>JARQAD010000010.1:8977551-9579551 GCA_029955455.1 Quercus agrifolia | reverse complement strand
TTAGAAGGTCCCTAGTTTCGCATGATCTTTCAAAAAATGACGTATTACAGAAAGTAACCTGATCAAAAGTAGAAATAATATTGTCTATTTTTTTGAGATGAGGTCTCTTACCAAAATAACCACCCAAATTGCATAGGCTTTATTGCACGTTTCTTTAAAAAGATCAATGATTTTTCAGCTCCTAGTTCAACATTTGTATGGCCATGCCGGATGAGATTTTTGAGTTTTACTTGAGTAATTGTTAGCTGTGGCTGTGGGAAATACCTTTATTTTCCCTTTTTGGTAATTAAGTAATCCTTTTGATGATATGATTCAGATTTGACAAATTGGACTTTATTATTATAATATAATTCCAGATGCAACAACTAACAAGTAGAGGGGATATGTTTCTGCATCTAAGTATTTATATACTGTTTTCAATGTGTTTAGAATAATAATAGGCATACATGAGTGAACTTGAATTACATGGCAGTTCCATAGGATGCAGTGTTATATTGATTTGTTAATATCTATGTTGTAAATGAGATATGTCAGTTGTGGGACATTTGAAACAATAAACAACAAAGATAGTCAATTGATTATTGAATGTTACTGTCCCATGGTCTGTCCATTGATGTGATGCAGTTAGACATTGATCTGTTTTGGGAAAGCTGAGATAACCCTCCAGAGCTTTCCCTGCCAGACCCAGTACACACACACTAGCACACATTCATCTCTTTGTGCATAAAACAAGCTCCTGAATTTAGATCGATTGAATTAGCTCTCATTTTTGTGCAGGTTACACCCTCGACCAGAAAGTGATGTTGAGTACTTGCATGGGATTTTAGAATCAATTGCACGTATTGAGGTATGAGGACTCCCTTCTATTTGTTTTAACTTTCTTGCATATTGGTAAAGAGGAAACATGTAATCTTCAACTAGAAACTAATGACATGGACGTGTATTATTATATAATATTCAGGCAAAGGCTTATAGCTTATTGAAGGATCTAGGAGCAACCCAAGTTGAAGAAGTGTTCACGGCTGGAGGTGGTGCAAAAAATGAGAAATGGACAAAGATTCGAGAGAGGGTACTTGGTTTGCCTGTGAGTCGTGCACTTCAAACAGAGGCTGCTTATGGAGCTGCTTTATTGGCATTGAAGGGTGCCCAACAATGTGCCTAGTGAGAGCAGGGTGGAGGGGATAGACCAGGTAGATGGCAATGGAGTGAAGGCAACAGAGGAGAAACCCAACATTAATGGCCTGTTTGGATGGAGGGGGAGTGGAGGGGAGTAGAGTAGTGTTGGTTAAAAATAAACTAATTTTGTGCTAAATCTACTCTACTCCTCCTCAACTTAATAATAAGTGATGATTTTTATTAAGTTGTTTATTGCTCATGTAGACATTGCTTTTGGTGAATAGCACCGGTTTATTATATCATGATGAATTTATTTTTTGTTGTGATCATATCTCATATTTATTGAGCATAAATTTGCACTACTTTTCTCGAGATAAACTCATATAAAAAGGAAAAAAGTTACAAGTTTTTTTCTTCTTAAAATTTCATATTAAAATAGGTGGAAAAGTATTTATTTTTGGATATAGGTATTAGGGGAAGGGTATAATTTACACCCTCATCTTCAACTTTTTTCCATTATGGACTCACATTTTATGCCTATACAATAATACAATTATGTGGAGATTATGGAGATTCTATTTTTCATCCAACGAGTGGGATAAGGGATTCAAATCCAAGTTTTATTTATCAACGAACAGTCTACAGTTCACATAAGGTGACTTGGGGGGTTGTTATTAAGTGTAGTGGGAAACTTTTGGAGCCATGGAATCCTCCTCCAGGTTTTGCTAGGTTCAACTTTGACACAACTGTGAGATACTCCTCGGTCACTTTAGCTCCTTTGTGTTCTACTGTTATACCCCATTTGTCTGTTGCTTCTGTTACTGCGGATATTTGGGTAGTTCTAAACTCTTTTGCTTTTTAGAAAGTCTATTGTATTTTGAGATCTGGTAAATTCTTGTTCATGTTATTGCCCGTTGGAATCTTTTTTTGAGAGGAAGGATTTCCATCTCCTTCTTTCCAAGTCCTGTTTTGTCCCATTTAGAAGGAGATTGTGACAACACATTGTCAACTTTTTTCCATTGTGGACACATCATACCTATATAATTATACGAGGATCAAGAAGATTTTTTTCCTTGCAGAAAGTGAGACAGAGGATTCAAATGCAAATTCTTTTTCATGAAACAAACTGAACGATACTATTAAATCACAAGACTCTTAATAGAATTATAAGAAGTTAAATATTTACAGTAGTAAAAAAACAGAGTGTAAAAGTTGAAACCAAAGTCCCAAACAAATTGCTGTATTTGGGTCTCTATAAAAATTTTCATTAAAATAATAATTCATTTTCCCCAAATATTAATCAAACAACATTAGAATAATGTATTGAATGGTATATATGCCATATATTGCAATCCAACACGCATTGCATCCTTTACAATGCAGGTAACAAATTATGAGCAAGCATAAATTCAATCAATAAGGCTCCTGTTGTTGCTCAAGCTCGTCAAGGAACCATTTTTTCCCCCTCTTTTAAGTCCCAATTAAATGCACCTTATTACTTTATTTATTTTTATTTTGACTAAATAATGCACATTAAATATGAACAAGAAGTGTACCTATGTAGTTAATAAAGACAAATCAATGTCAACCGAAATGGATCCGGACACTTTAACGCTAATAGTTGGAAACTCAATAGATCCGAGCACTTTAACGTTAACATCTGGGAAAGTCTCTTGTTCATCCAAGCACTCTACCTTCCCATTGGCATCAACCTTAATAGGGTATTTAAGGAGGTGCCCCTGCAATGGCGTAAAGTCCTGGTCTTGTACTTCCTCCAGTTTTCTTCAGCAATCTTGTTCACACTCTCAATGCAACCCAAAGTTTCAGGCTCCATGAAGTAATCATCTAAAGTCCCCTAATGTTATGCCCACAGTGACATTCTATATCCGTATATCTGCATATGTATTGATCAAGGTGGTTAACTTACATAACATGCAATTCTGCGCGCTTGCGTGCGTGTGCACAGATATATAATGCAATACTTGGAAGTGGGATAATTTGAACCATAGATGTCTCCGTTAGAGTGTTTACTAGTTGAGTTATAAGGCTCTTGTCTCTTGATAACTATTGCACACATATGGTGCCAATGTTTGAATGATCACTTAAACCAAGGCATTAAATTATTTGAGCTACCTTTGGTACGTCCACCAAAACTTGCAATCATGCAATCGAAAATATAGTACAATGTATATATATGAGGTCTAAATGAATGTACAAACCTGGCCATGTGGGTGGCCCTTCCTCTTACCCCAAGTGTGATGGGGTTGATATGCGCCCGTGGCTATCTCACTGTCTCTTGAACCATCCAAAGATCGTTCATTAATATTGGCAGAACCTAATATCATGTACTCATCATCTACAATCATTCCCTTGCCATGTACGTAAACCATAAACCTTTGAACTTTTGTGAGTTAGAAACCTGCAAGTTGGTCATGAAAAAACTCTCAAGAGACAATTTCTTGCGTATAGTATTGGAAAATGTGATATTTTTTATCCACTCCTAGAATTCTATTGACGAAATGAGCTAACGCTTATCTACGAGTAAAAAATAAAAATATACAATTTTATGTACATACGCTTGATCAACAAGTAGGATATATTTACATATATGCAACTTGTATATGGCACTGTTTAATTGTGCTCGCTCAAAATAAAGCAGTAAATATTACTACATCAGTCTTACAAAAAATTTTACAAATTAAAAAAAAATTCAAACATTTGTTTATTATATATTAAATAGTTACCAATCACAATTTGTAAGTATTTGTAGTAAATTAATAGTAGTTTTAGTATTTTGCTAAATTGAAACAATCACAGTCACACTCATGAACTTTGGTTAAGTTAGTTCTATCCGTTGATTTTGAAATGAGTTGATTGAATTTTGTACATACTTATTTGTTGAAATATTTCACATGTAAGTAATGTAATTAGTTAAGTAGTAGAGTATAATGACAAAAAAAAAGTTGTTAATATAATATAATTGAGTCCAAACTTATAAGCTTAAACTTTTGGGTCAAGTCTTAAAAAAAAAAAAAATTGTGCCGAGTGGTATATATATTATATTATATTAATTAATTGATTGGATTCTCCTTATATTTGTAATGACCCAAGTAAAGACGCTAACTACATATGTACTATATTCTAGTATAGCACCCAAAGTGACTAAGTGAGACTCAACACATACTTAATTATGTAGTGCTTGGACTTGATTGGAATTTGTAGTCTATGATGGCTGAGATTCTTTCTCGACTTATATGTATGGCAACTATATTGCCACATAATCACCCCATATTTTTTGAAGGTTGAACACTTAAACTTATTGTATTTTCGTGTGTTTTGTGCTAGATCTATTAGGATGTATTCTGTTTTGTGAGGGTATTTTCGTGTCATCTATTTAATCTCTCTACCTTTTAGTAAATCTTTCATTTAGACACCCCATTAACATAGGCATATGAAATAATAAATAAATATTTGTGTTTCCTATTTGATTGCTTCTTTTATCTTTCTATTCTATTTTCTCATAAACTCATATATATATATATATATATATATATAGATATATATACGTATTAAAAGTTAAAACTTCTGCTATCTCAAAAAAAAAAAAAAAAAAAAAAAAAAAACAGAGGCCAAAATTTTCATAGAGCATTATGATACCTTCTCTGCCTTCTTGACAGATTGAATAGGTGGAGCTGACACTTCTTTGGGCAGTTCTTCCCGCTTACCATTACCAAGACAATAGAAATTCAGGTAGTCTTGGGGATGTGAATCTTCAAGATGCATGTATTTCAACTCTCGTGCTATGATTCCATACATCATTTGCACTGTCTGGCTCTGACTTCTGAGTACAGCAAAAGAACAAGATAATAATATGGAATTTAATAGTACAATGATTAAATGTAATTACATTACCCCATGCATGGAGGAAAACTACTATCTACTTGATTAAACGTTTTGGACAACCATGCAAGGTTCAATAAGTAGGAGGAAAATAATGTAAATGCTAATTGGTAAAAGAATTGTGAATGTTACCTGCCAAAATAGCATTTCTTCTGTGACTATGCGCCTTGTACCATCGGGGTACATTGGTATGACAATGTAAACTGCAAATCTCTCCTTTGCTCTGATCTTACTAGCAATCTTTAATGCCAGCTCCATTGGAATTAAATTATTGGCACCTGATCAAACCCAAAAAAGAGTCATTGAAGTAAGAGTTTGATGAATAAGAAAAAAAAAAAGAATATAGAGGAGCCATTGGACAGTTGAGTTTGAGCATTGTAGAGCGAATGCCAAGGTAACAATATTACTAATTGTAGAGATTGGGTCTATGACCTGGGTCTTTGTCAGATTGCCATGCATATGAAGATCCAAGAAAAAATTGATTCTCAAATGTATATAAAATGCTGGGCAGATCTAATTGCCTGGATGTACGCTGATTGAATGCTCTTCTCTACAACCAAATTCTACAACAGAAGTGAAAGGCAGAGAAATCATAATGGAAAGTGTGGTGAAATGTACTAACAATTTTCCTATCAGAATATAAGGCAAGCAGCTAGCTCTGTACTTATTTAAAACTAAAAGTAGTGAATGAAGAATCGATATCTCATTATCACTTAGAAAATAGTAAACCTGAGTTGCAGGAAATATTTCCAAACACCCTGAATCAACTGAGCGGAAAATCCGCCAATTTTAGAATGAACAGAAAAGACTAAGTAGAACTAAATGAATATATGATTCTCAAAAAAAAAATGAATATATGTAATAAATTATAGGTTTAATTCCCATTTTAGCTCCTTACCTTGGTTTTACATAAAAGTTTTATGTAAGGAGTAAAATGACACATTTAAAACGTTATGGACCGTTTTAAAACATAAAATATGTTTTAGTATCACTGATGTGAATGCTCAAAAGTTGAAAGTGTTAACCAAAATCTCAAATAAATTGCTTTAGATGAATCTCTATAAAAATTACAATATTAGAATAATGAATTGAATGGTATACACATCACATATTTCAATGCAAAACTCACTGCATCCTTTACACTGCAGGTAAGAAATTATGAGCTTAGCCTAAATTCAACCAACAAGGCTCCGGCTCTCACTGACTCAAGCTCGTCAAGGAACCACTTTTATGTAAGTTATGTACTTATGTCCAAGCAAATGGCCGTTAAATTATTATTATTATGATTTGCTAAAAAGTTTACATTCAATTATGTACAAGAAAATGCTTTTACCTATGTAGTTAAAGCATAAATAACCTCCATACCTTTACGGATAGGATAAATGCCCTGATCATCATCTGGGAAAGGCTCTTTTCCAGGCAATACTTCTATCTTCCCATTGGCATTTACCTGAATAGGGAATTTAAGGAGGTGCCCCTGCAATGGGGTAAAATCCTCGGTCTTATACTTGTTCCAGTTATCTACAGCAATCTTGTTCACACTCTTTACGCAATCCAAATCTTTAGGCTCCTTGAAGCAATCGGGTAAAGTCCCCAAATGTTCTGCCCAGAGTGACATTCTGTACCCATATATCTGCAAATGTATTAATCAATGTGATCAGCTTACACAACAAGTAACTTCTTTTCCCCAAAACACTTCTAAAACTTTACATGATTGAATATCAAAAAGCTTCCAATCCAAAAAAAGCTATCCATATCAATGCTGAATGTTCAATTAAACCAGGTCTTTTTTCTTCTGTTTTTCCCTACACATGCTAATATAAGCATTTGCTTCCAAACATTGAATGGCCATCTCTTTTGTTGCGGAACAAAAAAGAGAATGTAAGTCAAGGATAACGAATTTTCTCAGCTAGCTAGTGACGGTGCATACCACGATTCCCATGCTTTCTTCTTAAGGAAATTGACCAATCTTTACCACAGTAAACAATTTTCTCAATTGGTCTCAGAGGCCCCGCCGCCGTGGCTCAATAACAATACTTAGGTACAAAATCCAATACCCCATCTGAATTTGGGGAATATGTGTGTTGAATTATGAATGGTTAGAGCATGCCATGAAGGTGACATAGATGATAAAAACATGTCGAATAAGGTCAAACAAAACTGATACGAGACAAGGACTATGCCCTAATAATTAATATGTTGGACTGTGAGTCCTATATGACTTGGAAATGTTACTAAGTGAGGATACCTTACTTATATGAATAGATCGACACTTCCACTTTTCATGACTAGATTAATTCCCTATTTTCTTTTTCCTTTTCTTCTTCCTTCCGTTAAATGGAAGATTGTTACCTCCATTTCTAGACATGGATCGTCATAAATATGAATTCAATTTTCAAGGATCTATTGACAAGTGTCACTAAATCTGAAAATCTGAAGGGCCAATTGTCACATGGCACTTAAATTATTCTTCTATTGGAGAAATTATAATATCGTCTGCCATTTGTCCATAATTTCACTAAAATATTCATATCTATTTAAAATTGTTGAGTCAGAAGATATTTTTAAACAGAAATTAATTATTAACTTAGCAATTTTAAATAACTTGAAATCTTTTAATGAAATGAGAGACAAATAACATAGTCCACCATTAGCAACGTATAATTTCTCATTTTATTGTTTCATTTGACACCAAAGACTCCTATTAAGGTGTTGGTCATTTATGGTCTTCCCTATGCGCATATTCCTTGTTTCCATAATCCCTCAAAGCCACTATCCCTCCCTCAATATGCGACGTATAATCATTGAAGTAATGCATCAGATTTGCTAATATGCACCCAAATATCAGTTAAACTAATGCATCAATTTGTCACTTCTACCTTACGAGTTTATTAGGTTAATAAACACCAGATATATGGGACTATCATTTTATGCTTTGTGCAACACCTTCAACTCTAGATCGATACACAAATCCACAATATTCAAGCAAAACACACGCAATTGGCTCAGCCCTCCTCTACGACATCCATCAAAACTTGCAATCATGAAACATAAATTACATAATAAAATACATACGAGGTCTGAACGAATGTATACAAACCTGACCATATGGATGGCTCTTCTTCTTACCCCAGGTGTGGTGGGGTTGATATGCACCCACAGCTATCTCGGTGTCTCTTGAACCAGCCATAGATCGTTCATTAATATTGGCAGAACCTAATATCACGTACTCGTCATCTACAATCATTCCCTTGGAATGTACATAAACCATGAGCTTTTGATCAATCGGTTGTTCTGAGTTGGAAACCTGAAAGTTGGTCATAAAAATAATTTTTATTTTTACAAAATAAGCTAACACTCATCATCTACAAGAATAAAAATAAAATATACAATTTTATGTATGTGCTTGATCAAGTATAGCTGTATAGGATACATACATATATATATATATATATATATGTATGTATATAACACGTGTAACTTGTAAATGACACTATTTAATTGTGCTACGTCAAATTTAGAGTCATACACACACACACACACACACACATCCTACCAATTAATATATTAAAACATTCACACACGAGCTTTGGCTAAGTTAACTCTACCAGGAAAATAATCGTATGATTATGGAGCAGTTTTTTGAAGCCATTGTAGCAAGTGGAATCTATAAATATGTAAATTTCATATATATGGTGTGGGGGAATGATCTCATAGATCCGTCCCTTGGGATAGTCTACCTAGTTGCACCCGAAGAAATTGGAGATGCCAATAATTTTCAAGTTAAAAATGGATGGTTTTAATGAAAACAATATATGGGAAATAAATTTCAAAGAGTATGATACCGATCCATTTTGGGAAGATTGATCTGGTGGAACTGACACTTCTTTGGGCAGTTCTTCCCGATTACCAAGACAGTAGAAGTTAAGGTAGTCTTCAGGATGTGAATTTTTAATATTTATGGATTTCAACTCTTGTGATATGATGTCATACATCATTTGCATTGTCTGGCCCTGAGAAAAGGAAAATACCAAGATTACAAAAATAAAATGACATTTGATGATATTGATTAAATTTAGTCATATTTTCCCGTGGGAGAAGTATAATAAAAAATTACAATTTAAACTCTATCATTTTAGAAGGATTTTCAAATTAACCCTTATAGTTCTATAAGTTGAAAATTAAACTCTATAATTTATAGGATTTCAAACTTTACCCTATAGTTTCATAAGTTACACAAAATCTTGAACATTTAAATCCACCTCAATTCAAACTCTCTCTCTTCTTTTGTTCTCTGTTACTAACCATTGGGCTCAAGGTTTGAATTGAAGCAGATTTAAAAATTCAGTTTAATTTATAACTTACAAAACCATACTAATTAATTTAAAACCGGACAAAATGGGCTTTTGCCCTTTTCGGGAAAATTAATTAGCCTTTTGCCCTTCTTCCCAAACTAAATAGGGAAATACCCCTCTTTTGAAAATCGAGTTTTTCAAAATCGATTTAAACCCTATAGTGACGTTTTCAAGACCTATAGTGACGTTTATAAAGACTTATAGTGGCGTTTTGTAACTTGATATCCATGAAATCGAGTTATAGGCAATTTTATTGCCTATAACTCGATTTTATGGATATCAAGTTATAAAACGTCACTATAGGTTCTTAAAATGTCACTATAAGTCCTTAAAAACGTCACTATAGGGCTCCAGAAATTTTTTTTTTTTTTTTTTAACTCGATTTTGAGAAACTCGATTTTCAAAAGAGGGGCATTTTCCTATTTAGTTTGGGAAGAATGGCAAAAGGCTAATTAATTTTCCCAAAAAGGACAAAAGCCCATTTTGTCCATTTAAAACCTCCTATAAACTATATGAATTCATTTGCAACTTATTAAATAATAGTTTAATTTGAAACCTACACAACTGTGATTTCCCCAAAAAGAGTTTTATCACCATTCTTATTCAATATGACATTTTGGATGAGAGTGAGGGATATATACACATACACACCAAAGCACAATAATACAAAAAAATTATAAAGATTATTCTAAACATTCACATCTCCTTTAATTATCAACTTTTTTTCTAGTTGCAATAAGATTTGAACATATGGTGTATGCTTCATGATAATTACTCTTTATTATCATGCCAAGATATTGGTTGGTTTTTTTTTGTATAGGTGTGATTTGAGCTTAAGTCCCTTATTTGAACAAGTGATTTAACCAGTTGAGTTAGCTGAAATTCACTATGACAATAATTACCAACTTTTGGGCAAAAAATTCTTATGGAAAATGATAAAATTACTACAAAATATTTATGGACTGATGTGACAATTTATAATAAATGACTTTTTGAGTTCATTTTTAACAATTAGTGACACATTATTTTGTAATATCTATGTAGTACTACTAAAATTTATACTATCCCTAGCATCACTCTTTCCTTATATGCAATACATTATGCTAAATTGAATTTACTTGCCCTTAAAAAGATAGCAGAGGTGCCTTACTGGTCAATGTAATTTATGAACGTGATTTTAATTAGAAAACTTAGGGTACGTTTGGTTTGCTGTATTGTGTCATTGATGTGATACATATTACAATGATATGACATTAAGGTTTTTGATTTATTTTATTTTTTCTGACATTACCATAATCTAAAACTACAAAATATATCATATCATCTTCCTAAATAAATGTAATGTTGCATTCTTATATTGAGATTACATTAATATATTATAGTGTAATGTAACATCACTGAGAATCAAACGGACCCTTAGGGTCCGTTTGGATTGAACTTATTGTTGCTGAAACTGAAAACTGAAAACACTGTAGCAAAATAATTTTTAAATGTGTGAATAGTATCGTGGGACCCATTTTTAATATTTTTAAATACGTGAACAGTACTGTTACAGTACATAAACAATGCTGCTACAGTGCTAGTTGTCCCCTAGCCTAAAGCAAAACGCGTGAAGTGACGGGGGGAAAAAAAAAGAAGAAAAAGTGGAAAAACGCAACTCTGGATTCAGTGGAAAACGCTGAATCCAAATGGGCACTTAATGTATTGTTTTTAAAGAACTGTATCTAAGTTTCTCTTTAACCTTTTTAATGCCTTTAACTTAAGTGGAAAACCTGCACAATAATTTCAAACACTTGCACAATAATTTTTTTTTGTTATCAGTAATCTCCTTATAATTATTTTTACTATTTTTATTTTTTTAGATGAAATCTTATTGTAATTAATTGGTTGAAGAATTGTACACATTACCTGCCAAAAGAGAATTTTTTCCGTGAAATGGTGACCCTCGGGTTGCATTGGTATGACAATGTACACTGCAAATCTCTCATTCGCTCTAATCTTACTAGCAATCTTTAATGCCAACTCCATTGGAATTAAATTATTGGCGCCTGATGAAAATTCAAAACCCGAAAGAGTCATTGGAGGAAGAATTTGATGAACAAGAAACAAAAGAAGCCATCAGAATGTTGAGTTTGAGCATTGTGAGAGAATGACAATGTAAAATTCAACGTACTAATTATTGTAGAGATTGGACCTATATATGACCTGCGTCTTTGTGGGATGACCATGCATATGACGATCCAATAAAATATTGATTCTCGATGTATATAAAATGTTGGGCAGATCTGATCGCTTGGATGTATGCTGATTGAATGCTCTTCTCTATAATCAAATTCTGCAACAGAAGTGAAATTCACATAAGAAATCTGAAATTCAAAGAAGCATGCCACTCTTATTTAATTATTTTCACACTAGAAGAAGTAATTATTAATGTATTATAGTCTATAATCTATATATAAAAATCGAGTACGGTCACAACAAAAATTTCTCAACACTTGGGCAAATTTTGCACACCACCTCACACATATGTAAGTCATTAAAAAAATACCGTACTGGAGACCATTTCAATTTAGTTAAAGAAATGAAATATTTTAGTACTGGTTATTGGTTAATACCGGTGTACTGTTTTAGAGTTATCACTATATATTACAAATACTTAAAATTTACATATTTTGCATAAGTTTAATATACTGGTCACTGTACATTACTCCAACATATTAACATAAATTTCATAAAAAAAAAATTAACATAAATGATATATTTATAATAATAAAAGGAAAAAAAGAAAAGGAAAAAGAAAAAAAAGAAACATGCACATGTGACAACTCAAAAGATGTAGCCAAATGCTTTAATCCCACTCCATTCCAACTCCTACCTAACCATCTGACATAGTTTAATGACAAATTTAAAAATACATAAAGGGAAATGCTAACGAGTGCCTTTAGAGTACTGGTTAAAAATCCAATTAAAGAAAGTTTTTATGGAAAAAAAAAATTAATGGTTTTATAGTTTTTTTTATTTCCGATAAAAATGATGTTAAAACTTTCCTAAAATGGATTGTTAACAAGTGCCCTAAGAGCACTCGTTAACATGACCCATACACAAAAGCACAAAGCTATCTTGCATTGCCAATGGAGAAATCAAGAAGCAGAAAAGGGAAAGAAAGGAAGAAGAAGGAGAAGAAAGAAGAGGCCATAGCGACAAGCTACGATGGAGGCTGAACAAGATCCAAATAAGAAAATGTTTAAGAAAGAAAATTGAAAGATTTGGAGCACAGATCAAAACAAATCAGGCACTGTGTGGCTGACCCATTCTTCTCTTTCTCTTCTTCTTTTTCTTCTTCTTTCTTTTTCTTTTTATTCTCTATTCTGTACCGGTCCGAAATATCTTTTCTAGCCATTAGACCGGTACAACCTGGTATTTGAGGCGATACAAATCACAACTATTTTTGTACCAGTTTAGGCTCCGATATCGTAAATTTTGGCCGTACTGGCTAGTACGGTACAAAATTCACTCCCTTAGGCAAAACTAAGTGTGAGATGTTAGGCAAATTAGAAGATTATGCAATTGTAGTGAATTTTTATAGTGATCCTAATTTTATTGATATAATCATTAATGTAGCTATCCATTTTAACTTAAAATGTAGTAAACCTGATCAGTTGTTCTTGCAGGATATGTTTTCAAACACCCTGAATCAATTGAGCGGAAAACCTGCCAATTTCAGAATAAACAACTAAGACATAAGACAAAAAAAGAAGTTGAACTAAATGACTTTAATAAAGGGTGAATTACAATAACTTCCTTCAAGGTTTGAGGAAATTTCATAAACCCCTCCTATTGTTATAAAGAAACTCCACCCCTGGAGATTTTTATTTATACAACAAGTAACTCCTATAGCTCATCTAGAACAAGCTCAAAATAATGCTTACTAACCATGCATATTGGTTATATGATACAGAACAATTTTAAAATAAAAATAGTAACTTCAAGGAGTTATGCATCATTTTTAAAAATAGGAGAAAGGTTTTTGACATTTCCTCATATTTTAAGGAAATTTAATGTAATTTACCCTAATAAATTATAGGAAAAGTTTTTGCTACATACTAGTACACAGCAAAAATTGCAGCAAAACCTTCCCCTAAATTATATAAGCACTACTTAGGGAACAGCAAACTAGTTTATAACCTGAATATGCCAGTTTTCAGGATCATCTTCCTTGTAAATCCAAAATGTAGGGTCGTCCTCTGGAATTGATTGGGAATGACTCAGTAAGGGCACGTCTAAAAATCTTGTCACAACATGAATTAGAAATTGTGCCATTTTGGAGTCCGGCTTGAAATCTGATTGTTTTCCGAACTTGTTCCAAAGTTGCTCAAAATGAATGAGCATGAAATGAGCAGCAGGCCCTTCTATCTTGCAATGTAAATCATGCCATGGTTGCCTTGGACCCTTCACTCCTTCCTATTATTTGATGAGAGAGAGAGAGAGAGAGAGAGATCATCCAATCTGTGGGTTACATATAAAATAATTACTATAAATTGCCATTTTTTTTTTTATAACTCATCAATGGTACTGATAAGTGCAAATTCTTCTTAATTTTCATTTCATAAGGTAGGATTTTATTTTTAGTATTTGACAGTATACAATGTTATTTCATTTAAAAATTTTAAATGGTGGATTAAAATACTCACAGGAAGTGTTGGATTAAGATAATCATCCTTAAATACAGTGTCACAATCACGAAATAGTCTATGCTCAGGAGTATCATAACGGCCATCGCAAAGGTCTAAACCTCCAACAAAAGCGGTTATCTTTCTGCTATTTTCATACGCTTGTGTATCCACAATCACAAATTTTTGATGATGCGAATAAAGAAATGCATTGACCTAATTCACCAAAACCACGAGATAATTGTCAGCAATTTGCTCAACTATGCAACAACCTAAATTTCCTTCTAATTTGCAATATACTATATGTAAGATAAATTGACAAAGCCGATGTCTTATTTTGCCCCTGTATACATCCATTAACATGTTTTCCCTAGCTCCCTCAAGTTCAATTTATTTATTTATTTTATTTTATGTAACTTTTTTTTTTACGCAACTTATTTTTTAATATACAAATCTATAGTTGGGAGAGGAGGTTTAAAATTTTGAATCCTCAATGTCTCTTTTAAAAATATGAAGAGATGTTAGTTAAGTTACAACACTCTTTGAGTTTTTTTTATGCAAACCTTAAGATCTTAAGTTCAATTAAATGGGTCATTAATCTTTAGTATAATAATCAGTTTTCTAAGAACAAAAAACATTACAAAATACGGAAAGGATTACATATGGAGCACTAAATAATTGATTAACCATGGTTTCTCAAAAAAAAAAAAAAAAAGGTTTAACCATGGTATTCTCCGATGTTATTTAGATTGAGGAACTCCTCTAAGTTTGGACAGATTTTTAGAAAATACTGTATTTTTGGAGAATATTAAATTATTAATGAAAGTTAACTACCTTCTCATAAATAAATAAAAAATTGTTTAACTGTGTTATAAAGCGTATCGTATTCTTATGGTTTGTTTGGATTAATGAGGCAGAGAGAGTAGCAATAGAGAAGAGTAAAATTGATCCAAAATTAGCCTAATTTTAGCCAACTCTACTTTATTCCCCTCTACTACCCCTCTCTTCCCTCTTAATCCAAACAGGCCATTAATGTTAACCATTGGTCCTCTAAATGTGATTATACACACACACACACTCACACAAAGAGAGGGGTTTCCTTTAAAAAAGGAGTTTTGAACAAAAATAATCTATCCCTTTTTAAAGAAATAAAAATTGCTTTCAACAATCTGATCCTTTTATGTACTTTTGACTAATGAGTTTTTTTTTTTTTTTTTAAAAATTTTATTAATGAAGACTAATGAGTTTGATATATGAATGTATAATATACAAATTATGAAATTATTTATTTGTTTTAATTTTCAATTATTTGTCGATACTTCATTGAGATTCAGAACATTAAATGTATTACTATAGTGCTTAAAGGAATAATATATAGCATAGTAGAGATTTAAATTTAACATTACAGATGATAATAGTTTTTGTTTTTGTTTTTGTTTTTTTTTTTGAGAGAAGATGATAATAGTTAGATAGGGGAGATTATATATATATATATATATCTCATAAATATGGGAGTTTTTCCTATTAATTGCAAAACTTTGCTATAAAATTGATAATAGGTGAATTTTATTATATTAAAGATTGTCAAGGTGCCTAAATTAACATAAATTCCATTCTAAAAAAAAAAACATAAATTTAGAAAATCTTTGTATGCTCGTTAAAATTTGGGAAGGCGTTAAAATTTTTTTTTCCCCTCAAAAACAATCTATATGAGTGTCACAGTGTAACAAAATTGATAATTTTGTATACAAAATATTAATTTAATTTTAAAAAATGACATGCATATCAATATTATTAGATACTTCCGGAGTACCATAAATGTGTGCTCCTTTCTCTCACATGAATGGTGGGTCCCACCATGAATTTAATTAGTGGGGCCCATCATTCATGTGAGAGGAGGAAGCACACATTTATGGTACTCCGGGAGTACATAATAATTTCCCGCATATCTCTATATATATATATATATATTTCCTTAATGAATGCTTTTAGAGCTTAAGGTATCTGTAAACAATATCTCTCTCTCTCTCTCTCTCTCTCTCTCTCTCTCTCTCTCTCTCTCTCTCTCTCTCAAACTAATTACCATATATTGGATGCCAGAAAACAAACTTTCCATTTTCGTCAATGGATAATGAGAATTTTTTAACTCATTAATGACTGCCGGGACGAGTCGAGGTGCCTGGACACATGAAACGGAGGAGTTCTCAAAAAACTTGATAGTTTCTTTATCGTGAGTGGTGGTCTTATCAGCTGCCTGCATGAAAAGCTTCATAAGTTAAAACATGATTTTTTTTTTAAGTACACTCAATTAGCCTATTAAAAGTAATAAAAAATAATCGTAAAGTAGACATTACTAAAATCTTCAAATGGAAAGTTATAACCCACAAAAGAACCGATATGCATTTCAAAAGAAGTACCTGTATGAAATTATGAATATCGGATACATATATAATTAATCTCACCACAAAGTTTGGCTAAAAACTTTATTTATTTATTTTTTAAGAAACAAAATAATTGCTAAACACACATACTTTAATTACATTCTTTTATCAAACTCAAACATATTACTTAATCCAAAGTACCACTATAAAAGTGTCCGACTAAAAACATGGTTGTAGCCTAAATCTACAATACTCACTCAAAAAATTAATATTATTACATATTTTAAAATCTATTCATTGAATTGAATGTTCTTTATGTTCTTAATATGTATGCTAAATTTTGTAACAATTGGATGTTATTTACTATTTGATCCATAAACTTATTTTTTATATATAATTTTAATCTACAAAAATTTTCTACTATATTTGAGTTATATATATATATATAGTGAGAGAGAAATACATCATTCTCTCTCACATGATGGTGGGATTCATTCATCCTTATGTGAGAGGAAAAATATTTAGATACTCTCAGGACATGAAAAAATGATATTGGAAAAAGTATATCTCTCAGAGAGTATCTAAAAATTACTCGTGAGAGAAAAAAAAAAAAATTCTTTTACAACCCAACAGTTTTCCATGTATACACACATACCGGATTACTCCAAACAATGACCAAAACTGGCACGCCATGCTCGGCCTTATACTTGAGCAAATTCCCCAAGTTGTAATTGGTAACACCATTAGGCAAGGCCTCCTAGTCTGCTCTCTTACCAGCTTCACCTTGTGATAAATGGACCAACCAACAATGTACACCATTTGTTTTGCCTCCAATATCGCATGGCATATATCCAAACCAACACTTTTTCTGCTCAAACACCTTCCCTCCATCTAACTCTATCTTCGGCAGCATCCCATCTGGCACGTGCGCGTCCTGATACAGCGTCACCGATCCGTTTTTCAGAACCGGAGAGTCAGTATTCTGAAGCCCGAAATTTTCCGGGTCTGACGCAATGCCGTACCGGTACAACGGACTGTACTCGCAATTGTTGAACGTCATTTCGATGAGAATGGCGACACCACCTTGACTCTCTGGCTCAGAGCCACTGTCCAATATCGGGAACCATTCGAGGATCGTTTCGCCGGTTATGATTCGTTGGATCGGAACGAAGGCGGTTCCGACCATGATTTTGTTGTGCTTGAGGTCGAAGTGGATCGAGCCCGAGTTGGGGAGCTGGTGAGCCAGGGGAATCTGCAAGGGCTGGACACATGTAGATGGAGGCATATCAGTTTCGCTACAAAACAGGACGCGCGTGGAATCCAAGTTGAGTTTACCGAGACGGACTGTGACGATAGGGGCTGGGAGGTTATTGAAGGCCGAGTGCATAGACCTGCCTTTGATGATTTTCACACGAAGGTCTCCGTGGAGGTACACCTGCGAGTCTGAACTACGTTCGGCCATGAAAAATGAACAAGAGGAAGGGAGGGTTGGCGGGAAAAGAGAGAGAGAGAGAGAGAGAGAGAGAGAGAGAGAGAGAGAGAGAGAGAGTGTGTGTGATTAATTATTTGTGCAATGCTTCCTTATATGGTGTTGGTTGGACATGTGGAATAATAATCTTCCTCGTTTTACATACTTGGGGGGATTTATTCTCTTTTAATCAAGAAAAGGGATTCTATGCGCTGTGGTAAAGTAATTCTTGCCTCGTGTAAACTTAAGTCTGATTTTTTCTTAAAGCTTTGTTTGAAAGAGAATAATTTCATTGGTATATAGTGTCTGTTTGGCATGATTAATTTTGTCAACTTATTTTACTATAATTTATTTTTATTATTATTTATAAGTTTCACTGCACTTTTTAATACTATTCATAGGTTTTACTGTATTATTTTAGTTAATTTTTACTTTTATTTAAAGTACTTTCAACAAAAAGTTTTCAGTTTCAACAAAATAAGCGGATTCCAAACAGACATCTTTTTAGGTAATTTGATAGTTAAAGGAATGAGAATTTGAACCATAAATTTATTTGATGGAATCAAAGTGGTGACGGTTAAATTACAAGTCTCTTGATAATTAATGATATACAATATTAGTTACAATGAAAGAAAGTTAGATATATTAGGAAATTTCTTAATTCAAAGCATAACTATTAATTATATTTATACATAAAGTCCAAAATTTATGAAATTGCTTCAATTTGAAACTTTTGTATATCTCTTTTATTTGTTTCTATTATTTTTTTTTAGTAATAAAGTAGAGAAAAAAAAAAGAAAATCATCAATTAAGCTTTGTGTTTCACCTAAAGTTTGTTCATAATTAATTTGATAGCTATTGAGAGAGAGAGAGAGAGAGAGAGAAACTTTCACTTGGAGTGAGAAATTGAAAATCAATCTTCTTTGCTATAAAATCAAAGTTGCATTACTTAAATGAAACACAAAATATTATCAATGGTTCCATTTTTCTTTGCTTTGATAATATCATATTAACAAAGATATGGAGGTTTGAAATTGAAATTATTTCATAAGTTTGAGACTTTAATTGACATAATTATAAATATGGGACCCAATCTTACAAAATGTATAAACTCTAGGATTTTTTCTATAATTTCCCCAACTTTTTTATAAACACAATTTAACAGAATTTATATTCTCATATATGACAAAAATATTTACATCATATTATTCTTTACATGATTGAAAACTTTTTTTTTTAAATTTTTAAATTTTTAGTTTAGGTCATTACTTCTTATAAATCACATTGATAACAATTAATATTTTTTTAACATTTGAAATCAACATTTTTTGTTAAAAATATATAAGAGATTACACAATTAAAGTACACTAATAGCTTTAAAATTTATTAAACTTATAAACATTTAATTAATGTTAATTAATTTAAATAACAGAAATTACTTTTACATGTCTAAACATAAACGAGTTTATGTAAGAAAACTACCAATATCATTATGCTATATTACCGATTGTTACAAAATTTTAAACTATTAGAAAATTATGAATTTAATCATAATTATGACAATCATTTAATTATAAATAGTCATCTATGAAAAGAATATAATTTTTCACAAATATGTAAATGAGGAGATAGTATTAGTCTCCACATATACCCCACACCAATGACAAAGGGAGAGAGGGACCAAGGCTACCTTTTGAAAACCCCCCTTCTCCTTATAATTTTATAAAAAATTTAATAATATATGATTACATATATGTCCTCTCCTTATAATTTTATAAAAAATTTAACTATATATGATTACATATATGTGGGGGGTTTTCAAAAGCAACCTCCCTCTCCCTTTGCTACTAGTGTGGGGTACATGTAGAGAATGATATTATCTTCTCATTTACATACTTACGAAAATTTATATTCTTATCTTGACAAAGAAAAAGGTTCTGTGTTCTATGCTAAAGCAATTCTTGGCTTGTGTAAATTTATGTCTAATTTTTCCTCATAGCGTGTTTAGAAAAACTAATTTGCCACTAGTGTGGGGTATATGTGGATCGAGAATAACACTATCTCCTTGTTTACGTACTTGTGAAAATTCATATTCTTTTCTTGACGAAGTAAAGGATTCTGTGCCCTATTCTAAAGCAATTCTTGGGTCGTACGTGTAAATTTATGTCTAATTTTTTCTTAAGGCATTTTTAGAAAAGCTAATTTGCAACTGGTGTAGGGTACATGTGGAAAATAATACTATCGCCTCATTTACATACTTGTGAAAAATTTATATTCTTTTCTTGACAAAGAAAAGGGTTCTATGCCCTATGCTATAGCAATTCTTGGCTCATGTAAATTTATGTTTAATTTTTTCTTAAGGCGTGTTTTGAAAAGCTAACTTGTCATTGGTGTAGGGTACATGTGGGGAATAATACTATCTACTCGTTTAAATATTTGTGAAAATTGACATTCTTTTTCTTGACGAAAAAAGGGTTCTATGCCTATTACTAAAGCAATTCTTAGCTCGTGTAAATTTTAAGGCGTGTTTAGAAAAGTTTTTTTCATGTGTGAAGAAAGGCATTTTGTGAGCCTATATTGATTAAACTAGAGTCAATTAAGTAATTTATGAGAAGTTTTTTTTTTTTTTTTTTTGGAGAAACCAGACCCCAATATCGGGTTGGGCTTTATTGAAACTCAGAAATAATCAAGGAACATCATCCAAAACCAAAGGGACTATGTGTTGAGGTACAAATTTTAGGGCCTTGATTTCATCAGCCCACTCACAAAATACCCACATGAGCCCACACGTTATTCTAAACCCACATAAATATTCCCATATATATATATATATTACCCAAATATTCTCTACGCTATTGGGCCTTCACAAATACTCCGTATAGAAGCCCATAAATTGCCTTGAGCCTTCTTACAAATATTACCCATTATATCCCACATATTACCCAACTAGAATTTTTTACAAAAATATTCATCATGTCACTACCAAAATCGAACCACAAAATTATGCTATCCTCACAAAAAATCCCAAGCTCATTTACCTTGTCGGCCAAGCCCAAAAAGGCCCAACAATATCATTTACTAAGCCCGTTGCTACATGGAAATACTTTACAAAATCTCAAAATCATTTTTACAAAGCCCAAATACTAATTTGACACTATTTTTACAAAGCCCAAATACTAATTTGGCACTTATTTTCCAAAGCCCAAGATGCTATTTTGGCAAAAACAATTACTCTATCTTACAAAACCCAAATACTAATTTGACACTATTTTTACAAAGCCCAAATACTAATTTGGCAACTATCTTTACACTATTTCATAAAAGCCATATTATTTTGGCAACTCTTTCATAAAGCCCAATACTAATTTGATAATTATCTTTACACTATTTCATAAAGCCCAAATATTATTTTGGCAAGTATTTCATAAAGCCCAAATACTAATTTGACAATTATCTTTACACTATTTCATAAAGCCCAAAGCCCAAATATTATTTTGGCAACTACTTCATAAAGCCCAAATACTAATTTGACAACTATCTTTACACTATTTCATAAAGCCCAAATATTATTTTGGCAACTATTTCATAAAGCCCAAATGCTATTTTGGCACATATTTACAAAATCAAATACTATTTTGACATTTGTTTTATATATACTAAATCCCTCACTCATGGGAAATATAAATTACTCATTTCTCAAAAAATGTTGCTTCCACAAAATTTATGGGAACTATGTCTATTATTTCCATAATCAACTAACTATAAAGCCCATGAATATCACCCATGGCAAAACTACTCATCTTGTAGGGTTAACCAAGCCCAAGCAAGCTTATCTGCAAAGCCCAACTGGGTCAGGCCAGCCCACACACAAATCTCAGCAATTGGAAAACACGTGAACTGGTCAGCCAAATTTCAGCAACAATTGAACAGCTGGAGCCCCTTCCCATCAAGTCCCAACTTGTCTAATCAGATCAGAAAACAGACACGTGTCCACCAGGGGATGAATCCTTTTTCCACAAGCTGAAATCCCATCATTTCTCATGTGACATAAAGCTGAGATGGATGTGACAGAAAGCTGAAAAGCTTCAACCGGTTGTCACTTCTTTCTTCTCCACCCATTCAGTCAAGAACCAGGAGCAGCCATGCCCAGACCATTAAAGCTCTTGAAACCACTTGAAATCAGTCTATTTTCATACTAAAAACGTATATTCTCTGGTTCATAAACCAAGCACATGAACCCCAAATGGGGAAATTTAGGAAAATGTGGTTTAGAGGGCACCAAGGGGATCCCAGCAGAATTCCCAGCAAGGGCTCCAAGGTTGACACCTGGCTTGGAGTGGTCCAATCTGCCCTACGGAACTCTGATTCTAGCAGCAACATAACCAAGATTATTAGCCTAAAAGCATGCTCTAATCCAATCAGCCAAAGCTAATCAGCATTCAATGCTAAGCTAGAACCCCAGCTGTTATTACCCAAAACAGCTAGAATCTTCTAAAAGTTGAGCTTACTACTCTTAGCTAAAATCCTAAGAATGATTCTCTAAGGATTTTTTTGAAGATTGAGAAAGATTTAGCAAAAATTATTTGCTAATCACCCCTTAAAAACCCTGATATAAATGGAACTCTCCATTAATGCTTCAACAACACACTAAGGACCTTAGATACACTAAGACATACACCAGAAAAGAGTTCTTCGTTAACCTCTCTGTTTAATCTTTCTCCAACCTCTAAAAAAGACTGAGTTCTTAGTTTTCAAGCTAAGAAACTAAGCTCCCCAGCTCCTAGTTCAAAAACACTTCTCATAGCTCTACTTATAAACACTTACTTACCCCAGCAGAAATCTCCATCAGCTTTACTTATACTACTCACTCATTACTCATGCTATTTACAAATGACTCTCTCTATTCACTTCATATACTATATTCATGAGCATGCCTTGGCACCATAATGATCTTGTTGTGCTAGCTGGGATCTCTCTCTCTCCCTTCATCTCACACTAAGTTCTCTCCATTATTTGTTATTATGGAACCCATGATATTTACTTATTCGTTTACTATTAATGGTTATGATGTAACTGTTACTATAAAATTTTTCCCTCATATTGTTGTATTAGAAGGCTCTCCTCCAGAGCTAACGGATGATGAGTCTGAAAGTGTAGATATTTCCTTTGATCTATGAAATAGCTAACGGCTAAAATTTTATCCTATTCTGTCTTATTTTACTGCCAGGACATTTCACTGTTGGGTTATTTTCTGCAGAAACACTTTACCGTTGGGCTATTTTCTGCAGAAACACTTTACTGCTGGGTTATTTCTTACAGTATGTTTTTTAACCGTGCTGACATGTCCGTTGTAGAGATTGTTCATGGGCCACTCTTGTCAGTTCCAATCTAAGCCCAAGGCATAAAATATAGTGGATTTCTTGGATCTTCACCGATAGCCTTTGGGTCGTGCATCAAGCCCATCGTTGAGTTTTGGTTTAGACCTCCAACCCAATATAAATCTTATTTGTCGGAAGGAAAACTTTTTCACCCCCGACACTATGTCCTTAGGACAGTCTTCCAACCAAACTTGCAAATCTGGGCCTATGTTAGCACGTTTGGCCAAAGCATTAGCTACTTTATTACATGACCGATTAACAAAACATAATTCAGAGAAAGATAAAAGAGAGGCTTAAGCTAGGATGTTGTCAACTATGTGACCATACAAGGACTGGTTTGCCGCACCGTTTGAGATTGCGTTGATGACCACTGCTATTTCGCCTTCAAAAGTCACTTCATGTAGTCCAATTTCAACAGCAAATTGCACATCACGTCTACAGGCTAGAGTTTCAACTATTGCCACTAACCAGGGGAGTGGGATATGCATTGATAGAGTGCCTATGACTACACCATTGTTGTCGCGTATAATAACCCCCAAGCTAGTTGAGTCAGTGTTTTTGAATAGTGCTCGGCTTTATACTGTGTCTGATATGGGGCAAACCATTTAGTCTAAACGAGGTTTTGGACTGTGACAGGTGCTTCATTATGAGCCTCAAGGAAGTCATGCAGAATTTTGGCAGCATCAGAGAAGACTTGGTTCAGTGGCCGAGTTAGGCATTCAAGGAGAACTGAATTTCTTCGATTCCAGAGCAACCAAGCTGAGATAGCAAAAATCTCCACCTTGTAATCATCCCGTACCTGCAAAAAACTAGAAAAAATATTAGTGAAATCTGCCGGTGTGGGGGAGACTATGTGTTATGCCCAGTTGAGAGTTTTCCACAGGTTGGGTACCTCTATACAACCCCATACTACATCTTCAGGGTGGGTTTTATCGATATTACAGCAAGCAGAGGAGACAATATGACAACGAAATAGGTTTTACCGATGTTGCAGGCATGCCAAATGAAATGCTTCACCTTGTTTGGGGTTCATAGCATCCAAACACCTCTCCAAAGATGTCTCCAGGGGTACGGGTTTGATTTACCTAAACTACTGGCCGAAGCATCACTAACTAATAGTTGATATGCACTTCAAGTGGAGAAAATACTTGAAAGAGTTTTTGACCAGATGGGACTATCTTGAGGCAGTCTAGTGCTAATAGGAATGCTCAATATTTTCTTTGCATCATAGGGCAGGAACGTTTGCCTAATTTCCTCTTCTTTCCAAATCTCATTCACCTCATTAATGAACATGCTAACCTTTGCATCAGGGAGGATAGAAGGGAGAGGTGAGCTCACCGATCTGTAGACTTGATCCGGTAGCCATTTGTCCTCTTTTAAACACACTATCTTATCATCGCCAATCCGCCAAACCAAGCCTTTTTGCACCACATCCTGAGCACTTAAAATGCTCTTCCATGCATATGAACCATTAGCCGAGTTTGTAGCTTCAAGAATGGAGCAATCCGAGAAAAAATGAACTTTAAAAACTCTATGGCATAGTGATTCCAGATTTTTCAACATATGCCATACTTGCTTGGCCAGTAAAGCATCATTGAACTTCTCAATCTCCTTAAAACCCATGCCTCTACAATCCTTAGCTTGGCAAAGATGTTCCCATTTTACCCAATGCACTTTCATACAATCACCATTGTAACCCCTCCAAAATTTACAGATCATAATCTCGATGTCCTTTATTAATCCTTTGGGGAATTTGAAACAACTCATAGAATAAGTTGAAATGGCTTGAATTACGGATTTAATAAGCACCTCTCTACCTTCTTGTGATAGGATTTTTTCCTTCCATCCTTGGATCTTCCAGATTCTTTCCTTGATATAGACAAAACCCTGTTTCTTAGCTCTACCCATAAATGCCCGTAGCCCCAAATATTTCTCATATTGCCTAATAGCTGGTACACCCAAAAGATGCTGAATTTTGACTTGAAGATCAAATATTGGTCTTGTCTCTATTTATTTTTTGACTCGACCCCCTTTCATAAACTGATAAGATATCAAGGATTACCTAACATTCTGATTATTTTGTACGCCAAAAAAGAACACTGTCATCTGCAAAGAAAATATGAGAAACATGTGGCCCATTTCTACAAATTGACACTCCCCTAAGAGAGCCATCAGATTCGGCTTTGTGGAGCAAGCCTTGAAAGCCCATGGCACATACCAGAAATAAAGCTTTGCTCATGTCAAGCTTTAGAGCCATATACCTAGACTTCTCTTGGGTTTTTCGCTTTAAGTAATGGAGGGTCTCAAAAGCCACCAGCACATTATTAGTGATAAGCCTCCCCAAAAGAAAGGCACTCTGCGAATCAGATACTACATAGGGTCCTCCTCCTTTAACCATTCTATGTGGGATTGTTGTTTCCACATTGTTTCTTCTTTTACCTTAAGCATCTTAATATCCTCACAGAGCTTCTCAATCTGCTCTGAATCAGTGCTGTACAAACCAGCCTCCTCGACATAACTCAAGTCCTTCAACTTCTTAGCCAATGAGTTCCTCACATGCCCAAAAGTAACCCGGTTCCATGTTCTAAGATTGTCTTGCAGATAGTGATATTTTTTAACAAAATTCTCACCGGATTGACATCGTCTAAATCAGCCTATGAATGTTTAACCACATCCTCACATGACTTGTCTTTTAGCCATATTGCCTCAAATCGGAACGGACACCCCTTCCTATAGAATCTTTTTTGCTTGGCATCTAAAATGAGAAGGATAGGTCTATGATCCGAATGAAAGCACTCCAAGTGATGAATACGTGAAGTAGGAAACCTTAAAAGCCAATCCACCGTTGCTACCCTATGGTCTAGCCGAATCCAAACATTATAATCACTTGGTCTTCTATTGCACCAAGTGAAAGGGAAACCATTAAATCTAGGATCTTTAAACCCATAAAAATCCAAAGCATCTCGAAACCCCTGCATCTGTCTTTTAGGTCGATCCAACCATCCTTGTTTCTCTTCAAGTTTGAGTATCTCATTAAAGTCACTCATGCAAATCCAAGGTAAAGTTTATCTTTGGCTTAAATCTCTAAGTAGATTTTAGGAATTTTTCTGGCTGGCAGTTTCAGGATCTCCATAGAAACCTGTGAAACACCAAGCGTCATTCATTCCTTGATCCACCACCCCATCAATATGATTATCAGAAGAAGTGAGGACATTCATTACAAAATCATCTTTCCAGAGTAAAGCTAGCCCCCTTCCCCTATTATGATGGGGAACAACAAAATAATTTGTGTATTGCATTTTATGGCTAATTCTCACAATAACCTCCTTGTCAACCTTAGTCTCCTTTAAGAAGACCATTTTAAGATCTTTTTTGCCGACCAAGTCAGCAATTATGGCTTCTGTCTGTGGGTTCCCAAGCCCACGACAGTTCCAATTAAGGCAACTCATTGAGACTGGTGGTACTGGAGACCAGCAACCATCTGAATATTTTCATTGTACCCACCACCCATTGCATTTACACGTTTCTTCTTTGTTACAGACAAATCCGAAGATTCCAACCCCGGGTGCCTACTCTCTTGAATCTCCATATTAGAACTTGTATTAGTTTCCCCAACCTCTCGCAACAGTTTTGTCCATTTTTTCTTAGAGCTTTTCAAAGGTTGCATGGCTGCCTAGTTTGTTATGTCTGCTAGGGGAGATATTTTTGCATTAAATGAGAAAGTACCATGCAGCCCCTCACTGTTAATAGCCCCTACCTACGAAATTTTGCATGGGCATGGGAGTATGTAACTGACTTCCCAATTCCTCCAATCCATTGTTCAAGTCCACACATAGTTCACAACAATTTCATTGGTATAGTTAATATGTGAATTATCATGACTAGAGAAAACCACACCTGTTGGTTTAGCATCCATGGAAGTTACCTCAGTCCTAAGATTTTCCTTCGCACCCCCCTTACCGAAATTAAACACACTGGCTCCTCGACTGGACAAGTCCTTTGTGTTTGACGGTTTTTTCTCCATTGCAGGTCACTTCTTCCAAAGCGGTGCACCACGAGAGCTACCAGACACCACCACCACTGTTTTTCGAGTATGTCGCACCAGGTCAGCACGAAACCATTCCCCATACTATTGGTCGTCTATTTTCAAACTCCATTTCCCCCGAATTCACACCTCACAATCTCTCTCGCTGTGAGTAACCCTTCCACACCAATAGCAAAAGTTAGGAATCTGTTCAAATTTAAGCAACGCCCATCCAACATGCTCCCCATCTAACCACAACTTGCAGCACCATGGGAGGGCCTTAGTGATGTCAACCATAACCCGGATTCGCAAGAACTCGCCCCTTGCCATCATCTTCTGGGTCAACCACCTGCACTATAGACCCAATTGTGTTACCCATTGCTTCACCCGTCGCTTGAGTAAGACATTGATCCAGGACATTGTGGAGTTGCACCCAAAAAGTAATAGAATTAAAGGCGAGTAGGGGGGCAGACTCTACATCCATAGCACGTTGAAAAACAGCAATGCTTTTATCGTAGGACCACGGTTCAAACTCCAACACTCTTTCTAAATCCATCGCATCGTCAAACTCAAATAGCAAGATATTGCCGTCAATATCTCTGAATTTCGTCTCACCAATCGGCTTCCATAGAGGCTTGAATGTCCGACTCACTGCTTCTGCGTTAACCACTCTCTTTGTAAAAAACTTTAAGCTAAACGAACAATAGTAGCCTCTTTTTTCTGGGGTACGTCAGCCCCATGCTCCTCTTCTTCTGTCAGCAAAAACCGAGACGAGAGATCCTCAATGTTAGCCATGTCACTAAGACGGATGACCCCACCACACCGTAGCAAGGAAACAAGGAGCCAACTGCCGTCCTATCAGACGCAAGAACTGAAGGGAACAGAGAAACCTCCACGAAAGGAAGGACAAAATTCTACACACAACGCTGGGAAACCTAGCTAGAGAAACCCTAGCAAAGAAACCCTAGGCGGCGCGAGAGAAACTTAGATCAATTTATGAGAAGTTGTTGTAAATTAAGGTTTGGTATATAAAGTTAAAAAGCCTTGATAGCGGTGATGGGGTTTAGACGATGACTACAAAGGGATTTTAATGGCATGAAGCGTGCTGCTTTCGTTGATGCAACAACTGATAGTGATCAATATTGGAGGCATCAATGATTTGTTTTTTTTTTTTTGGGTGCAATTGCATGCATGCATGCATGCATACACACACCCCAAAAGAAATAAGTGGGAGTTAGGGGCAGTAATTTTTATGTCATAAGAGCATTTATTAGTAAAATCTTTAAGGGTAATGTTATAGTCACTAACTATTTTATAATATTTTTACAAATTGTTGATGTAGCTAGTTTTTTTTTATTAGTTTTCATCTAAACTCACTCTGTGTTTTACTTGATTCTCTGTCAATCACAAATTTCCACATATTTTCTTTTCTTTCCTTATAAGTCCACTAATTTTTTTTGAGCAGGTTCATTAATTTTTAAAATAGGAGAAAAGTGTTATTGATAAAAATGGTGTGGAATCAATAAAATTACTGTCAAAATTCACAACACAACTGAATTTACCTACCATCTCACCTCAAACACATATACCAACTACAATCTACCATTAAATTTTTTTTTTTTTGGTTGATGACCCATGTTTAAAGTGATAGACCAAAGAATAAGGGTAAAATATCATTTTCATCCCTAAACTTTCACAAAAGTTCGTTTTTCATTCCTAAATTATTAAAAGTTTATTTTTTGTCCATAAACTTTTCCATTTTACTTTTTGTCTTTCTGTCTTTGTCTATTAATTTGTATCATACATGGCTTAATGGAGTGCTGATATGGTATCTGACTTGGACTAATTATTTTATATATAAAAAAAATAGACACGTGGCAAAGGGTTATTGGTACCCTAATAACAATTATTTAAAAGGACAGAATTACGCCCACACCTTTAATGATCCTCTAGGCCTCCACAATTGATTATTGAATGTTACTATCCCATGGTCTGTCCATTGATGTGATGCAGTTAGACATTGATCCGTTTTGGGAAAGCTAAGATGACCCTCCAGAGCTTTCCTTGCCAGACCCAGTACAAACACACTAGCAAGCATTCATCTCTTTTTGTGCATAAAGCAAGCTCCTGAATTTAGGTCGATTGAATTAGTTCTCATTTTTGTGCAGGTTACACCCTCGACCAGAAAGTGATGTCGAGTACTTGCATGGGATTTTAGAATCAATTGCACGTATTGAGGTATGAGGACTCCCTTCTTTTTGTTTTAACTTTCTTGCATATTGGTAAAGAGGAAATATGTAATCTTCACCTAGAAACTAATGACATGGACGTGTAGTATTATGTAATATTCAGGCAAAGGCTTATAGCTTATTGAAGGATCTAGGAGCAACCTAAGTTGAAGAATTGTTCACGGCTGGAGGTGGTGCAAAAAATGAGAAATGGCAAAGATTCGAGAGAGGGTACTTGGTTTGCCTGTGAGTCGTGCAATTCAAACAGAGGCTGCTTATGGAGTTGCTTTAATGGCATTGAAATTTGAAGGGTGCCCAACAATGTGCCTAGTGAGAGCAGGGTGGAGGGGATAAACCAGGTAGATGGCAATGGAGTGAAGGCAACAAAGGTGTCGACGCCCGACCTCAATCGGAGTGGAAAACTGCCATCGTCGGGCCTTCGTTCGACCACCTGCCATGGCGACACTCCCGCATGCGCAGGGCCCGTAGGAGGCCCCTCTCGATTGGTTGGGTGCGTTGGTTCACACGGAGCTTCGGGGGCTCTCTCTCTCAGTGGAGGAAGGTAGGTCTACCTTTGGAAGTGTGGAAGGAATCTTGACAAAATTTTAAGGGATTACCAAAGGTAAGTGAAGTCGCCACCAATCATTGGGTTTTTCTAAGGTGTGATTGGTCACCTGTTTCTAGTTGATTTTATTACCAATCCTAGGCTAAGAAAAAATGCATTTTTTTTAATCTAATGTGGATGGTAAAAAAAAATATTGATTCTTGAGTTCAAAAGCTTGGTTATGTGTGTGGAAGGTGTTAGACAACCCACAATGCTTGTCCAAGGAAAGTCTTTTGTTTTGATAAAACCTTAATTTTTGGAGATTGGCAGTAAAAAACATGATTTTGGCATTGGCTTTCAAGGCTTTGCATTCATGGGGGGCTTTGAGGTTTGGAATTTTGAATGGGTGTGGTCCCAATCTATGCTTTCCTAAGGCATTTGGGCAAAGTACCAGATTTCCACGGCGAAAATCCGGCAACATGTCACCTTACTTTCGCAACAGAAATTAGGAATCGCTTTGCCTTAGGTGATATGGACTGTGACAATCACACCGGAAGGGCTTGCTCACTCCCAAGTGCAGGAGATTGTAGCAATATAATTCTCGGAGTACCGAGGTCGAACCACAACGAGCAGGATCAATTTAAAGACAATATAATTAAACAACAATTTGGGTGAAGAAGAAAAGTGCTTTTGCTTGGTGATTGTTAACAAGAATAATAATAAAAACTGATTTAAGTCAATAAAGTAAATACTAGGGCATCGGGGTGTTTCCCTATATCGATATGAAATTCTTTGTGATCTAAGAAATTATATATTTCATAATTGATTGTTCTTATACAATTAAAAACTTATGATTCGGTTGAATTGAGACAATTCAAAAACGCATAATAACCTCGATTAATAATGTGGTTAGAATAGTTTTCAGAAAAACTCATTCACTTTAAAACCTGATTTCTATTTGAAACTATTAGAAATTCATCTAAACAACAAGAAAAACATGATTGAACTTATTGAAAGTATGGAAGAACTAATACATCAAAATAAATCTAAGTGAACAATCAAATATGTTATTGATAAAATCCTAGAAAGAATCACATTGAATATTCATACCGTATAGAAGAAACATAACCCCTAACCCTAGCAAAGAGTTTAGGCTGCCATTAGAGAAAGAAAAATACAAGGTTTTCTCTGCTAAATTCGTTCTACACAGCTTCCCTTCCAAAACCCTAATGTCTCAGCGTCCAAAGAAAAATAAAACTTATACTATTTTAATTTCCATCTAGGTTTACAGCAGTAAATTGTGAGTTAATTTTGGCCTTCAAAAATTGAGAATTTCGAAAAACTCAAAATTGGAAAGTTGTAGATATTTAAGTCACGGTTCCAACCCATCCCGCCTTGTGTCAATTGGATTTTTGAGGAGAGAGATACGCCCAAAATACTGATCAGTGCTCAAATTAGATTTTTCCTTTTCAGATTCTGCCTCTTTGATTTCTTTCCTTATTTGAAGTTTCCAATCATGACAATCGATCCTAGTACTCCAGCTGCACCTCCTTAGACATTTAAGCATGGTCCTTTAGCTCCACTTTAATTCTAGTTTGGTCTCCATTCTCTCACAAATTCCTGTAAACTCATCTTTCTCACATGATTTCCTGAAAGTAGAAAATTACACACAATGAATAGCATCTTATTCAAGAAATTATGTAAAGATAAATAATAGGGACTAATGCAAATCATGGCTTAATTATACAAATTAAGCATAGTAATAAGGAGATAACGGCCACATAAACGTATAACAAGTATACATTTTAAAGCATTATCACACCCCCCAACTTAAATCTTGCTAGTCCCTAGCAATCCACAAAGCACCCATGTCTACTAAAAGTGAAAAATTAAAACTAAAATACAAGCCACTTTCGTAGGCTACACGACTGCACTTCCCATGTGCAGCAAGTCTTTGAACTCCTAGGTCACCCTAGTGGATGAGTTTACTCTTGTGAGGGTTTGCAGTGACTCTACCCACAAAAGTCAAAGGTTTCTTGAAAATTCCTGTAGCAAATGTTAGTCTACTTTATCATTATATCATACAAATGAACTTTTAATTTTCGAGTTGGGATACTATTCATCATATTATTAAAGAGCTTTCACTGGCTTCACTTTTGGAGTGTGTGTGTGCATAGCCCATCCAATCAAACCAGCTTTTCCAAACATGCATAGACCAAGAATAATCTAGATTAGAGCCTCTACTCCAAAACCTCTCTTAAGTTATCAACACTCTAAAAGAACACACATAGAAGTAATGGTTTCTCTCTTCAAATCACATATGAACAAAAAGGAAAGAAAAAGTTTTAAGAATATCACATGTGTATACAAAAACAGCCGCTAAAACAACGGAAAAAGATCTCTTGGAAAGGATGTTGAATTCCTGGAAACATGAGGTTAATACCATTTTCATCCTTAGTTTTTATTACAAACACATACCAGCCATGCACCTTTAGGATCAAGTAGGACTTTAAGCTCAGTGGTGGTATAATCTTATGGCTAGGTAAAGGCAAATTGCTCTCTTTAAAATATGAGGTATATGAATCAGATGCAGAAAATTCAAGGTATACCCAACTCATAGCAATAACAACCAACTTGAATCAAAACAACCTTTACTCAACCATATAACCCTTCTGAAATACACGAAAGATATATAAGACACCAATGATTTATTGATTGATTATGTATGTCTCCACTTTCTTTTTCTTTTTCTCTCTTTTTTTTTTCTTTTTTTTTTCTTCTTCTTTTTGATTTTTTGATTTTTTTTTTTTGAAGAAAAGAGAGACAATGGTGGTATCTAAACACATCAATTACTCAAAACTTGAACCCCCATGAAAATACCCATAAATAAAAATGTTTTGTGGTATTGTAGAAGTATTTCTCATGGCTCAAATGATGGTGACAATGGTTAATGTAAAGATAGGCTGAATATTTGTTTAGCTGGTGACAAAAGATTGATGGCCTTAAGCTCTCATCTCCTAAAATTCCACATAAACCAACATGTCTAAGGACAAAAATAAGTAAGATCATGATATATCTCCCCATAATGTTTCCAGTAGTCAACCAAAAAAATATAGAGATCTTTTACAAAAACTGAAGCATATGAGAGAAATTTAAGAGTTCAAACAAATATATACTGTCACAAAGAAAGGTAAGGCTCAAGAACTCTCTAAATGGGTTGAGTTTCAGCTTATATCTAGCTTGTTCATAATCCATGCATATCCAACATCCAAACATCCACTAACCTGGCTATTGTGCTAAAAAATTTCCAATTGTGCTCTTCATGAAAGAGTCTTAATATAGCAAATAGTATAACCAACTCAGCATTATTCATCCCATCATATGTAATAAAAATAAAGCTTATAACTTTACTACATTCAAATTCAAGTTTTTTTTTTTTTTTTTTTAGAGAATTGAAAAGTTGCAACCAAAAAGAAAGAGAAAAAAAAAAAAAAAATTTCATGCAAGGTGCAACAAAATGTGTAGACTTCTCCCCCCAACTAAAATATTGCATTGTCCTCAATGTATCAAAACCAAAATAAATTCAAGTATAAAGGGAAGAAGTTACCTTAAGCATTTATTTTTATTTTTATTTTTTTGAAATTTCTTTCACACCTGCAAATGTTAGCTCATAAAAGAAAAATAACAACAAAACAAAAAACAAAAACAAAAACAAAAGGCAAAAAGAAAAAAAAAATAAAAAACAAATATGGTACAACTTCATAAGGCTTTTTTTAGAGTTCATGTGGCATCCCAATAGGCAGGGATCTCTAGGGACATAGTCTCCTCCTCTGGTATAACTCCCTCTAAGAATGGTTTTAACCTTTGTCCATTTATTTTCAAAATCCTACCATCTCTAAGGTCCTCAACTACTACAGCTCCATGGTTAAACACTTCCTTTACAATGAAAGGGCCATCCCACCTAGGTTTTAACTTACCTGAGCCTAAATTTGCATATTTAAGACCATCGGGTAGTGGCTTAAGCTCCAGCTGTGGTGCCTCTTCACTTGAATGCACGAGCTTTTTTTTTATTTTCTAGTAGCTCCTCGAAGCAAGGCTTCCATCCTTTATTAATTGCCTTTATCTGTTGTTCTTCCAAAACCTGTGAGGAATCCAACAAAGAAAAATTTTCAGATACATGAATATCACATTCTAAATCATAAGAATCAACAGAATTATTAAGAAGAGTTTCAAGAGGATCAGAAAAACAATTCTTATTAAACTCTTCCACCGCCCCAATGAGGTTCACATAAGCACAATCATCATCCTCATGTGGTTGTTTAGCCACATGAAATATGTTTAGCTCCAAAGTCATGGAACCAAAGGTAAGTTGCATCCTTCCATTTCTGCAATTAATTAAAGCATTAGCTATGGCAAGAAAAGATCTACCCAAAATAATAGGGGTATGAATATTAGGATGTAAAATAGGTTGGTAATCTAGAACAATAAAATCAACAGGATAATAAAATTGTTCAATTTTCACCAACACATCCTCAACAATCCCTCTCGGTTCCCTTACAGAGTGGTCAGCCAACTGTAAAGTTATTGAAGTAGGTTTCAACTCACCAAGTCCAAGTTTTTGATATACACTGAAAGAGATCAAATTAACACTTGCCCCAAGATCTAGCAATGCATGCTCTATGATGTAATCTCCAATAGTACAAGAGATCCTAGGACAACCTGGATCCTTATACTTTGGTGGGGTCTTATGTTGGATAACTACACTTACCTGTTCTATTAGGAATGCGGTCTTCTTCACATGATGCTTTCTCTTGATGGAGCATAGGTCCTTAATTACCTTGGCATATGCAGGCACTTGCTTGATAACATGCAATAATGGCAAATTTATCTTGACTTGATGCAAATGCTCTAATATCTCAGATGCAATGTCCAATTTCCTAAGTAATTTTAAGGCTAGTGGAAATGGTGGAGGGATTGGACATTGTTCAATTTCACCAAATCCAAGTGACTCGGTTTCATCCTTCTCTTTCTCAACTGGGGTCTCAGATTTCTTAGTTACTAAAGGAGAACTTTTATTAATCTCTTTACCACTCCTCAAAATGGTCACAACTTTTACTTCCTCGTGTTTATTCTTAGAGCCAATTTTTAGATTTTGATTGATGGGATTGGGTTGAGTTTGGGAAGGAAGCTTCCCTCTCTCTATCCCACTCAATGAATTTGTAAGCCTAGTTATATGACTCTTGGTCTCTCTTACCTCTTCATCTAGCCTAGTGAGCATGGATTCAAACTTTTGATTATGCTCACTTTGCCTTTGAATGAAAGTACTAAGTGCATCCTCCAAGGAAGTTCTAGATGATGATGATGATGATGCATGTGGTGAATTAAAATTCCTTGGAGCAGGAGGATTCAACACATTGTCACTCTTATAACTCAAATACGGATGGTTTCGCATATTTGGGTTATAAAGGTTAGAATATGAAGAATTATTTGGCCAGTATGAATTAAATGCATGCACTTGTTCTTTTGGCACATTCAAGAATGATGAAAGTGATGTACATTTATTTGTAGCATGGTTTATCTCATGACAGATTTTACACACCTCCATTGGGTCTTTTCTAAAAACAGCACTAACATTCTTACTTCCCTTCATTTTGAGTGCCTCTATTTCTTTAGTTAACATGCTGATTTTGGCACTCATGTTATCATCTTCCCTTAACTTGAAAACACTTCCACTAGAAGTGGTAGCGTTAGTTCTAGTCCTATCAGTGGAGTCTATAGGGCTAGGTCCAGTCCATGTGTTAGAGTTTTTAGCTATCTCATCAAGTTAATCCATTGCGTCTTCGGGTTCTTTTTGTAAAAAGTCCCCTCCACATGAGAGTTGAACAAACGGTCGGTCCCTAGGTGTAAGTCCTTTATAAAAATAGCTAACCAACCTCCAATCTTCATACCCATGAGTTGGGCAGAAATTGAAAAGATCTTTGTACCTTTCCCAAGCTTGGTATCAGGTCTCATTTTCTCCTTGGACAAAACTAGCTATCCTTCTTTTTATTTGCTGGACTTTGTGGGGAGGAAAATGTTTCTTAAAAAACTCTTTGGCCATCTCCCCCACCAACTACCTATAGACCTAGGTTTCAAGGTGTAAAGCCAACTTTTTGTCTTATCCTTAAGAGAAAAAGGAAAGAAACGTAACTTAGCAGTCTCAATAACATTTTGTGCATAGAAACAATTAATTACCTCTTCAAAAGCTCTAACATGGACATAAGGATTTTCATTTTCTTGTCCCCTAAAATTAGGAAGTATTGCTAATAAGCTTTGTTTCAGTTCTACATGTGGTGCATTAGGTGGAAACATGATGCATGAAGGAACAGAGTTTTGTGTGAGATGCAACAATTCATACATAGTTCTTCTATTCTCCTCATGATTATTACGTGTTTCATCACCCATGATTGATGAAGAAGGTGAAGGCAAAGGTGTGTCGAAAAGATTACCAAAGTAAGTTTCAAAAATTTCTAATTTGCCTTTCTTGTTTCTAACCCAAATGCTCATGCAACAATAAATGCCAATCAAATAAAATAAATTAAAAACAAGCAGAAAAATAAATAAAAAATAAGGGGAAAAAATATGGAACGAAATTACCAAAAGAAGAATTTCCACCGGTTGTGCTTTACTCCCAAAAATTGCCTCTGAACACGAAGCAACTCCTCGGCAATGGCGCCAAAATTGCTTACTCACTCCCAAGTGTAGGAGATCGTAGCAATATAATTCTCGGAGTACCGAGGTCGAACCACAAGGAGCAGGATCAATTCAAAGACAATATAATTAAACAACAATTTGGGTGAAGAAGAAAAGTGCTTTTGCTTGGTGATTGTTAACAAGAATAATAATAAAAACTGATTTAAGTCAATAAAGTAAACACTAGGGCATCGGAGTGTTTCCTTATATCGATATGAAATTCTTTGTGATCTAAGAAATTATATATTTCATAATTGATTGTTCTTATAAAATTAAAAACTTATGATTCGGTTGAACTGAGACAATTCAAAAACGCATAATAACCTCGATTAATAATGCGGTTAGAATAGTTTTCAGAAAAACCCATTAACTTTAAAACCTGATTTCTATTTGAAACTATTAGAAATTCATTTAAACAATAAGAAAAATATGATTGAACTTATTGAAAGTATGGAAGAACTAATACATCAAAAGAAATCTAAGTGAACAATCAAATATGTTATTGATAAAATCCTAGAAAGAATCACATTGAATATTCATACCGTATAGAAGAAACATAACCCCTAACCCTAGCAAAGAGTTTAGGCTGCCATTAGAGAAATAAAAATACAAGGTTTTCTCTGCCAAATTTGTTCTACACAGCCTCCCTTCCAAAACCCTAATGTCTAAGTGTCCAAAGAAAAATAAAACTTATACTATTTTAATTTCCGTCCAGGTTTACAGCAGTAAATTGTGAGTTAATTTCGGCCTTCAAAAATTGAGAATTTCGAAAAACTCAAAACTGAAAAGTTGTAGATATTTAAGTCACGGTTCCAGCCCATCTAGCCTTGTATCAATTGGATTTTTGAGGAGAGAGATCCGCCCAAAATACTGATCAGTGCTCAAATCAGATTTTTCCTTTTCAGATTCTGCCTCTTTGATTTCTTTCCTTATTTGAAGTTTCCAATCATGGAAATCGATCCTAGCACTCCAGCTGCACCTCCTTAGACATTTAAGCATGGTCCTTTAGCTCCACTTTAATTCTAGTTTGGCCTCCATTCTCTCACAAATTCCTGTAAACTCATCTTTCTCACATGATTTCCTAAAAATAGAAAATTACACACAATGAATAGCATCTTATTCAAGAAATTATGTAAAGATAAATAATAGAGACTAATGCAAATCATGGCTTAATTATACAAATTAAGCATAGTAATGAGGAGATAACACCCACATAAACATATAACAAGTATACATTTTAAGGCATTATCAGGCGAGCAGGTATATATATACATACATCATGTACAATGCAAGCACACATAACAGGAAAGTAAATGCCTACATCCCTAGAGCGTGGCCCAAAATATAGGGGCAGAAAAATAAACAGGGGTCGCCATACTTTAGAGATGAGAACGAATGGTACACGGCATGATATACCTAATACAACCCATCTAAGAGAAAAATGGGGGAGGAAGGAATGGGGTTTTAAAGAGTACATAACCAAAAGGGAGAGGCTAGACTCCTAAACCTACTGAACATAGCCGCTTGGCCCGTATCTATATGCTTGTATCATCACCCTTTTTGCTTGTGCCTAGGAGACCGTGCCCTAGCTCCATGTGTCTTCACCCCATGTGTGTACATGCAAAGGCAAAGACAAGAAACCAACAGAAAAGCAATGGAAGGAAAAGATGCAAAGAGCATATGAGAAGGCATAAAGCAGATAAGCATGATGGGCATGGCAAGCAAAGAAGCAAGAAAGCAAGCAAACAAGAAAGTAAACAAAAGGTGGCATCCGTAAGGGACAAATGTAGGTTTGGATCGGATGTCCATAGTTTCATTGTGTTGAAGCATGGATGACACACTAGCAAGCAAGACTCATGCATGAAAATGTAAACAAGTGTGTAAAAATGCATAGAAAGCCAATGAGTGGCACAAACAAGCATGGTAAGCATATCATCACACGAAGCGGAAAGGGGGAAAGGTATGCACGAAGCAACCGGTATCATGGCGATGCATCCCAAATGGTTACATCCAAACAAAGCCTCATAGGCGTTGGATGTAATCACACAACCACAAACCCACTAAGGGCGTCGAGCATGGCAAAACCTAGAACATGAGAGGCTAGCACAAGCATAAATCATAGAAGCGAGTGAGCATAGACATGTAAATAGGATGATCAAAACCCTTTTGTGTAGGCCTTGGTGTATGGAAGATGATAAAGACCATAGGGTCTAGATCGGGTCTGAACTGATAGGCCAAAACACAATGAGTATAATGAAACCTACTATCCATCGTTTAAAAAAAAAAGCCAAGTGTGTGTATTTCTAAGAAAAAAATTCCAAGTTTAATTCTAAGATGAAGTCTTACATCACTAGGCAATTCAAGAAGTTCATGAAAAATGCCAATGCCAAGGGCTTCGACAAGGACCATAGACAGTCGAGTTCTTCTCAGTCTAAGAGCCAAGACAGAGGGAAGAAGGATGCTAGGGATGGCGGTCAATATACTATTCCCTCAAGATTAAAGTGCTTTGGGTGTTAAGGTTTCAGTCATATGAAACAAGAGTGTCCTACTTATCTCAAGACCATTGGGAAGAGCAAGGCACTTCCTACTACCTTGAGCGATACCGAGCCTAAGGATGACTTCGATAATGAATATGACAGAATCCTAAATGCCTTCACTACCACTGTAGATCCTACTGAGGGGATTGTTGAAGATGTGGATGAAGAAGAGGAATTGGTGGAGTCTAAGTTTGAGAAGATGGATGAACAAGATGACATCCACACAGCCTATGCAAAGTTATACAAGGTCTCAAAAAAGTATGAGAAGTTGTATAGGTTAGCCACCAAGAAACTTAGTGATGTGGAGCTTGATCTGGAAGAAATCTCTACAAAGGTTGATGAAGCAAATTAGACTATTGAAGCACTGTGATTTGAGAATAATTTCTGGGTTGAGAAGACCAAGAAGCTTGAAGCAAAATTGTTCTAAGTCAGAGCTCAGCTAGAAAGGTCTTCAAGCGTTAAGCTCGATGAGATGCTCAGTCTTCAGAAATCGGCTTGCGATCGAACCGATTTAGGGTATGATTTCTCTTCTCCTAGTATTGAAGTTGAGAACAATGATGTTAAAAATGAATTAGGTAGTGAGAACATAGACAAGGGTAAATCTATCTTAGGAGCACCCCCTAAACTTGATAAGAAAGAGATTAAAAACCCTAGGGCTAAGAAGGAAAACTCTCAAAAGCCAAAACAGAAAAAACAGCATTTCTGTCATCACTGTGGCACAACTGGACATACTCGACCTAATTTTTATAAGTGGTTAGCCACTCAAAAGAGCAACAACATGATCGCATCAGGAGATCAAAATCAGTTTCCATCCTCTTTTGCTCATCTTGGAAATCTTCTTAAAGCCCTCATGATTTCATCGAACTTGAACAGTTTTTACTCTTCCCCCTCACCACCGAATCAAAGGTTCGCTAAACGGAAAGGTTCTTCCAAGGTGTGGAAGGAAAAGGGCTCCAAGTGATTTCATCGCTTATTCTCTCTCCCCTTTGTGTTTTTTTTTTTTTTTTTGCATTACTTGTGTGTTTTGCTTTCTTGTTTTGAATCAGTCTAGTTTTGTGCATTGCTTTGTTTAATTTGTTTTTGTTTGTTTTCTTTTTTAGTTTTGGTTTATTTTGTTTTTCATATAAAAAAAAATTGAAAATCAGAAAAATACAAAAACAATGTGTGTTTGTGTACATTGGTACTTGTGTACCTTGGATGGCCATTGAAACAAAGTTTTATAAATTTTGTATCTTTTGTAGCTTAGATGAGCATCTCTATGCACAACTAAGCAAGTGAGTTTTGTGGCTCGTGTTTGTGATGAGTAAGATTAAGTGATCTCTTGTACTTAACACTCATATCACTCTTTTTGACGAGAAGGACTAGAAAATCCTAAGAGAAAGACATAAATAACCATCTCACCACTGTTGCCCGCCAATCATGAAATGACATCTATATACTTCGGCATAGCAAAAGTGTAATGTCAAAAACTTAACATCATTGGGTATTTCTTTTCTCTCTCCTATTTGCCCATGTATGATATGCTTATTAAAAGAAAAATATACAAAGAAAATAAAAGCAAAAAGAATAAATATGATTTATATATGATTGCAAGTATGTATTCTAGAAGATGTGGGAGTTATAGGATGTATCTCGAAGGTGATAGTCCCTATCAAACAGTTGTGATTGTGTGTGAGTTAAAATGATTTTCTCATATCTCAAATCGTTATAACATGTAGACATTTATGCAAGCTTGCGATGTTTTTCACACACAACACGCAATATTCTTTCCTACTCTTGATACATGTGCAGGTACAATGTGATTTGGCCATCACAAGGAATACATGTGTTAATGTATGCTCACTAAACTGTCTTAACTTGTTTTTGAAATATAAAATTGGTTAGACTTGTTTAGTGTGTGTGTGTGTTTTGAGATCTATGTGCTTAACATTTTTTTTGTTGAGAGATGTTTTTGAGGGTTAAAATGTTGTTTGGATCCTTGGTTGAGTTGCATGTTTGGTTGCATTCATGTCTGTTTTTTTCTCTTATTGAAAAACTGTTTTTAAGCAATCTCGACTACTCCTCAACACCTTTAGACACATGGCTTATCTATCAAGCTCTTCAACTTCCTTTTATCGCAATCTCAGTAGCTTCTCGATAGCTCCTTAATCTATTGAGAAAGTTTCTGTCTCCTTGATAGCTGCTCGATAGCTTCTCAATCCATTGAGCTTGTTTTTGCTGTAGACACCTTTGGACAGCTGCTTGATAGCTGTATCTCTTCATGCCTTTAAAGCTCAACACCTCTCGATCTGTCAAGAATTATGAGACTTCTATATGTATGCGCTTCACGATTTTTGTCTCATTTCTCTTCGATCTCTCTCGATAGACAAACTTCTCTCTCACTCCCAAACTCTTCTCACTCAACCTCTTCATCTTCCGTACTCATTCTTTGGTCTTTTCATTGCATATTTCACAGGTATGATCTCTTTTCAAGCCTTTAATCATACATTTCATGCATTCTGGCCTAGATTTTGGGATTTGTTGAAAAATTTGGGGTTTTTCAAAATCAAAGAGGTTTTTGCAAAATTTTTGGGATGGGCTTTGTGAAAATGGTTCTAAATCATCATGCATTGCATCTCATTTGCATTATAACAATGTTTCATGCATGATAGTTGTGTGTTTACTTTGTTGAACTGATTGTGTGCTGGTAGAATTGGATTAGGCTGAACCTATGATGTCTTTACTATTGCATATCACATGCTCATGCATTTTCATGCATACGTACCTTACATTCTCTATATTCTTTTATATTAATTGTGTTTGGTGCTTTTTGTGTGTTTCTCTCTTTCTCTCTCCCTCTCTCTCTCTCTCTTGTTTACATTAGTTGCGTTATGGCACCTAAATGTAAATCTACTCTGTCTCGAAACCTTCTTCGTTTTGGGGCATCCACTTCTTCTAACCCTACTCCCTCACACGTTCAGTTCCGTGATGAGAAGGCCAAATCGGACTTCTTTGAGAACTTTTCTAGAAAAGGCATTCATTTGGAATGCCAAGTCATTTTGTCAGACTTCTCCGACACTGACCTATCCACTGTCATTCACAGTAGGGGTTGCAAGTCACTGTGTGACGTCCCGGTCACTTGTCTATCCATGCTTATCCAGGAGTTCTACTCCGACATGCATGGATTTGATTATTCGGTACTTTTCTTTGTTACTTGCGTTAAGGTACGTGCATTGTGGTCACACCGGATATTGTATCCAACGTGCTCTATATCCCCAAGGTAGCGCATCTTGACTACCCTGGTTGTGAGCGTCTTAAGACGAGTTTATATTAGCTTTTTGTGAGCGTCCTTCTGATTAGGGTGATCGTCAATTCACTCCTTCTTCGACCTTTGCTAAAGGTCCTCATTTTCTTAACATGGTTATGACTTTTGTTTTGCATCCTTTTTCTCACTATAACTCTATTACCGAGCCCCGTGCTCGATTTTTTCTTTCTCTTTTAGAGCATCTTACTATAGATTTTCTCTCTCATTTTATTCTTTCCATCAAAGATGTATATAGGGATACGGCGACCCATGATAAAATCATTTTCCCTTCGGCTATCACGAGGATTTTACACCATTTTTTTGTTCCCTTTCTCGTTTTCGACCACTTCCATGTTATGTGTGTCATAGACGCCGCTACCGTTAAACGGAGCGAGGCACAGCTATGTTCGAGGCGGTCCGGGTCAGTAGCTCCTCCCACTCCTTTAGCTCCATCCACCTCCAGTCCCTTTTCTTCTACGAGAGGTGTGACTCTTGATGCAATCATGGTGCAGCTTCAGGGCATGGATGCTCACCTTAACACTCTCAGTGATGAGTTGTGTTAGGTGAATAGCCGTGTCAGCTGAATTGCCAGACAGCAGGCTTGCCTTGGTGGCTTTATGGAGTCTCCCTCTCTTCCTCTCGAGGCATTCGAGGATGATGATGATGATGAGATGTCTACTTGATACTTTTATCCTTCGTCACTCGTGACAAAAAAAGGGGAGTAGTTTTGGATATGAGAGTAGTCATACTCATAGGGGGAGGGTTAGTATAGGAGATTTTTGTTAGGGGGAGTGTGTATTAAGGGATATAGTGAGGACTTTATGTATCTTTTTCTTTTCTTTCTATTTTTTAGATACATTGTTCATGTACCTTAGATCTTATGATCATATTGTGATACTTGTACTTATTGATATATATACATTTGAGGTTGTTATTATAGTTCTTTCACTTGTCTTTACATGTGTTGTTTCTTTTCTTTCTTTATACACATGTTTCTTACTTATTATCTACAATCTATTATTTCTGTTTCACACTAAGATGCCTTGATGAGTTTTGTTTAAAGTGTTTTAGAAATATAGGTTGTCAAAGTCTTTTTGCCATTAACTCTTTTCTTGCAAAATTTTTCAAGAGTTTATGTTAGGATAGATTTTATTGTATTCAACAAGTGAGTATGAGTTGAGTGATTTATTTCTTCTCTCATATGTTAATTTGTTTGTTGTGGTTTTGTCACGAATGGCCAAAGGGGGAAATTGTTAGGACATATGTGATTTGATATTAGGAACATATGTCAACATTTTATGTAATTGACTAATCCTTTGACAAAACGCACTTTACTTGTAATTGGGTAGATTTAGGATGTGTTTAATGCTTCAAGAAACAAGATTTCAAGATCAAGTGTTAAAGCCATGCAAGTCTGTCCACCAAGAATCAAGTCAGAAAGTGCAAGATTTTAAAGCTCGACAGCTAGCATCTATCGAGGTTTAAAAGCTGCTAAAGCCCATGGCTTGACAGCTAGCTCGATAGATGACTATCTATCGAGGTTTATAAAGTTCAGTTTTTCAAGTTGATTTTCATCCAATCTGTGAATGTATGTTTAGGCTTTCTTTTCTCACAACACTAAACAGATATAAGGATTATTTTAAGGGCTGTAAAAGGTTACACAAGTTGCACAATAGCACAATTCCACAAGTGTGAAGAAAGGTGTGACTGAAAACCTAGTTTGCCCTAGTTCTTGAAGAAGTTGCTGTGTTTGTACACCATAGGGTTTTGTGACCAAGCAACTTCATGATCTTCATCGTGTGATGAACAGAAGAATTTTTCAGCCAACATCCTTCTCAAGTTGGTGATCAAGTCACATATTGGGATCTGCGTAATTGGTTAGTCATGTACTGAGAGCCGTGCATTGAAAATGAGAGATTGTCACTATAGAACAAGTCCAATTGGGTATTAGGGTAAGGGTTCAATTGTAGGTTGGTATAAGATACTGAGATTCCTTTAGTTGTAACTGTTTATTTTGATAATAGTGGATTCTCGGGAGTGGTGACCTTAAAATCACCCGGTGGGGTTTTTGCCGTGTAAGTTTTCCCCATTCGTAAACAAATCACCGTGTCAATTTAATTTCCGCTGCATACTTAGTTTAATTGGTGATTTGTTTGTGCTACCACTTACATTGCATGTTAATTTGATTAATTAATAAACTTGGCTAATTAATCAAATAATTTATCAGAATGGGTCAATTCGTCTTTGGCCTATCACATGCATATTTATATGGCCACGCCAAATATTTTAGTTTAAAAAATCTTCCACTCATGTATAGAAAAATTGTGATGCCGATGCAATTCCCTTCTTCTATCATAGGTCATTGTTAAAATCCCTATGTTTTTGCAGAAGAGTCCAGTATAAATATTATATGCAATTATTGAATTTGAATGGACTTTTGCCAAATTCTTTTGATAGCTAATATTCATTTACTTCAATTGCCTGTACATTTTTATTCCCTCTATCATGAAGACTGTGTTGGTAACATCAAATCACCATGTTACTTCAATAATATCTTTGCGTTTAGTGAAATATTTGGAACCTATATTTTACTAAAACATATACGTATAATTATTACTAATTCTTTCCCATTTTTCCTTTTCCTTTTTTTATTTATATAATTGGTAAAAAATAAAGGATTATGGTGGAGATGGCACTACGGAGCATGTCCAGTAGCTATGACACAAGTATCTACCCTACCTCTCCTTGAATGGCTTAATGAAACAAAACATAGGTTAAAATTTTCTCTCTTAATTTTAAAAGTTTCGAAACTGATGTCTTGCTTCAGTTAGTGGTTTTTTTTTTTTTTTTTTTTTTTTGGATTTGCGAAATATTTTACTATAAATTATAAATTCCCTTTCTCAAACCGATGATTTGGTGTAAAGCCTTGGAGTCAAAGTAGGTGTTATCAATTTGGAATTTCAATTGATCCTCAAAGTTGTATATTTGTGATGGATTTTTTTTTCTTCTAAACTTAAAGTCAAATGATAATAAATAGATATGTTGACACATATAATTGTTATGTAATTTAAGGAAAAGACATTGTCATCGCAGCTTGCATCCTTTTGTTTTGGAGATTCAACTTTTATAATATATATAATAGATAAATATAGATATAGACATAGATATGGATATAGACGTTACAACCAAATACATCGTTTTATTTATCTCATTATAATATCTATTATTACAGTATACAAATGTTAAAACCAAATGCATCGTTTTAGTTATTTCATTATAATATCTTTTATTACTGTATACTAAACATGTTTTAAGTGAAAGTTAGTTGGTACTTGGGTTCCTTGGTGGGTGAGAATAGACCAAAATGTTTCTCAGTTTCTGCTGGACCCTTTTGGTCTTCATCAAACATAGCAAACAAGTAAGTTTCTAATGCTCCAGGCTTCTTTGGAGTCCCATTCTTCACATGACTAATCAAATTCTTGTAATAAGTGCCAGCATTATCAACTGTTGCTGCTACACCATTGTCTCCATCTGATGGCCAACCACTCTCTGTTACAATGACAGTCAAATTGGCTCCACCAATCTTCTCAAGAGCAGAGTAGAGAGAATCCAAAATTGCATCAAAGAGATTTTGATACCCTAAGTTACCATCTTGTACCACAACCCCTGGTGAAGTAAATAAGGCATATTCAAGCTTTATATTTGTTGGGTCACTTGTGTAGGCTATATATGGGTACACATTGGCAAGAAGTGGTGCATTAGTGCTTACTAGGATGCTAACAATTGCATTTATGTATGAACTTGCACTATCACTAAATGAGCCTGCGGATGGAGGGAAAGAATTGCCCAACAATGACATATCTATTACTGTTGAAACTTTGATTTGTAAATTAGAAGCTTTAATTGCATTGTTTAAGTTCTGGATGGCTGGTCCAACATATTGGGCTAATGGATCACTCGGCTTTATTTCATTCCCAGCAGCAATGTAACTGATTTTGACATCAGGGTAGGGAATTATGTTTGTCTGCACCCAAGTATTTGCAGTTGCAGGACTAGTGGCAAGACCTTGAAGGTCATTGTTAACAACTCCAACAATGACCTCTATGTTGGATCCTTTTAGGGCTTGGAGGGTTGCTTGATTTGGATCAAAAATCCTCATTTTCCCTATGCCATTGGTGGTGTACAATGTTATTACATCAGTTGCAGGTGGTAAATTATCAGCAACTGTTCCATAATTTACACCTATAGATTGTGCAACTGCATCAAATAGCATGAAGATAACAAACAAGTTAATTAACACTAAAGATAAATTTTTTTGAAGGAATTGTATAGGCATTCAATGGAGCTAAATCAAATAAAACCAAGATAACAAACAAGTTAATTAACACCGAAGGTAAATTTGTTTGATGGAATGTAGAGATAGATACCCAATGGATTAAAATTATTTGGAGTTTTTAGGATAATCATGGAATATATAAAATCTTATCTATTTGTTTTTTGTCATATTATCAATAATTTAAATAGAAACCAAACCTTTGGTTAAACATTTCTAAAGTTTTAAAATTTAATCATTTTATTTTAAAAGCATGGATAGAATTGTAGGAGTTCCATTGTGGACTTAACCTAAAAACTCTAATATAGGATTATAATTCTTTATGCAATAACTACAAAATCTTATTAAAACCATAGTTAGTAATGTATGAGACGAAATATGTATGGTATGTAATATGTATGCGTTTCATTCTGCTCAAAATTTTAAAACTTTTTGTAAAAATATAAGATAAAAAATGGAAATGGAAAAAAGAAAAGAAAACCTTAATAGACATATGAGTGCAAGTATATTATGAATTTGATTAAAAAGTTCAGGACAAAAATATGATTATGTATGTTGAATTTAATTTTATAAAAATTAAAATAATTAAGAATTTAAGAAATGTAGTATTTTTTTTTTAAATTTTAGTTATATTTTTAGTGAATATATATAACAATTGAATGCTTAGGTTAGTTCCTTCAGTAACTGTATTTGGTAAGTCAGAAGTGAACTTTAGGTAAGTAAGTAGTCCCGTATGTTTGTTCATGCACTTACTCACCAAAAAAGAGTATTTAGCGTCTCATGTTATTAAAATGTCAAATGACTTTTTTTTTTGACAATTTTAAATCCTGTGTATAGATTAAATATGATGATAGTATCATATAATTCATTCATAAAAATATTGATGAAAAAAATTTCAAAATTATAATAAACCATGAAAATGTTGATGTTTAATATAAATAATAAAATATGAAACTAAAAGTATTAATTTTAATAATTTAATTATTATATATAATGGCACGGCTAAACATAATAAAAATTAACTGTCAATAAAAGTCATTTGGTTTATTTGAAGTATTTTTTTACTAGTATAATATGAGAAATTTTTAATATGTATTTAGTATGTTTAATTATATAAAACATGTATTTTTCAAAGTATTTTTGTTTTGAACGGTTAACATATTAAAAATATGCATATGTAACAATTAAATCTTATTTGCAATTTCCTTTTATTTTCAGCATACTATTCAAATCGAAAAGAATATAATTACCATCTACCAAATTAAGATAGAGCATATTCATTTAAAAAACTAAAAGAAATGAAAAGACACGTCTTTATGCACTAAAACATTAACGGCTAGGTGCATGTTTAATAAATTTATTAGGTATTCTTGTAGTATGATGACATGGTACTCCTTCTTTTCACATTTATAATAGACTCATTATGACTTTACAAAGTAGAATTTAACATGAATGTGGTTGCTAAGAGGGAGAACTTTGACACCAATGCACCATACTCCAAGAGTACCTAATAACTAAGTAATAAATTACTAACATATAGGTGTCATTTAGGGTCTGTTTGGTTGGGAGGATGGAAAAGTGAGAGAATAGAAAATAGAGGGAGGATAGAAAAGTTTTTAGTTTTCCTCATTTGTGTTTGGTTGGGAGGGTGGAAAAGTGGAGGGATGGAAAACTTTTTGGTTTGGTTGAAAATAAAGTTTGTATAAATTTACCATCATATTCCTCTTAAATAAAACAAAAAGTAATACATTATACATTTTTAAAAAATTGTGTATAGATGAAAGTGGACATTTCAAAAAATAGCATAAAAAATCATCCAAAAGTGTTTTCTTAAAAATAAAAATAAAAATAAAAATTAAGAAAAAAAAAAAAAAGAAGGAAAAGAAGAAGAACCCACCACCTGACAAAACCAAAGAAAGAAAAAAGAAAAAAAAAACAAAAAGAAAAAGCCAACATTATAAAGGAAAAAAAAAAAAAAAGTCAAAAACATAAAAAAGAGGTGGGGGTAGTTTTGTCCAAATATTTTTCCCACTTTTCACTCCAATTTTCTTTCCAATTTGGAGAGATTGTATTTTGAAGGGGGGGGGGGGGGAGAGAAAACTTATGGGCCCCACCACTTTTCTCTCCCCCTCCCACTCTCAACCAAACAGTGGAAAATATCATTTTTCAGCCTATTTTCCTTTCCCTATTTTTCATCCTCCTTATTTTCACTCCAACCAAATATACCCTTAGGAACTCTAAAAGTTGCTAAGCAACTGAGCTCGTTTTGTTGATTACCTCAATTATGTGAATTTGTGACCAACTAATTTGCATAATTATAATGATCATCGATAAATAAATTTTGCCTTTTTTTTCATGTGTTACATTACAAAGATTAAAATGCAACCTGCTGTACATCGATTAAAAAAACAAAAACAAAAACAAAAAAACTAGAAGTTCATGTCACTTATTCCAAGCTAGCTAGGGCTTGATTTTTACACATTAACTTGGTATTCTAAGCCATCTAAAAAGTAGTACTAATATCAAGCATGCTTACTTTTACTATGAATGCCATACAAATAAGAATATCATATAATATAACAAACAAATAAACATCCAATCAGCTGTACCTAATTTTCCTTGGCTTGTTATCAACAATAGTAGCAATAGCGCAGCCATAACAGGTTTCTTACTTAAAGCCATGGTGGAAAAGGAGAACTGGGAACAGATTTTCAATTTAGATGTCTTTGCTTTACTATCTACACCCTATACCTCTTCATATATATAGTTAATGAAATTTGATAATTATTGAAATTATTAATAATTGATTATATTTAATTTGATAAGATTATAATGGAAGGTTTGAATATAGAATATAATTTAAACTTAATTAAAAATATATAGTAGATATAAACAATAGTTGAATAATATTTACAATTTTTCAATGTTAGTAATATCCAATTTATTAAGGGAGGGTGGAAAAGTTTAAGGCTCATAAACTATTGGAGCATTTTAATATTAATTAATTAAAATGGATTTATATGACAACATAAATGTACAAATGTGAGAGTTAATATGGAAGATAAGGAGTTAGTAAAATATTTAATCTCACATTGAAAATGAGAGAGATTCTTTTTTTTTTTTTAATTGTGGCAATTAATGGGCTAATATATATTGATTCAAATATTGGGCTAGATACGTACGCCTCAATTCAATTTATTACTGTGTTCGCGCCAACATAAACTTCATAACACATTAAAAATGATTTCTATCGCAAGATCACGTATCATTGTACTATGAGGCTAATGAAACACTATGCTTCTATTGTTTTTTTTTTTTTTTGAGAGGTGGAATTTGGCTGTAATTGGCAAATCCATATTCCTTGATAAAAATTTGCTAGAATTTGGATTTGGTTACCTTTCATTGAATATATACTTAGATTAAGGCAAAATTTAGCTACAAATTTAATTTTAGCCTAAAGATACAACTTCATTCAATATATCTTTTATTTGTATATGAATTTTGACAAATCTACAATTGGATTACATTTTCTTCTTATATCCTTCATGCTTGTAAATTTTTCAAAAGATTAAATATCAATAGTTAAGTTATCAATAAATTGTTTAAATTGCAAAATTTGTAATCTAAAATTATCCATAAAGATAAGTTTATAGATCATATAATAAATAACATCCAATTTTCACAAAATTCGACATGTATGTCATTAATAAATTGTTTAAACTACAAAATTTTGTAATCTAAAATTATCCATAAAGATAAATTTATGGATCAAGGGTTGTAAATGAACCAAGTCGTTCATAAACAGCTCGAATTTGGCTCGATAAAAAGCTCGTTCATATTTGTTTGTTTATAAACAAGCCAAGCTTAAGCTTTAGTTTTAGGCTTGTTTAATAAACGAGCTGAGCCCGAGTAAAAAATATTGTTCAAGAACAAGCTCGTGAATACTAAGGCTCAATACAAAAGTAATAAAACAAGTTGAGTTTAGGCTTATTTATGAGTTTGGTAATAAAATTGATATGAGCTTGACAAGTAAATTCATATCTTTCTAAAATTTTAATTAATTATAAGTTGAGACTACTCATCCAAATCAAACAGGCTAGATAATAAACTTGATATAGGCTTGATAATATACTTATGTTGGATCTCAAGCTCAAAAGCATGATATTGAGCTTGAGTTTAGGCTTGATATTGAGCTCAAGCTTGGCTTGACTAATGAATCAAGCCAAGCCAAGCCAAGTCGACCTCAAACTTTTATACTTTATAACAAGTTCAAGCTTGAACATTATTTGTAGGCTCGTATCAAGCTCAAGCCAAGCTTAAACATTCTATTTTTGCTGTCGAGCCAAGCTTGAACATTCACTACTCAATAAAGCTCGGCTCGTTTACAGCCCATGATCATATAATAAATACCATTCAATTGGAACAGAATTTGACAATATATGTTGATAGCATAAAGAATATGCAATCTAAAGATTAGTTTTTTAAAATATATAACCATGTTAATTTTTTTAAAGGAAGTTTTAGTCAAATTATGTCCTTTAGATTATTCATCTTAAGCAAACGACATACAAAAGTTAGACATTAGTTGAATTTTACATATCATGAAAAAAAAAAAAAAAAAAGTTGGAAGCATGCATATTAATGTTATAGTTATTTATATGATTTAGCTATTCAATAGTTTGGTTATATTTTTATTATAGGGAATAGTCATTTTTTAAAATGAGGAATAACTATTCATCTCTATAAGGGTTGTAATAGCTATTACTCAATAGGTGTAATAATTTCTAATATTAATATATTTCCAAATAAACAAACCTTTTTATATCCAAACAAAAATTATGGAAATAAAAAATCATCAAAAAATAACTCATCTCTCTCAAATTTAAAATATATTATTTTCTAGAAAATATAATTGTATGAGTGAGATATTTCTTAAAATAGATTTTAAGTTTTATTCTAATATTACAACTCAAAACCAAACTAATTAATATGTTTATTTGTTCTATTACAACACATTATATTTCCAATAATAAATATTACAATTTCTGTTGTAATCCATATTCAATGTACCAAACATGGCAATTTAATGGAGAGATTGACAAGTATTTGCTTATTACCTTGGAAAAGAATGTAAAGAAACAGGTCAGGGGGCATGATAAGAGTTCTCTTTGTTAGAAAATAATATGTTTGAAGAGTACTAATTTGGTTACAAAATACCATAAAATGGAAATTGATATTTATTTTTTTTTAGAGGGAAATTGATATTTTCTTTTAAAAAGGAAAGAAGGTGATATTGATATTGATATGTTGCAAGTTTTTTTTTTTTTTTTTTTTTTTTTTGGAAATTGATATGTTGCAACTTCTACTTTGATTTTCTTCTTTTTTTTAAAAAAAAATTCTACTATAATTTAGAGTCATAATGTCATGCGTACCAGATAGTGAATAGTAGTTGATCTATGATATATTGTGGTAATAATCCTTCATTCCTTTTCAATATTTTCATAATAATTTCAGAATAAATTGCAGCTTCTAATTTAGGCAATAACGTTGTGGTAGGTTGTTAATCCCCAAAGAGATGTGACTACGCCAGCAGTGCAGAGCCCAGGTTTGGCTCAAAAAGGGTGTATATGTTATGCAATTCTTAATGAAGGGGAAAGACTTTTTCCAAACACAGCAGAGATACATATATATATATATATATATATATATATATATATATATATATATGAAAGCAGATAAAGGTGCGACGAAAATTAAGTTTTGCTACTCTATGCTTGCGTGTGAAGGAAAGCTGTAAAGCATGTGAGGAAAGCAGTAAAGCATGTGAGGAAAGCCCCACGAAAATACCTCACACCCCTTTTTTGGAAAACATTTTTGCTCTTTTGAAGATAGTCTACTAGGATATAGTAGAAGTCTTTCCCAAAAGGAAATTCTCGAAGGCCAATGCCAATTTCTATGTTTTTGAAAGCCAATGTCCAAAGATTATGGTTTTATCAAAAACTCTAAAGGCTAAACTCTCATTGTTCCCCAATGGAGTTGCCAATCTGTCGACACTCGGCATTGATCGGAGCGAAAAATCACCGTCGTGGGGCCTTCGTTCAACCACCCGCTGTGGCGATGCTCCTGCACGCACGAGGCCTGTTGGAGGCCCCTCTCGATTGGTTGGACACGTTGGTTCACGCGGAGTTTTGGGTGCTCTCTCTCTTGGTGGAGGAAGGTAGGTCTACCTTTGGAAGTATGGCAGGAATCTTGGCCAAATTTTAAGGGATTACCAAAGGTAAGTGAAGTTACCACCAATCATTGGGTTTTTCTAAGGTGTGATTGGTCATTTGTTTCTAGTTGATTTTATTACCAATCCTAGGCTAAGAAAAAGGGCATTTTTCTTAATCTAATGTGGATGGCAAAAAAAAATCTTGATTCTTGAGTTTGGAAGTTTGGTTACGTGTGGGGAAGGTGTTAGACACCCCACAACGCCCATCCAAGGACAGTCCTTTGTTATGATAAAACTTTAATTTTCGGAGACTGGCAGTAAAAAACATGATTTTGGCATTCTGAGAGGAGAAAAACTCAGAATTCGTTCAAGTAGAGCACAAGACAAAGGAGTCTCCTTTTTTTTTTTTTTTTGGTCTGGAGAGTGCCTAGGGCCTTTTATAGCACTGGCACGATTTACAAAGCGACGGCCCTTGTAGGGCCACCGACAGCCCTTGAAGGGCTGCCACCTTCAAAAGGCCTTGGATCGGGTTGATCTTGGCACCCCTGAAAAGATCTTAACTTCCTGTTTTTGAAAAGGTATGGAACTTGAAAATCTAAAGGTCGGAGCAAAAGTTTTGGCTCTCGAATGTTAGCGATGCATTGATCGGTGCGTTATCTCGGTTTTTGTGATGTTTCGGCCATTCTAACTCCGATTTCGACCCATAAATAGTTGTTGGAATGAGGATTTGTAATCTTCACAATGGCATTGGTTTCAACCCGTTTTGAAGGCCAAATCAAAATTAGGGTTTTTGAGGCCATTTAGGGTCAACTCCAGGTCAAACTAGGTCAGAGTTGCCAAAAGTCTCAGAGAAGCTCAGGTTTGATGTAAAACTATGAAAAATGCTGTTTTGAATGGGGGTTTTGACCTTGTTTGAATTTCAATCAACCCTAAGTTGACTAGGGGCACTTTGGTTATTTTAGTTGAAAAAGGCACTTCGGGTGCTCCGGCATCCGAACAAGTTACACCACATCATTCAAGATGTTCTCGCAGCCCCATGGAGAGAAAATAATATTTTTGGATTTTTTGGAGTTCGGCGCATAAATCGAGGGTGGACAAAATACTGTATCAACAAGAGGAGAAACCCACCGTTAAGTGATGATTCTTATTAAGTTGTTTATTGCTCATGTAAACATTGCTTCTGACGAATAGCACCGATTTATGAAATCATGATGGATTTACATTGTTGTGATCGAATCTCATATTTATAAAGCATAAATTTGCACCATTTTTATCGAGATAAACTCATATAATTTTCTTCTTAAAATTTCATATTAAAAAATAGGTGGAAAAATATTTATTTTTGGATATAGGGGAAGGGTATATTTACTTCCTTATCTTCAACTTTTTTCCATTATGGACACACATCATGCTATACAATTATATGGAGATTATAGTAATTCTATTTTTCTTCCAACAAGTAGGATAAGGTATTCAAATCAAAGTTTTCTTTATCCACACATTCTACAGTTCACATAAGGTGGCTTGGGGAGTTGTTAAGTGTAGAGGGAAACTTTTGGAGCCATGGGGACCCCTCCTCCTCCAAGTTTTGCTAAGATCAACTTTGACACAACTGTGAAACACTCGGTCACTTTAACTCCTTTGTGAAAGTCTCTTGTATTTGAGATCTGGTAATTCCTTGCTCATGTTATATTGCCCGTTGGAATCCTTTTTTTTTTTTTTTCCAAGGAAGGATTTCACTCTCTTTCATTCCAAGTCTTATTTTGTCCCATTTAAAAGGAGATTGTGACAACACATTTTCAACTTTTTTCCGTTGTGGACACACATCATACCTATGCAATTATATAAGGATTATGGAGACTTGTTTTTATTTACAACTAGTCGCTAACTCGTGCGATACACGTGATAGTTAAATAGAAATTAAAAGTACTTATTTTGCTTAAAGGTTTATGACTTAACTTTAAAAAATGTATAACTTGAAAATGAATGAAAATAATTAATTTTTTGTTCAATATAATGGGTTAGAAAAATTCTTTTTCTTTCATATCATTGGTTCCACATAACACATTCTGGAGTGGGATACTCTATGGTGATAACTTCACATAATACTCAATTGCAATTAAATCTACTATCCACCACCAATCTAATTTATGTTATCTTGATAGTAGATCTACAAATTGCATTCTCATATCTTTAGAGCTTGCCACATCATTATTATTATCTATAATATAATATAAAATCAAAGTTTTTGACTTTTTGAGAGACTTACGTTAGAATTAGGATTAAAAATATATATAATTTATATTAATTAGACCTCAAGTTTGAATTTTTTTTTTAAAGGACAGTTTCAAAAAAAAAATCACAAAAAAAAAAAAACTTTAGGATTAAGGAAAAAAGAGAGAGAGACTCCTGTTAGGACTCTCTCACTATTTAGTTTAAAAAATTAAATTTTTTTATAAATTAAAATGATGATATGGAAAATTGTGGGAGTTTTAGACGCTTCGATTTTATATATATACTAGTTAAAGGCCCATGCGTTGCACAGTTTTATTATAAATTTATATAATATAATAACAAAAGGAATAAATTGGATTGGTGTAACAACCATCAAATATAAAATGATAACTCCTCAATGAAAAATTATCTTCTAACACACCAATTGTGCTATAATGAGACTTGTAGTTACATGTATTGAATTTTTTACATTAGAATTTTGTATCTATTGGATTTGCAATATAAGTACTTGTAGTTACATGTATTGAATTTTTTACATTAGAATTTTGTATCTATTGGATTTGCAATATAAGTACTAAGTTTTGTAAGAAATTTGCAGGTTTGTTAACAATAATATTAATGAAAAGAAAATGTTAGAAGTTTTTTTTACCTTTGGGAGATTGTTAAATTCCTCTTTGTAAACTATATTTTTAGTGTAGCATTGTTTTTGTTTGTCATTGTTATTTATTAAAATCTTTAGTTCTTCAAGGCTTGTTACTCGAGACAAAGCAACGTACAATTGGCCATGGCTGAACATCCTTGACTACTTTTTTATTGTCACAGCATAACAGATTTTTAAAGGAAATTGTTTTCTTTTTAGGATGAATGATTTCTTGCACAAATATTTGATTCTTGAATAACATTTTTTTGCCTTTTGGAGATTGAATTTGTAGCTCTTTGCATCATTCATTCATAATGGATTTTCATCTTAATCTGCACCTCTTGCTATTTCAACGTTGTTCAACTATTTTAAGAAAAATTAAAAGTTCATGCCAAAAAATATTAATTATTGAACTCAAAACACTTGAAAACAAATTTATTATCAGATAAATGTACACAATTCAAGCAAATGAGTTTGTAAGTTGCTACCAATTCATTATGTAAAATAAATGTATGACCATATTGGTAACTTCAAATGTTCATTTCTTATATGGTCTGTTTGAAAGAATAGTTGATTCTTGAATAATGATTCTTTGCCTTTCTTGGTTGAATCTACCAATCTTGATTATCGTAAATTGATAATCAATCTTTGTTTTAATCTTGCAACTTTTGTTATTTTAGCATTGTTAAACTATTTAAGCCAAAAATAAAAAAATAAAGGCAAACAACTATAGTATAGACAACCAAACTAACAATATGTATATGGAGTAAATACATTTTTAGTCCCTAAACCAATTAACGGCTGACATTTAGGTCCTTTCCGTCACCTAACCAACGGCAAAAGCTGACGTGGTTGACGGTGGAATAAAAAAATAATATTGTTAGTTTTTAGACCCCTTAAACAATTGATTAAACCTAGGTAATTAGCCAAGTTGTTACTTAGTCCAATTAAACAAGTCTAGGTTATCACAATAATAAAGATCAAATCATGCAAAGCAGCGGAAAATAAATAACACACGATATGATCATCCAGGAAACCAAACCGGTAAAAACCTGTGGAGGATTTGACCTAGCTATCCTCAAGGTAAACCTGAATCCACTATCTTGAAAGAATCGAAGTTCATACAAAAGGACTTACAAGCACCCACGCTCGACTTCCTAATGCTACCAACCAGTAGAACTTACTGACACGACCACATGCAAGTTTCGAATCCACGAACTCCTTCTTTCTTGGATTCTCCACCAAATACACGCACAACCGCTTGTGTTTTCTTTAAGCTTCAATGGCAGCAACTGAATTGATCATCAAGGCGTAGATAAATCTTCTCCTTGAAAACCCTAAGTTTGTGTAAAGGAAAGCTCCTCTAAATCTCACAAGAGATTTACACAAACCGCAAATATGAGCTCACCTAAAACGTGGTTAGGGTTTGCCTTTTATACTTAGGATAAATAAGAAACCCTAAAAACGTTTTAAAACAAATAGGACTGAGTTGGACGAATCTGCAGAAAAGCATTTTGCCCGAGCTTCGATCGGTCGAGCCTGTCGTTCGGTCGAGCCTGTCGTTCGATCAATCGAGCCAAGCCGAAAGGCACAATGCTTTCTTGCTTTAACTCGATTCCAACTTTACATTGACACACAACTTTGAGCTAGCTTTAAACACTTCTAAACACATTGTTTTGGTCATGGTTTGCCAACAATACACATTAGAGTTCTAAATACATAAAATCCTAAACTTTAGAACCTAACAAACTCCCCCTTTGGCAATCCGTGACAAAACACAACTTAGAAGCTCAAAGTTTACAAAATAAAAAGCCCTTTACAAAATAATGCTCATAAAACAAATTCAATCCTAACTACTATCCATCAGTTGCAAGTGTAGACAGCAGCTCAATTGAATCAACCTGTATATTTCCTGAAACACTAAACAAAATGCATAACTGCATGTGTGGAAATAATACAAGTAAACAAAATAACTTCTTGATTTCAAACAACACACAAATAAAGACATATATCAATGAATAACTCATAAATATAAATCAATAAGCAGTTTGAAACAAGAAACAAATAAAGTACCAATCAAACATAAAACTCCCCCTAACAAGAATATCCCATCAAAAACAAGGTAAGAGCTAAAAAAGCATAAGTACAAAGTGAAGCACCTAGATACAATCTAAAACTCCACTAGCTCCAACCAAAAACAAATAAACTCCCCCTGAAAACAAAAACCCTACAAAGTACTCCCCCTTTTTGTGACGGAATGCCAAAGGGCAAACAAGCCATCCATCATCAAAAGGGAGGTGGTCTAAACTGCGCTAACTCCGCACGCAAGGCACGGATCTCATCAAGCACGTCCACCAAAATCTGTCCTTGAGCCGCCTGAGCGGTCAAGACATGATCCAACGTGCGACGAATGTCTGAATCATCCGAAGCAGTCGGTGGAGGAACATCAGCATCAACAGCAGCACCTGAAGTCTTAGCAGCAGCAGTACCTGTAGAAGAGGGAGGAGGGGGAACACCACTAGATGATGCACCTCTAGGATGAGAAGGAGCAACTCTCAACTGAGCAGCCCTTTGACGAAGAAAGGTGGCACCTGTGGGAGCAGTCACATGAATAGGCTCACCAGAAGGAAAACCATCTAGATCTAAGTAAAGCAAAATCCTATGTATGAAAATAAGATGAATCAGTGCATGCCCTACGGCAGAACTCCTATAAACCTCATTCAAAGAACGAATGAACAAGTGAGGAAAACTGATAGACGCTCAAGAAACAAAGGCGTACAAAAACACACATTGCTCTAAAGGAATGGTGAGGAAGTGAGAGATAGGCCACAAGGAATGACACGCAATCCGAAAGAAGAGATAGGCAGTCTCGGTAAGCTCAGCGAACGTGATCCGAGGATCAGAACCCCACTGGATAGATGACCCAGTGATGTAAGACACGACAACATCTAATAAGGGTGACTCTTCATAGGGATAGTCAGCATCCCGAACAACCAGCACCCCAAGAGCCTCAGCCACTACCCGAGGGGTAATGGTGAACTCTACACCTCGTATCCAACTCCTAACTAGGGTGTTGGAATCATAGATGTGGCAAGAGAGATTCGAGTAGAACTCTCTAATCAGGGCGGTCGGGGGTGGATGATCTATCTCTATCTCTAAGAGAGGCAACCAACCTCTAGACTCAAAATTGGCCCTAATGGCCGAATCAAGTGCATCTAACACAACAGCTCGCTCAGACTAGATCTTACGCCTACAGTTCAAAGTGTCATAGGCTTCTCTACACTTATCATTCTTAAACAGCTCAACTCTAGTGGGAGACTCAGAGGAAGTGGAAGTGGTCCTATGAGCTCTAGTTTTTCTAGGCATGGTGCTAAGATAAGGATCAAAACACAGAGCGAAAGAACAAAAACACAAAACCAAAACCAAGGGCAGACTGCAAGTTAGCACAAAAACAAAATATAGAATAAAAATCTATATGATGCATGAACAAATTTAAATGTCATGATGCATGTTCTAATGCAGAAAATTAAGTTCAAAATAAGTTCAAACTCACAAAATTGGCCTGAACATAGAGTTTCTAACTAAAACCCAAAAAAAAATTTAAACCACTTGTTAATTTTACAAAATATATTGACCAATGGATCATTACACAAGCTAGAAAACTTATTAGAATGATCAATTACATCAAAATAACAAGCCAATTTCATCAATTTCAACCTAGATCTTCCAAAATCAAGACTTTCAATCAATTTGTCCTCAAAGCACAAGCATTAAACACATTTTGCATTAAAATCAAGGAACTTTTAATCTTGGATAGCCACAACAAAATCACACACAATATAATGTACCAAGTTTAGCAAAGAGTAACTTGTATAGTGTGTGCAACTAGCAAAAGTTTGAGATACATGTGAGGTGATATGTGAATAGCAATCAATCACAAAGTCTACAAAATTAATCACATAGAATTTAAAAGAGAATATCACCTAAAGAGTTACATCATATAACTCTCACATATCCTAGAACATAAGCTTGCAATCATGTAAGTTTCTTAAATTTTTGCCTCATAATGTACACACCAATTTTTAATTTAAATGATTTGGCATTCAGCCTAATAGTACACACCAATTTTTAATTTAAGAGATTTATCATTTAAACCGAGACTTCATCTTATATTCTTTTTGTGCATGTGCTACACTTTCTCGAGCACAAAATCTTATGATATATACTAAGGTGTTCATGATTGGCTAGTGCACAGTTGTGAGATGGTTATTTATGCCTTTCTCAAAAGGTTCAAGTCCAACAGTCAAAGACATGTGACTTCAAGATCAAGACAAGGTGATCAAAAACTATAAACATCTCCCACACAACATGCACTACAAAGCTCAAACTAGTAAAGTGCAATAAATAAGCTCATCAAAGCTAAACAAGGTACATAAACTTGTTATCTAAAGATAATATGGTCAATCCTTGATTATAAATCCAAGATATGAAATACAAAACACAAAAATATTTTTGGTTTTAAAAACTATATAAACAAAAACAAAAAACACATATTATGCTAAATGAACAATGCAAATGCAATGCATGATAGTGCTTAACTAAGCTGTAGAGGATACACAAACAAGAAATATCAATTTCTTAATTAATCCTTGAGTACATGTACAAATTAGTACATACTCACATAAAATCAGAAATAGCTTAGCACTTATATAACACATACTATTCAAGTTTCTCCACAATGTTAAGCATGTTCTAAATCAAGAGAGATATTATAATTCATGTAATCCTCAAAAAGAAAAACTAGACACAAAAATAAAATATTTTTGTCTTTTTGAAAATTTTCAATGTTTTTAGATTTTTTTTTTTTTTTTAGATAAAAAAAAACAACCTAAAAAATAAAACAACCAAAAACAGAATCAAGACATGTCCACAATTAATTGAAATAATTAAATCAAGGACAAGTTAGCAACACTCACCTTGGAGAATCTTTTCTCACCCATATAGCACGAGTCTTCGACTTTGTAGGTGAAAATCCATGTGAAGTAGAGTGTATTTGAGGAATTACTCCAATCTTCTGAGAAATACTAAAATCCTGCAAATTCCTTTCACAAGCCAACAAGGTTAAATTTTTCAAAAGCATATGAAACAATTTATTTGGACTTATGGCAGGAGAAATATCATCACATATCCTAGATTGAAACACAGAATGCTTAAATTTCAAATTATGACAATTATGACGAATGTGACCATGGACACCACAAAAGTGACAAACATGAACAAATTTAGGAACATCAGTATTCCTAATAGCAAATCTATTCTCAGATTTTGGTTTTTGCCTCAACAAAAAACAATTTAGTCTAATATGACCAACAACACCACAAAGGTGACAAGTAGGCACAAAAACAGATTTATTATGCTCTCTAACAGTAGGTTTAGACTTAGGTTTAGAAACATCAGCATCTACATCAGAACTTTTACCTTTGTCTAACCTAGCAAAATAAGCATTTTCTTTTTTATTCCTCTTAAAAGGAGGGATATAAAATTTCTCGGTTTTAGGCTTAAGAGAAACAGAAACACTTCTGTTATCACCAGCAGGCTTGGTACTAGTCAAATTTTCAATTTTAGCTTTAGATTCAACTAACTCTTGTTCCAAGCTTTTCATCTTCTCATCTTGAGAGGAAATTTGATTTCTCAAAAATTCATTCTTTTTATTAGATTCATCTAATCTAACAACCAATTCCTCTTTTTCAAGATTAGCCAATTTTAACTCTTCCTTGAATTTCTTAGCAATTTTCATAGATTTCAATAATTCCTTACGAAGAGTTTCACATGCATCAATAAAATCAACAGAAGCATGAGCAGAAACATGATAAAAAAGACTCTTCAAATTATCCATGACAACAGGGGTCAAGGATCAGCTCCTAGATCAAAAGATCTAAAACAAAAGAGCTACCCGCTCTGATACCACTTGTTAGTTTTTAGACCCCTTAAACAATTGATTAAACCTAGGTAATTAGCCAAGTTGTTACTTAGTCCAATTAAACAAGTCTAGGTTATCACAATAATAAAGACCAAATCATGCAAAATAGCGGAAAATAAATAACACACGATATGATCACCCAGGAAACCAAACCGGTAAAACCCTGGGGAGGATTTGACCTAGCTATCCTCAAGGTAAACCTGAATCCACTATCTTGAAAGAATCGAAGTTCATACAAAAGGACTTACAAGCACCCACGCTCGACTTCCTAATGCTACCAACCAGTAGAACTTACTGACACAACCACGTGCAAGTTTCGAATCCACGGACTCCTTCTTTCTTGGATTCTCCACCAAATACAAGCACACCCGCTTGTGTTTTCTTTAAACTTCAATGGCAGCAACTGAATTGATCATCAAGGCGTAGATAAATTTTCTCCTTAAAAAACCTAAGTTTGTGTAAAGGAAAGCTCCTCTAGATCTCACAAGAGATTTACACAAACCGCAAATATGAGCTCACCTAAAACGTGGCTAGGGTTTGCCTTTTATACTTAGGATAAATAAGAAACTCTAAAAATGTTTTAAAACAAATAGGGCTGAATTGGACGAATCTGCAGAAAAGCATTCTGCCCGAGCTTCGATCGGTCGAGCCTATCGTTTGATCGATCGAGCCAGGCCGAAAGGCACAATGCTTTCTTGCTTTAACTCGATTCCAACTTTACATTGACACACAACTTTGAGCTAGCTTTAAACACTTCTAAACACATTGTTTTGATCATGGTTTGCCAACAATACACATTAGAGTTCTAAATACATAAAATCCTAAACTTTAGAACCTAACAAATATAATCACACACCTTAATTAATTAAATTAAAAAAATAAATAAAATATTATTTTCTTTTTATTATATTTTTGGAAGATGTGTTCTTCACTAGAACATGATTGTTCATGTTCTTCATTGCCCAGAAAATTTTATTTTCTCATTGTTATTTATTTACTTATTTTCCCATATCTTCGTCTCTCTCATCTCAAATTCTCTCATATCTCAAACTCACCCAAGCTAAAGACCCGAAACATTTCTCTCTCTCTCTCAGATAAGCGTCTCTCTAAGATCAGCGGTTCTCTCTCTAAGATCAGCGGTTCTCTCTCTTAGATCGGTGGGTCTCTACCTTAGATCGATGGGTGCTCCGGATTAGTGGGTAGTTTTTGTCTCAAATTGGTGAGACTTTCTCTATTTCATCTCTCTATCTCTCAACTTAGTGGTGGAGATTTCAGTGGAGATAGGTGGTGGAACACTCCAATGGTGGGTTTGTGGCTTATGATTTTTGTTAATCTGGGTTTTCACCTTGTTCAAATCTAGGTTGGTGAGGAGGGCTTAAGGTTCAATCAAGGGGATTTTCTAACAGAAAGAGTTTGAGGTGTGCTGGGATAATAGTTTTGTGGGTAATTTGTTCAAATTTGGGTGGGAGTTGTGTTTGATTTTTTGGGTTTGTGCTTGAAATTTCTAGGTTTGGTGTTGGTGAGGATAGTTGTGGTCAGCTGGTTTCTTTAAAGATTCTGGGTTTATTGTTAGTGTGGAATGTGGATAGTTGTTTGTAGGTTTTTCCTGCATTTTTTAGTGTTTGATTTGCTGGGTTTGTGTTTTGATGATTGCTAGATTTTGAGTCTCCAAATTGGATTGTGTTTCTAATTTGGATTGGTGGGTTTCCAACTTGGAGATTAGTGTTGACTTTGTGAACAAAGAGGATGCAGGTCTGTTGATTTTGATTGGTGTATGTTGGGTTCAAATTTCTGGGTTCAGATTTCTGTGTTCAATTTCTAGGTTCAGTTTCTAGGTTCAATTTCAGATATTTAGATCTGTTGATATTGGTTGATTATTGTTCGAACTGAATTTTGAATTTTAATGTGTTTGGTTGTAAAGAAAATACAAGAAAAACAAAGAAAATAAAATAAAACAAAGATTAATTTGCTAAGAACATGAAGGACATGAACAGTCACATTTTGGGAAGAAGAACATGAACATGTCTTTCGAACATGAAGAACATTTTGGGAAGAAAAACATGAAGAACATTTATTATTTGTCAAATAAATTTTATTTATTTTAATGTTTGTTTTTAATTTAATTAATTAATGTGTGTGATTATATTATTTTTTTATTCCACTGTCAACCACGTCAGCTTTTGCCATTGGTTGGGTGACGGAAAAGACCTAAATGTCAAGCGTTAATTAGTTTAGGGACTAAAAGTGGTAAAAATAAAATGTAGGGACTAAAATGAAAAAAGTGCAAAATGTAGGGACTAAAAGTGTATTTACGCCTATGTATATTTGAAAGACAAATCAAGTGCATGTAAAAAATACTTGCTTGTAGGTCAGTGGTGGTGGTTGTGATGTCTCCCATGTCTTGTATATCTATTAAATAATCAACAAATGATATTCTAAATTCTAATACTTGCATGAATAAGGTTATTTTGAAAATATAAGAGAAAAATTAATTAAAATAAAACAAAAATAAAATTGTATTTGAAGACATAAAAATAATTTTATTATTTTACTTCAAAACTTACACCAAATCAAGTCTCATAAGTTCATTATTTTCTTCAATATTAAGTACCTCTCACATTCTTGTGACTCTTACTCTACATTCCAATTGTCTTTTTCAGTGTCAAATTCATCAAAGATGTTATATCTTTGATTTTGTCTACCATTCTGATAAATATATATATATATATATATATATATATATATATATATATATATATATATAAAAATTAAAAATTAAAAAAAAAAATCAAAACGTTATCAACAATTTATCATCATATTAATATCAAGATAAAAAATTATGATATTTATGTAAAAGTACTTTAATTAAAATAACTAATAAAATAGAGATGCATTCCCCTTTTCTTTATATCATGGTAATGTTAAAAGTGTTCACTTTGATGGTGTTTGTCCACAGATTGATTTTCTAAGCCATTAAAGAAAGAAAAAAATTCAGTTTGTGCATGTACGTCACTGTATACCAACTCTTAAAAGATGAGTTGTTTTTTTATTGTGTTTTCTTCTACCAAAATATTATTGGGTGGATTCTTCTAATCTAAGAGTCATGAATAACTCAAAAATTAGATTGTCCTCTAAATCAAAATTAAGGGTAATATAAACAAAATAAATAAATTGTTATCAACAATTTATCATCAAATTAAAGTTAAAAAGAAGATTGTCCTCGAAATCAAAATTAAGGGATGGAAACAACATAGTAACATTGGAACCTATATCATAAACATGTAATTTATATATGATATACAAAATTGGAACTCACCTTATCTTTGTAGTTAACTGAAAACTTTAATATTAATAAAATAAGGGAGATCGTGAGAGAAGAATTATAAAAAGAAAAATCTTACATACAAGTTCATGACAAATTTTTTTAAATAATATACAAAATAACATAAAATCACCTCTAACCATATTTAATGATTGATTCCCAAACTATAAACATATAAATTGGATAAAACATAAGAAAATAAGGTTAACAAGAGACAAAACAAAATACAAAAAATCTATTCAATTTGATAAAAAATAAAAATACATACCTCTGCAAGGTTATGTAGGTAGGAGAAGAATAGAGTAAAAACTTGTACTATAGGTAGTAAAAAATCATAATTTTATCACATATATTTATATTCCATGTTGAACAAGTTGATATGAACAAAAAATTGTGCCGTGTGATGAGAGAACATAGCAAAATATTCTAAACTAACATCTAACATAAATTTTGTAGATAAAAACAAAAAAAAATTGTATTTCAAGCACCTAATCTGAAAAGTTAGATAAAAAGGATGTATATCAAATTATCAATTAATGTAGGCCTCATGTATATCAATTAATTTGAACTCTTTTGTAGATGAAAAAAAAAATTGCATTTCAAGCATGTAATTCGAAATATTTTAGATTAAAAGGTCTCATGTATATCAATTAATGTAGGCCTCATGTATTTAGAACTCTATAGCTATATTAACATTAATAATAACTCTACATTAAATTCTGGAGTTTATCCAAAGAATAAAAAAGTGAAGGAAAAAATAAGCAGTTTTTTTTTTAAATGAGTCCAAGAGACGTTAAATTACAAAATATATGGATGAACAATTTTAGTATATCAATTAACGTAGGCCACATGTATTTAGAACTCTATATCTATATTAACGTTAATCATATACAACTCCATACTAAATTTTGGAGTTTATCCAAAGAATAAAAAAGTGAAGGAAAAAAATAGTTAAAAAAAAAAGTAGTCCATAAGACGTTAAATTAGAAAAGATATAGATGAACAATTTTAGTTTTTTCTATTCAAATTGATTTGGTCTCCACATTGAAGAATTTTATGCGAACAAAAATTCTAAAGCTAATATTAATTGAATAGAATTTTATAAACTAAAATTCTAAACACTATGTTGCAACCTTAGACTAAATAAACTAAAGAAAAGAACAAATTAAACTCTACATTGCTGTATTTTTATCCACTTAGAAATACAGCAAGTGTAATTCAACTTTAATCAAATTAAGATTTTTATCCACTTAGAAATTATAGTTGAAGAAAACTTATTTTTTTTTATTTATCAAAATCTAAAAATCTAAGAAAATTTCTGTAATTTGGTGTCACCACTTGGCGCAACCACATCGTCTAAACCCAATTTTTATTATGTATAATATGATATGATATATATATATATATATATATATATATATATATATATATATATATATATATATAAAAGTGGAATAGAAGATTCAAATTCAAATTCATTTTCGTGGAATTCTTTTTCATGGAACAGACTGAACAATTAATACTACTAAATCACAAGACTCTTGACAAGATTATAAGTAGTTAAATTAAGATTTATGATAGCCAAAAACCATAATGTAAAAGTTGAAACCAAGGTCCCAAATAAAATTGCTTTATTTGGGTCTCAATAAAAATTTTCATTAAAATAAGAATTCATTTTCCCCAAATATTAATTGACAACATTATAATAATGTATTGAATGGTACATATGCCATATATTACAATCCAACACACATTGCATCCTTTACAGTGCATGTAACAAATTATGAACAAGCATAAATTCAATCAACAAGGCCCCTGTTGTTTCTCAAGCTCGTCAAGGAATCATTATTTTTGCCCCCACTTTTAAGTCCCAACTAAATGCACATTATTATTTTTATTTTGAAAAAATAATGCACATTAAATTATGAACAAGAAGTGCACCTACGTAGTTAATAAAGATAAATCAAGATCAACCGCAATGGATCCGAGCACTTTAACGCTAATAGTTGGAACCTCAATAGATCTTCCGAGCACTTTAACGTTAATATCTGGGAAAGTCTCTTGTTCATCCAAGCACTCTACCTTCCCATTGGCATTTACCTTAATAGGGTATTTAAGGAGGTGCCCCTGCAATGGCGTAAAGTCCTCGGTCTTGTACTTCCTCCAGTTTTCCTCAGCAATCTTGTTCACACTCTCAATGCAACCCAAAGTTTCTGGCTCCATGAAGTAATCATCTAAAGTCCCCAAATGTTCTGCCCACAGTGACATTCTATATCCGTATATCTGCACATGTATTGATCAATGTGGTTAACTTACATAACAAGCAATCCTGCGCTCATGTGCACACACACAGATATATATATATATATATTGATAATGCAATAATTAGGAGTAGGAGAACTTGAACCCTGAATGTCTAGCTCCGTTGAAGTGTTAACTAGTTGAACTATAAATCTCTTGATAACTATTGCACACGATAGTGCCAACGTTTGAATAATCAATTAAGCCAAGCCATTAAATTATTTGAGTTACCTTTAATTGGTACGTCCACCAAAACTTGCAATCATGCAATAGAAAATATATTACAATGTATAAATATGAGGTCTAAATGAATGTACAAACCTGGCCATGTGGGTGGCCCTTCCTCTTACCCCAAGTGTGATGGGGTTGATATGCACCCATGGCTATCTCACTGTCTCTCGAACCATCCAAAGATCGTTCATTAATATTGGCAGAACCTAATATCACGTACTCGTCATCTACAATCATTCCCTTGCCATGTACGTAAACCATAAACCGTTGAAACTTTTGTGAGTTAGAAACCTGCAAGTTGGTCATGAAAAAACTCTCAGCCACAATTTCTTGCGTGTAGTATAGGAAAATGTGATCTTTTTTATTCTATTGACGAAATGAACTAACGCTCATCTACGAGTAAAAAATTAAAATATACAGTTTTATGTACATACGCTTGATCAACAAGTAGGATATACTTACATATGTGCAACTTGTATATGGCACTGTTTAACTGTGCTAGCTCAGAATAAAGGAGTAAATATTACTACATCATTCTTACAAAATATATTACCAAAAAAAAAAAAATTCAAACATTTGTTTATTATATATTAAACTGTTACCAATCACATCTATTACCATATTAGTTTGTAAGTATTTTGTAGTAAATTAGTAGAGTTTTAGTATTTTGCTAAATCAAAACAATCATAGGCTGTGTTTGTTTTGACTTCAAATCACTTCTGGAAATACTTTTCCGTAAATGCGGGTGTTTGGTTGCGCATGGAAAATGGATTTTCCGGAAAAGAATTTCAGTTGACTGTAAAATTAAGGCCTTTGACCCAGAAAATATTTTCGGCCAAAATTTTACCTTCAAATCATTTCCGGAGACGCGCAAAGAGAGAAAGAGAGAGAAAAATGACTCACACGCGCAAATAGAGAGAGAGAGAGAGAGAGAGAGAGAGAGAGATCGTGAACCCAGAAAACCCAAGATTGTCGCACTACTAGCGAGTCGCACCGCAAACCCACGAACCCGAGATCGTCACACCGCGAACCCACAAACTCGTTACCGATCTCGTTCTCGTTCTTGTTTGAAATTTTTGTAATAAAATTTGTTTGTGATTTTGATTTTTTAATTTCTCTCTTTGATCTCTGATTTTTTTGTTGTTGTTGTGGTGGTGTGGGTGGTGGTGTTTTGGTGGTTTTCCTATTGTGTGGTGGTGGGTTTTGTGTGGGTGGTGGTGGAAAATAGCATTTTCATAATGTTACCAAACATATCAAAATATTTTCTAGAAAAATTTTCATAATACAACCAAACACTTGAAAATATTTTCCTTTCCGGAAAATAGCATTTCCGAAAAATATTTTACATGAACCAAACGCAGCCATAGTCACACTCATGAGCTTTGGTTAAGTTAGTTTTATCCATCGATTTTGAAATGAGTTGATTGAATTTTGTACATACTTATTTGTTTGAATATTTCACATGTAAGTAATGTAGTAAGTTAAGTAGTAGAGTATAATGACAAAAAAAAAAGTTGTTAGTGTAATATAATTGAGTTCAAACTCATAAGCTTAAACTTTTAGGTCAAGTCCTTAAAAAAAAAAATTTGTGTCAAGTGGTATATATATTATATTATATTATATTCACTAATTGGTTAGATTCTCCTTATATTTGTAATAACCCAAGTAAAGAAGCTAACGACGTATGTACTATATTCTAGTATAGTACCCATAGTGAGACTCAACACACACTTAATTAAGCATTGCTTGGACTTGATTGGAATTTGTAGTCTATGATGGCCGAGATACTTTCTCAACTTATGTATGGCAACTATATTGCCACATAATCACACCAAATTTTATGAAGGTTAAATACTTAAACTTATTGTATTTTCGTGTGTTTTGTGCTAGATGATCTCTCTACCTTTTAGTCGATCTTTCTTTTAGACACCCCCATTAACATAGGCCTATGAAAGAATCAATAAATATTTGTGTTTCCCATTCGATTCCTTCTTCTATCTTTCTATTCTATTTTCACATAAACTCATATATGTATTAAAGTTAGAACTTCTGCTATCTCAAAAAAAAAAAAAAACAGAGGCCAAAATTTTCATAGAGCATTATGATACCTTCTCTGCCTTCTTGACAGATTGAATAGGTGGAGCTGACACTTCTTTGGGCAGTTCTTCCCGCTTACCAAGACAATAGAAATTCAGGTAGTCTTGGGGATGTGAATCTTCAAGATGCATGGATTTCAACTCTCGTGCTATGATTCCATACATCATTTGCATTGTCTGGCTCTGAGTACAGCAAAAGAACAAGATAATAATATGGAATTTAATAATAAAATGATTAAATGTAATTACATTATCCCATGCATGGAGGAAAACTATTATCTACTTGATTTAACGTTTTGGACAACCATGCAAGGTTCAATAAGTAGGAAGAAAATAATGTAAATGCTAATTGGTTAAAGAATTGTGAATGTTACCTGCCAAAATAGCACTTCTTCTGTGACTATGCGCACTGTACCTTCGGGGCACATTGGTATGACAATGTAAACTGCAAATCTCTCCTTTGCTCTAATCTTACTAGCAATCTTTAATGCCAGCTCCATTGGAATTAAATTATTGGCACCTGATAAAACCCAAAAAAGAGTCATTGAAGTAAGAGTTTGATCAATAAGAAGGAAAAAAAGAATAGAAGCCATTGGAACTGTTAAATATTAGCATTGATACACCATGTTGAATATGCTAGTATAGATGCGGAAGCGAAAGCATAAAGTATAAAACACAATAACACATGAGGGTTACGTGGTTCAGCCCAACGGCCTACATCCACGGAGGAAACCCTAAAGGGCTACATCAATAATATATTAGAGTGCAGTACAAATCCTGTGTTACAATGAATCATAACATGTGTATATATAGTAGACTAAACCCTAGACTAATAGACTTCTAGTACAAGTAGGAGACTTGACTTGCACACAAAGTAGAATTAGGCTTGGGCCTATACTAATGGGCTAATATATCTCTAACAGGAACGTTGAGTTTGAGCATTTTGTAGAGAGCAAATGGCAAGGTAATAATATTACTAATTGTGGAGGTTGGGTCTATGACCTGGGTCTTTGTCAGATTGCCATGCATATGAAGATCCAAGAAAAAATTGATTCTCAATGTATATAAAATGCTGGGCAGATCTAATTGCCTGGATGTACGCTGATTGAATGCTCTTCTCTACAACCAAATTCTACAACAGAAGTGAAAGGCAGAGAAATCATAATGGAAAGTGTGGTGAAATGTACTAACAATTTTCTTATCAGAATATAAGGCAATTGGCTGCTAGCTCTGTACTTAATTATAACTAAAAGTAGTGAATGAAGAATCAATTTATCATTATCACTTGGAAAAAAGTAAACCTGAGTTGCAGGAAATATTTCCAAACACCCTGAATCAACTGAGCGGAAGACCTGCCAATTTTAGAATGAACAGCTAAATACTAAGTAGAACTAAATGAATATATGTAATAAATTATAGGTTTAATTCCCATTTTAGCTCCTAACCTTGGTTTTATGTTTAAAAATGGTCCATAACGCTTTAAATGTGCCATTTTACTCTTTAATTTTTATATATATATATATATATAGGATTTTACTAATGTGTGCCCTTAGGGCACACATTAATTTCCATTTTTAGAAAAAATTTTCTCGAGAATTGAAAAAGTAATGACAGCTTTTTCAATTCCCGAGAAAATATTTCTAAAAATAGAAAGCTTAATGTGTGCCCTAAGGGCACACATTAACCGGACCCATATATATATTGTGTCAAAATAGTCACTACCATTAATGCATAGAAAAATCCAACATGAAAAATAGTGATATTAAAATAATATTTTTGATTATGAATGAATGCCTTTTGTGACCTTTGTTATAGGGATTTTTTTTTTTTTAACCTTTTGACATGTCAAAATAATTACGTGGCTTTTATATTTTTCAGTGTTCAAAGGTGGTATAGTGCTTATCATAAATTAGATATACGAGGTCTTCATGAACCGGCAATGCTTTGGTACAATTGCTTCAAGGTCTGTAACATGCCGTTCATAAATTGATTTAGGGTTTGGATGGTCTGATGTTAAGGGAGTAAAAAAGGCTGTGGAAAATTATGATAGATCAGGAAAAAGATTTGAAATTCATGACTTTGTCCTTTTCTATTCACTCATATCTTCACTCCTGCAACCAAAAATATCTTCCTTCACTTTCAAGGAAAAAATATACCCTTTAGTGGGTACATGCAACATCTCTTTCATGGCGATTTAAGATTAGGCACAATTTATATGCAATTACTCTCAATGACTGGGATTGAAAATTGAAAAAAGAAACTTTCAGTCTCAATCTTTGAATCAAAAAAGTTCAAAAGTAAAAATATTTTGTGAGAGGAATGGAGCTAATTGCACCCATGTAAAACCCTAGGTTGCACGGGTCCTAATCAATCGGTAGGAACTATTTTGGCACGAATTCATAACATTAAAGACTAAAATAACAAATTTGAAATGTTAAGGACCATTTTAAAACATGAGACCAAAGTGAAGAACAAAAATAAGGATTAAACCTAATTGTATAAGCTTTACTTCGAGAAGCCCATACTAACTACTTTACCTGAACATGCCAGTTTTCTGGATCATCTTCTTTGGAAACCCAAAATTTAGGGTCGTCATTTGAAATTGATTGGGAAGAACTTGGCGTGGGGATGTCTAAGTTCATTAAAACACGAAAAAATATTTTGCAGCACTTCTTAAGCCCTGACGACCATTTTGCAGCTTTGCCCCAAAGCTGTTCAAAAGTAGTGAGCACATCATACGCAGCAGGCCCTTCTATCTTGCAATGTAAATCATGCCATGGTTGCCTTGGACGCTGAGCTCCTGCGGCTGCCTATTATTTGAGAAGAAATGAGAAAGAAAGATCATCCAATCTGTGAGCTATGATGGAGTTTTGAACCCAAGTTCTCCCTAAGGGTGGAGATGGTGGATTAGTGGCGGAGCCACTTGGAGGGGGTATGCTTTTTATTTCTATTTTTAATGTTAATATAGGTATAGTTATAAGGTTTTTTTTTTCTTTCTTTCTTTTGAATAACACTTAGCCCCTGAAATTTTTTCAATATTTATATTATAAGCATATACATAAGGTTTAATCACATGCATTAGTTTATAAGTATAGTGAATTCCAATGATAATATTCCAAGCGCAATTGATGAAAGTGGCGTGACTAAAGCATTTGTAAATCTTCAGCAAAAAAAAGAAAAAAAGAAAAAAAGAAAGAGCATTTGTAAATCAAATGATTCTGATTAAAAATTTTAAAACACGAGGTGTGATTAGAAAATATTTATCAAAGGTGGAATAATATATGTAAATTTTATTTATTTATTTATTTATAAATATTTGAATCTTATACAAAGAGACTATTTTTTAAGGATAATTAGAATAAGGAGTCAGGGCAATCCCGGCTCTCCCCCATTGAACTTTTTTGGCTAAGTCACTAAGGTGGTGGATTGAGGGGTGAAATTTTACAACCAATCTTGCCAAAATTTTCAAAGTTTATGTATTAAAACTTAAATCCCCCCAACCCCAAAGTTTATGGATTTCTTTATTTATTTATTTTTTTTATATGTCAATGATTTTTAAAATTAAAGTTCAAAATTAACCTACAAAAGGTTGAAGAAAAAAGAAATAATTTATTCATCTTCAATAAATTTACTCGAAAAGAGAAGAAGAAAAAAAAAATGTTAAAAGAAACTCAAATTCTTAATGCAATAATTTATTCATCTTCCAATAAATTTTTTCGTTAAGTAATAAAATATAAGGATATATACATAATAAAATCTAAAGTTTAATATTTAAAAAAAAATCGTTTTCAAGTTAAACTTTGAATTCAAGTGCATATATATTCATGGTATAGTTTTCTTTTTCTTTTTTCTTTTTCTTTTTTTTTAAGTTACATTTTGATTATTTTTTGAATTTTTAACCAAAATATCAAAAATAACATGAGCTATACTCAACATTTGTCTAGCTACTAAAAATATTTTCGTGAGAATCTTAGATTCAAATTGAAATTTAAAAAAAATCACAAAGTGTCTTATTCAAGTGTAAAAAAAGCCACAAAAAAAAATTCATAATACATAAACACAATATAAAATATAGCTTATTATTAACGTGAATCATTTTTATCAATCAATTACGTTTCATGTACTTGCATGCATGTATGCGCATATGTGTCGCTCCCCCCCCTCCCCCCCCCCCCCCCCCCAAATCAAATAAAATCATGCTCCATTATTGATTCTTCACATAGAGAGAATTGGACAATATAATTCAGTTGCAAGACTCTTGGGAATGGCCTATTCTACGAAAAAGATAATAAAAGTCTTCAAGACATAATAGTAAATACTCACAGGAAGTGTTGGATTACAATAATCATTCTGATATACAGTGTAACGATCTTGAAATAGTCGATGCTCAGGGGTATCATAGCGGCCATTACGAAGGTCTAGACCTCCAATAAAAGCAGTTATCTTCCTTGTATCATTAGACGCTTGCGTATCCACAATCACACATTTTTGATGATGCGAACAAAGAAATTTATTGGCCTGGAGCACCACAAGATAATTGTGAGCAATTTGATTTGCTTAGTCATGCATCAAGCTAAGAAATAAAATTCAAGCTTCATTTTAAGCTAAGAGGTGCAATTTTTCATCTAATTTGTAACCTACCATGTAAGATAAATTTGTATACAAAAGAATTTTGAAGGAGCAAGTGAAGCATAGACATGCATTAAGACGTTTTCCTTCTCTTAAGTCCAATTAAATGATCATTAAACTTAAAGTATTACAAGCAATCAGTTTTCTAATATTAAAACATTACACCATTGCACACTCTTAGTATGATGATCATTTCACAAGTATAAGTGTTTGTGAGAATGAGGGGGATTCAAGTCTCTAAAATGGAGCTTCACACACATATACCTAAAATTAGACTATAGTAAAATTCTATCTCAAATAAAAAATAATTCAAAAAAATAAAATATTGATTTATTCTAACATTGGAAAAAAAATGACACATTTTAAGCATGTTTTGAATTAATCTTCAGTAGAATATCAATACCATAAATTTCCTTGTCAAAGTCACAATTCCTGGTTCACTGTCTAGATATTTGAAAAGGTTTAGCTGACTTCGAGATGTCAATATACATTGGACGGAAGAGTTCTTGAAAAAATTCTGAGTTTCTTCATCATGAGTGTCCATCATACCAAGCTGCATGCAAAGCTCTATGAGTTAAATAATTATTTTGTAAGGGAAAAGGTTTAGATATAATACCTTAATATCTCTAATTAAATTCAAATAAATGATTGTATTGATCAATATAGATTTAATGCAATTATGTGTTTGAATTATATTAATTTAGTTCCTCAAATTTTAAAAGTTATTATGATCATTCTTGGATCTCCTTTACATTTGCATTTTATTAAATTTTGAAATTTACTTGATTTTGAAAATTTAACCTTTCCATGATAGTCATTTAAAGGATGCTCCTAGAAAGCACTTGCATGGACACGGGCACGGGTAGAGGTTCGGTATGGTACGGTGACACAAACTTTTTTGAAATAGTAGGTTACAAGTATGATGGAGATACATATATTAATTAGTTATTAAATATATATTTATATATAGTTAAACATTAATTTTTCATAAATATTAAACATATATCAATTTAAGATAAAAAAATGAATATTTAATTAAGAGTAATAATGGATAATAAATCAAATTCATTACTATTAAAGGATTTTCATAAAACAAATCAAGAATAAAGATATTTATTAATTTGTAATGCAATATTATTATTTAGAGCATAAATGTTTTCTTTGTTTTGTGAGAGAGTACTTGATTCATCTTGTTCTCGTGTCTCAATTGTCTCTTGCATCTTTTTTCTTTTCTTTTTTTAATTTTTAAAAAATGACACAACTGGAACATGCATGCAAAAGTGTCTGAGGAGTGTCAAGTGTTTGATGTGTCTGACACGGGTACGACACTTCAAATGAAATATCTGTGCTTTCTATTTGTGCTCCATTTACCCATCGAATAATTCCTTTAAAAATAATGCAAAGAGAAAACTAAATAATGGAATTGACTTGATTTTAAAAATTGAAAGTCTAATGAAATTATAATGACTGGCAATTCAAGGGAAAATAGCTAAAACATATTTTAGTCCTTAAAATTTATTTTTTGTCATTTTTGTCCTTAAACTTTAACATTAAAATTAAATTGGTTATTCCATCTGGTTTGTCTATGAAAGAAACTATAACTATTTACAAATATAATATGACCCTACTTTACTATATTTAGCGGTAATCCATACTCCACAAAGGTAGGAAGCTCTGTCTAAATAGAAATGTTGAAGTTAAAACACTACAACAACAATAACAATTAAAAAAAAAAATTACAGACATGCATAACTATGTGAATTTCAGTTATACTCAATTAATAAAAATTTTATCGTCAAATAAAAAATTTATTGAAAATTTAATGTTTGGCTGCTTATAAGTTGAAATTATACAATATTTTTCTCATTCAAAAAACAAAAAACTTAAATGCCTTTAATCTTAAAAAATAAAAATAAAAAAACCTAAATGCCAATTCACTGTTAGCTCATACCACATCGTTCCAAAGCAAGAGCAAAACTCGAACACCCTGCTTCGACTTATGCTTGAGCAAATCTCCCAAATGCAAATTCCCAGCACTAGGCAATGGTCTCGTCGGCTCTCTCACCAGCTTCACCTTGTGGTAAATGGACCACCCAACAATGTACACCACTTTTTCTGCCTCCAATATTGCATGGCACATATCCTCCCAACACTTTTCGTGCTCAAACACCTTCCCGTCTTGTAACTTAATCTCCGGCAGCATCGAGTCTGGCACATGCGCGTCTTGATACAGCGTCACAGACCCGCCTTTCCGAACCGGGAAGCGACAATCCTGGACTCCAAAATTATCCGGATCAGACGCAATACCATACTGGTACAACGGAGTGTCCTCACAGTTGGTGAATTTCACATCAATGAAGATAGCGGCATCGGGTTTCATTTGTTTACCGGAACACGGGAACCAATGGCTGATAGCTTCGCCAGTGACGATTTGCTGGACCGAGACGGAAGTGGTTCCTATCGACTTCGTGTTATTAATGTAATCATTGTACTGCAGGTTGAAGCGGAGCTCCGGTTTGAAGACCAGGTGGGCTAGGGGAATCTGGAGGTGCTCATTCCATTCTGGGCTTCCAGAGTTGTACACTACGGTGCGAGTGCGAGCCAAGTTGAAATCACCGAGCAAAACCGTGACATAAGTGTCTGAGGGGATCTCGAAGCCGCGACCTTTGAGGATTTTCAGATCAAGGTCTCCATGAAGGTACTGCAGTGAGTCTGAATTAGCATTAACTTCAGCCATGAAAGCCGTATAATTTCTCGAGAAAGAAAGAGGGTGGTGGGAAAACAAGTCACAAGTGTGTGATCCATTATTGATGTTCCATCCTATATAAATTATAGTGTGGGACACATGAGGAATAATTTCTCCTCGTTTTACACGATAATTGATTTTCTTTTTTTCTTTTCTTTTTTCTTCTACATGAAACCATGGATAGAGCGATTTTATACCTTTTGAGTTGTGCTAAAGCAATTCTTGTCTTGCGTAAAGACCAGTAGTTCATACTTCATGATTCTTCATGATTCTCATGAGAGTGTACTATAAATTTGGATCATATAAAAGAAAATTCATGATATATGTTAAAGAATATATTGAAGTGAAATGTCACCAATAATAACAAAATACGATAAAGATTATTGGAAAAAAATAGAGCATTTTTTTTTTACATAAAATTAAATATGAAATGTAATGACTATTAAATACAAAATTACCAATATATGAACATATGATAAACTCCAAACTTCAAAGTTATAAATTTCAACACCTAAAAGGTTCAAAATTATTACAACACAACACAAAGAACAATGTTTCCAACCATTTTCACTATGGTAACAACACAAGCATACATAATGATGAATAATCTTTCAAACCAAGTTCTTTATTTCTTTGTTAGATGATTTACTAAAAAGGGGATCTCATCATCATAATTTCATAAACAACATTCTCACTCATTTGTTTAGCCAAAAAAAATAATTCTCACTCATGTTGTTGCTAGCACGCATATCATTTGTGGGAAAGAGAAAAGAGCATATTTAAGAATTGTTAAAGAGAAAAGGGAAAACAATAGCAAGTAAAAAAATTGGCAATAAATTGATAAACCAAAACATGACTGACTTGGGTTTAAATCTAAATTTTTTTACATGCTTTGACAAGCTTATTTTATATGGGTTTATTTGGTTTAAAAACTAAAATGGGTAAAATTACAATTATACTTAAAATAGGTGAGGTAATTAAAAAAATCTTATAACTCAGTGGCATTATTCGATTCTCTCAATACAAGAAAACTTAAGTTCAAATCTCTCTCCCCCACTTATTGTAAGAAAAAATGAAAAAGCTTAAAAGATGTGAGACTTAAAAAAAATAAAAAAAATAAAAAAAATAAGCTCACTTTGAAATTAAAGAGGTTTTTAAGCAAAAACAAATGAACCATGCATTAGTCTGAAAATTAAGAGAGGAATCATAAAATCGAGGTGGCTTTTTTCACTTCGATGGGAATGACCCACTTATATTCTTTTTATTATTAATAAAGAAAGGTATTTTGAGCCCATGTTAATGTTAAAGCAATTCTTAACTTGGGAAATCTCTGTATCTAACTCGTTTTTAGCCAAAACTTCAAAGAAAGGAATCGTATAATCATGACGGCTTCCTTTCTTTCGATGTGGATCATCCATTTATACTCAGTTTTAATGACGAAAGGGACTCTGCAAGCCTATTATTTTCCACAAAGAATTGTATGCCTTTGTGTTGAAGCAATATTTGGCTTGTGTAAACTCAAATATAACTTCTTTTAGGTTTTTTTTTTTTTTTTAATTTTTATTATTATAAAATTATTTTCATTTATTTATTTTACTTAGAAACTATGCTAAGTAATAGTAAAAATAGCCTTAAAATATGCTTAAAATTTATAAATAAGTTGGTAGTGAAAATAAGTTGAATATTGAGTTAAAAAGCAAATGAACCATTAGCTAGAAGTTCAAGAAAGGAATCATGCAATTGTGTTTACTTTTCTCCTTTCAATATGATTATTCCCCTTATATTCTTTTTAATAATGGAAAAAGGGATTCTGATGTTACAGAAGTTACAAGGAAACAAACGTGTTGTTTTTTGAATGGGAAAGAAACTAAACATGTTAGCTTCTAAATAAAAATCTCGAATCCACGAGGAGTCTCTTAAATCCACGATCCATCAGAAAGAAATAGACAAAGTCTATATTTTTTATAAATTTGAAAATTGAACTACCTTGGAGGTTACAATATGTTTAAATAGTAAAAGCAAGCCTAGGGTGGCTAGAAAAACACCTAAAAACCCTAATCCGTGCTAATAACGTAATTAGGTGGCAAAATGGTAAAATGTTTCCAAAAATAGCAAAATTTAGATAATTGCAGAAAATGAAAATAATATCTCTAAGAGATGTCCCAAAATAGATAGAATCTTATTTTGATTTTTAAACTAAAAGTTATTAAGGAAAAAAATTAATATAAATAGCAAAAACACTATTTTCGGGCCTTAACAAAGGAATTTGTCTAAATTTAGGCAACACTCGAGATATATCAAGTTTGGATAAGAATGCTATTCCCTTTCAACCTGTCAAATTTCATATAATTTTGACACCGTTGTCCCAATGGCCTCTACTAGTACCCCCTTGATCTTATGCTGTAACTTCCAACGCCTTTGTTACTCTAGAAAGGTTTGTGCTGTTTTTTCCACATCAAATTCTATGAGCCTATGTTGAAGCAATTATTGGCTCATGTAATCTCTTGACCTAACTTTTCTTAAACCCCCCTCCCCCCCACACCACAAAAAAAAAAAATAATAATAATAATAATAATCCAAAAAAGGGGTAGAATTTTATGATTGTGGGAAATACCTATTCATATCCATTTTTTCAAGCTTTGTATTTGTTTGATTATTGATTATACTTAAAAAGAGAATATGTTAAAAGGCCTTGATGGATAAAGTTAAAAAAATGTTTAGTATAAAGTTAAAAGGCCTTGATAGCAGCCAAATGGGGTTTTGATGACAATTGAAAGGGTCTGATAACGGTATAGAATATTGTTGTCCATAAAACCTATTTTATCGAGAGTGTGTGTATACATACATATATATATATATATATATATATATATATATATATATATATATATATATATATATATATTACAACAAGTAGGATGGAGGATGCAAATCCATGTATAGGGAAACTTTTGGAGCCATGGACGGATGGACCCCTCCTCCTCCTCTAGGTTTTGCTCAGATAAACTTTGACACAGTTGTGAGATACTTCTCGGTCACTTTAGCTTCTGTGTGTTGGGATCAAAAGGTAGAGCTCTCTTTTTTTTGGACTAAAGTATATGGGTGCTGGACTGCGAGGGATCCCTTGTGGGTTGAAGGATTGAAGCTCAAGTAGCGTTGATGGTTATTAAAAAAGCTAAATAATAGGGTCTTTCTTCAATTATTCTTGAGGGGCATATGCGCTTAATGTTACCGAGCCACTTGTGTGTGCTACTGTTGTGTTCCATTGGTCTATTGCTTCTAATATTGCGGATAGTTTGGCAGTTTTAAACTCCTATGCTTTTTGTAAGGTTTCTCGTATTTTGAGATTTGGTAATTCTCTTGCTCATGTTATTGCCGGTTGGAAAAGCGTTTGTAATCTAAGAGGAAGGATTTCCATCTCTTTCCTTTCGAGTCTTTTATCATGTTTTTAAAGGAGAAATCTCTCTCAATCTTGATAATTTTTTTTCTCGTTATTCAAAAATAATTTCTCATAAAATGGAATAATCCGAATCTTTACGTAGAAGTTTCTGGGGACATAAAAAGTTGAATATTTGTGGTACATCAAAAATAATTCTTTAGAGCATTAACATTAGAGCTTTTATTCTAACAAAAAAAAAAAAAATTAGCCCTAAAAAAAACCATGCTTTATTTGGGTTGCTAAATCTTTTTTTTTTTTTTTAGTAACTTGCTATATAGATTGCTTCTAGCTATCTATAGCAACTACTGTTGCAATAAGTTAAAATAAAAATCAATTTTTTTATTAACTCTCTCTCTCTCTGGATTGTGGTTCCGATCTAGTTTTCAATGGGGTTTCGGTGATCCAATTTGGTTTTGATGGTAGGGTTCGATGGCGATGGTTCATAAGTTTGATTTGGATCAATGGGTCATGGGTCACGGTGGTTCCAATCTTCATTGCGTGGCTTTTATGGGTTCCAATATGCATAGTTTTCATAAGTTATGGTGGTGGGGGTCTTTGTTTTTGTTTGATTTTATTTTATTTTATTTTGTTTATTTTTCGGCTAGTGGTGGTGATGTAGTTGTGGTGGTTGGTTGTTATTTCGGTGGTTATTTTAATAGGCTTTACAGTGGTGGTCTTTGGGTTGTGGTGGCTAGTTATGACAGTTGATGGTTGCTACGGATTTTTGTGGGGCTGTGTTTTATGCTATTTTAATGGGTGTTTATATTATTTTAATGGGTGATGTGCTAAAATAAGAGATGGAATTGTAGGGTGTATTGTTAAATATAGTGTTAAAATAGATAAACTAATTTTTTAGGTTGCTAAAAACTAGATCTTTTAGTATCACAGATGTGAATGCTCAAAAGTTTAAAGTGGAAACCATAATCTCAAATAAATTGCTTTATATGAATCTCTATAAAAAAAATTACAACATTTGAACAAAGAATTGAATGGTATACGCATTGCATCTTTTACACTGCAGGTAAGAAATTATGAGCTTAGCCTAAATTCAACCAACAAGGCTCCGGTTGTCACTGACTCTTATGTAAGTTATGTACTTATGTCCAAGCAAATGCCCATTAAATTATTGTTATTATGATTTGCTAAAAGTGTACATTCAATTATGTACAAGAAAATGCTTGTAGTACCTACGTAGTTTTTTTTTTTTTTTTTGATAAGGTAGTACCTACGTAGTTAAAGCATAAATAACCTCCTTAAAATAATTAAAATAATTGTTGCCCCGATCATCATCTGAAAAATAACGCACTTTTCCAGGCAATACTTCTATCTTCCCATTGGCATTTACCTGAATAGGGAATTTAAGGAGGTGCCCCTGCAATGGGGTAAAATCCTCGGCCTTATACTTGCTCCAGTTATCTACAGCAATCTTGTTCACACTCTTTACGCAATCCAAATCTTTAGGCTCCTTGAAGCAATCATGTAAAGTCCCCAAATGTTCTGCCCAGAGTGACATTCTGTACCCATATATCTGCAAATGTATTAATCAATGTGATCAGCTTACATAACAAGTAACTTCTTTGCCCCAAAACACTTCTAAAACTTTAAATGATTGAATATCAAAAAGCTTCCAATAAAAAAAAAAAAAGCTATCCATATCAATGCTGAATGTTCAATTAAACCAAGGCTTTTTTCTTCATTTAAATTTTTTTTTCCCTACACATGCTAATATAAGCATTTGCTTCCAAATATTGAATGGCCATCCCTTTTATTGCTGGACAAAAAAGAGAATATAAGTCAAGGATGACGAATTTTCTCAGCTAGCTAGTGACGGTGCATACTACGATTCCCACACTTTCTTCTTAAAGAAATTGACCAATCTTTACCACAGTAAACAATTTTCTCAATTGGTCTCAAAGGCCCCGCCGCCCTGGCTCAATAACAATACTTAGGTACAAAATCCAATACCCCATCTGAATTTAGGGAATATGTGTTGAATTATGAATGGTTAGAGCATGCCATGAAGGTGGCATAGATGATAAAAACAAGTCGAATAAGATCAAACAAAAATGATACGAGACAAGGACTATGCCCTAAATAATATGTCGGACTGGGAGTCCTATATGACTTGGAAATGTTTACTAAGTGGGGATACCTCACTTATATGAATAAATACTTCAACTTTTTTATTTTTTTATAAAAAATTTTCTAAAATAATTTATAAATATATACTCTAAAGGCATACATTAATTAGTAAAACCTTTCTCTGTTTCCATAATTCCTCAAAGCCACCACCCTCAAGTAATTCCCTCAACACGTTGTGTATAATTATAAGAAGGAGGCGCTTTAATCCCTGTCCATGGTCAAGCTAGCATGCTAGCCTTTGCTAGAGTCTTAAACCTAGATATATATAATCCAAGTTTGTCGTCTGAATCTCATGACTTGAGGCACCCCGAAAATTAAAGAGTAGGGTTAGTTTTCCAGTCAAATATATCTCAATGCATCTTAGCGACGTCAGGTCCACATATATAGTGGCTTATCATTTTATGCTTGTGAACACCTTCGATCAACTCTAAATCAATACACAAATAAACACTATTCAAGGCTTTCAAGCATAACACACGCAATTGGCTCAGCCCTCCTCGACAACATCCATCAAAACTTGCAATCATGAAACATAAATTACATGATAAAATACATACGAGGTCTATCTGAATGAATGTATACAAACCTGACCATATGGATGGCTCTTCTTCTTAGCCCAGGTGTGGTGGGGTTGATATGCACCCATAGCTATCTCGGTGTCTCTTGAACCAGCCATAGATCGTTCATTAATATTGGCAGAACCTAATATCACGTACTCGTCATCTACAATCATTCCCTTGGAATGTACATAAACCATGAACTTTTGAATCGGTTGTTCTGAGTTGGAAGCCTGAAAGTTGGTCATTAAAAAAAATAATAAAAAAAAATTTTTTAAAAATTTAAATAAAAAAAAATAACAAAATGAACTAACACTCATCATCTACAAGAATAAAAATAAAATATACAATTTTATGTATATGCTTGATCAAGTATAGCTGTATAGGATATATATATACACGTGTAACTTGTAAATGACAGTATTTAATTTTGCTACGTCAAATTTAGAGTCATACACACACTCACACATCCTACCAATCAATATATTAAAACATTCACACACGAGCTTTGGCTAAGTTAACTCTACTAGGAAAATTATCGTATGATTATGAAGCAGTTTTTTGAAGCCATTGTAACAAGTGGAATCTATAAATTAATATGTAAATTTCATAGGGTGTGAGAGAATGATCTCATAGATCCGTCCCTTGGGATAGTCTACCTAGTTGCACCCGAAGAAATTTGAGATCCCAATCATTTTCAAATTAAAAATGGATGGTTGTAATGAAAACAATGGGAAATAAATTACAAAGAGTATGATACCGATCCATTTTGGGAAGATTGATCAGGTGGAACTGACACTTCTTTGGGCAGTTCTTCCCGATTACCAAGACAGTAGAAGTTAAGGTAGTCTTCAGGATGTGAATTTTCAATATGCATGGATTTCAACTCTCGCGCTATGATGTCATACATCATTTGCATTGTTTGGCCCTGAGAAAAGGAAAATACCAAGATTACAATAATAATATGACATTTGATGATATTGATTAAATTCAGTCATATTTTCCCGTGGGAATAGAATTATAAAAAATTACAATTTAAACTCTACCATTTTAGAAGGATTTTCAAATTAACCCTTATAGTTCTATAAGTTGAAAATTAAACTCTATAATTTATGGGATTTCAATTTTACCCTATAGTTTCATAAGTTACACATAAAATCTTGAACATTTAAATCCGCCTCAATTCAAACTTTCTCTCTTCTTTTGTTCTCTGTCACTAACCATTGGGCTCAAGGTTTGAATTGAATCAGATTAGAAAATTCATAGTTTAATTTATAACTTATAAAACCATAATAATTAATTTAAAACCTCCATTAAACTTTATGAATTCATTTGCAACTTATTAAACTATATTAGTTTAATTTGAAACCTACTCAACTGTGATTTCCTCAAAAAGGGTTTTATCACAATTCTTATTTAATTTGACAATTTGGATGAGTGTGACTGTGTAAGGGAAATATATATATATATATATATATATATATATATATTACTACTAATACCAAAGCACAATAAAAAAAAATCATAAAGATCATTCTAAACATTCACGTCTCCTTTAATTATCAACTTTTTTTTACTAAATGCGATAAGATTTGAACATATGGTGTATGCTCCATAATAATTACTCTTTATCATCATGTTAAAATATAAACTGGTTTTTTTGTGTAGGTGTGATTTGAGTTCAAGTCTCTTATTTGAACAAGTAATTTTATCAATTAAATTAACTGAAACCCACTATAACGGTAATTACCAACTTTTGGGCAAAACATTCTTATGGAAAATGATAAAATTACTACAAAATATTTATGGACTGATGTGATAATTAATGTAATAGTTGTACTTTTTTTTTTTTTTTGGAGAAACATGTAATTGTTGTACTTCAACACAACATAAGAAATGACTTTTTGAGTTCATTTTTAGCAATTAGTGACACATTAGTTTGTAATATCTATGTAGTACTACAAAAATTTATACCATCCCTAGCATTATCACTCTTTCCTTATATGCAATACATTATGCTAAATTGAATTTACTTGTCTTTAAAAAGATAGCAGTGGTGCCTTACTGGTCAATATAATTTATGTATGTGACTTTAATTAGAAAACTTTATGAATTATATCTAAAGAACTGTATCTAAATTTCTCTTTAACCTTTTTAATGCCTTTAACTTGAGCGGAATACCTGCACAACAATTTTTTTTGTGTTGTCAGTAATTTCCTTATAATTATTTTTATTATTATTTTTAGATGAAATCTCATTGTAATTAATTGGTTGAAGAATTGTATACATTACCTGCCAAAAGAGAATTTCAGTCGTGAAATGGTGACCCTCGGGTTGCATTGGTACGACAATGTACACTGCAAATCTCTCATTCGCTCTAATCTTACTAGCAATCTTTAATGCCAACTCCATTGGAATTAAATTATTGGCGCCTGATCAAAATTCAAAACCCAAAAGACTCATTGGAGGAAGAATTTGATGAACAAGAAACAAAAGAAGCCATCAGAATGTTGAGTTTGAACATTGTGAGAGAATGACAATGTAAAATTCAATGTACTAATTGTAGAGATTGGGCCTATAAATGACCTGCGTCTCTGTGGGATGGCCATGCATAAGACGATCCAATAAAAAATTGATTCTCGATGTATATAAAATGTTGGGCAGATCTAATCGCTTGGATGTATGCCGATTGAATGCACTTCTCTATAATCAAATTCTGCAACAGAAGTGAAAGGCAGAGAACTTCCCAATTATTGGAATTAATATAAGAAATCTGAAATTCAATGAAGCATGCCCCTAATTTAATTATTTTCACACTAGAAGAAGTAAATTATTAATGTATTATAGTCTATAATCTATATATAAATCGAGTATGGTCACAACAAAAATTTCTCAACACTTGGCCAATTTTGCACACCATCTCACACATAAGTCATTAAAAAAAAATTAAATTACAGATTGTGGCAAAACTAAGTATGAGATGTAAGGCAAATTCGAATATTATGCAATTGTAGTGAATTTTTAATTTTTTATAGTGATCCTAATTTTATTGATAAAATCATTAGTGGAGCTATCCATTTTCACTTAAAATGTAGTAAACCTGAGCTCTTGTAGGATATATTTTCAAACACCCTGAATCGATTGAGCGGAAAACCTGCCAATTTCAGAATAAACAACTAAGACATAAGACAAAAAAAGAAGTAGAACTAAATATAATAGAGTGTGAATTACAATAGCCTCCTTCAAGGTTTGAGGAAATTTCATAAACCCCTCCTATATTGTTATAAAGAAACTCCAACCCTTGAGATTTTTATTTATATAACAAATAACTGCTATAGCTCATCTAGAACAAGCTCAAAATAATGCTTACTTAACCACGCATATTGGTTATATGATACAGAACAATTTTAAAATAAAAATAATAACTTCAAAGAGTATGCGTCATTTTTAAAAATAGGAGAAAGGTTTTTGACATTTCCTCAAATTTTAAGGAAAGTTAATGTAATTTACCCTAATAAATTACAAGAAAAGGTTTTGCTACATACTAGTAAGCAGCAAAACCTTCCCCTAAATTATATAAGCACTACTTAGGGAAGAGCAGACTAGTTTATAACCTGAATATGCCAGTTTTCAGGATCATCTTCCTTGTAAATGCAAAATGTAGGGTCGTCATTTGGAATTGATTGGGAATGATTGAGTAAGGGCACGTCTAGAAATCTCATCGTAGCATGAATTAGTGCCATTCTGTAGCCCTGCCCGAAATCTGACCATTGTGCGAAATTGTTCCAAAGCTGCTCAAAATGAATGAGCATGAAATAAGCAGCAGGCCCTTCTATCTTGCAATGTAAATCATGCCATGGTTGCCTTGGGCCCTTCACTCCTTCCTATTATTTGATAAAAAAGAGAGAGAGATCATCCAATCTGTGGGTTACATATAAAATAATTACTATAAACTGCCTTTTTTATAACTCCTCAATGGTACTGACAAGTGCAAATTCTTCTCAATTTTCATTTCATAATTAAGATTTTAGTTTTAGTATTTGACAATATACAACATCACTTCATTTAAAAATTTTAAATGGTGGATTAAAATACTCACAGGAAGTGTTGGATTAAGATAATCATCTTTAAATACAGTGTCACGATCACGAAATAGTCTATGCTCAGGAGTATCATAACGGCGATCGCAAAGGTCTAAACCTCCAACAAAAGCAGTTATCTTCCTGCTATTTTCATACGCTTGTGTATCCACAATCACAAATTTTTGATGATGTGAATAAAGAAATGCATTGACCTAATTCACCAAAACCACTAGATAATTGTCAACAATTTGCTCAACTATGAAACAATATAAATTTCCTTCTAATTTGCAACATACTATATGTAAGATAAATGACAAAGCCGATGTCTTATTTTGTCCTTGTACACATGCATTAACATGTTTTCCCTCCCTCAAGTTCATTTTTTTTTACGCAACTCTTTTTTATTTTTTTTTAATATACAAATCTATAGTTAGGGTTTAGCCTAATTTAAATATATGTATATGAAACTCCCTCTTGTAGACTTGAACCCGAACCCTGACCCTTACCCTCCACACCTCACAAACACTTATTTATACTTGTGAAGTGACCATCACACCAAGCATGTGCACTAGTAATCAATGTCTTTTTTGAAAATACTAAGAAATGTTAGTTGAGTTATAAGACTCTTGATTTTTTTATGCAGATCTTAAGTTCAATTAAATAAGTCAATAATCTTTAGTATAATAATCAGTTATCTAAGAACAAAAAACATTACAAAATACGGAAAGGATTACATATGGAGCACTAAATTGTTTAACCATGGTTTCTCAACCCACAAAAAAAAAGGTTTAACCATAAAAATAATTTTCAACAATCTGATCCTTTATGTGCTTTGACTAGTGAGTTTTTTTATTTATTATTTTATTTTAATGAAGACTAATGAGTTTGATATATGAATGTATAATATATAAATTATGAAATTATTTATTTGTTTTAATTTTCAATTATTTGTAGATACTTCATTGAGATTCAAAACATTAAATTCATTATTATAGTGCTTAAAGGAATAATAGCACAGTAGAGATTTAAATTTAACAATACAGAGATTATAATAGTTTTTTTTTTTTTTTTAAGAGAAGATGATTATAGTTAGACAGGGGAGATTTTGTGTGTGTATATATATATATATATATATATATATATAATAAAACTTATTACCGTATATTGGATGGCAGAATCCACAATTTCTATTTCCGTCAATGGATAATGAGAATTTTTTAACTCATTAATGACGGGTCGAGGTGCCAGGACACATGAAACGGAGGAGTTCTCAAAAAACTTGCGAGTTTCTTCAGCGTGAGTGGTGACCTTACCAGACTGCATGAAAAGCTTCATAAGTTAAAACATAATTTTTTTTTTTTTTTAATTACACCCAATTAACCTATTAAAAGTAATGAAAAATAATTGTAATGTAGACATTACTAAAATGTTCAAATGGAAAGTTATAATCCACCAAAGATCCTATATTCATTTAATAAGAAGTACCTATATGAATATCGAATACATATACAATTAATCTCACCACAAAGTTCGGCTAAAAACTTGGTTGTAGTCTAAATCGTTGAAGATTGATCTATTTCGCAAAATTGAGCTTTTTGGTTCGCTCTCTTATATGGTTGATCTTCTCACCAATTCGCCTCGATTGATTTTTATTTTATTTTTTATGAAATCCGTCTTAATTGATTTGAATTTGAAAATTTTTCACTTTCAATAATTACCTTTTTTAAAATCTGCTATATTTTCCATGACAATTGATTTTGTTAAAATTTAAGTGGGGGAGAAGACCAAAAATGAAATTAAATTTTTTAAAAAGTTGAATGACTAAATCAACACATCCAATGACCTTTAGGTTAAAGGACACGCATATTTCTAACAGTGATATTTAAGATTAAAATATTTTAACCTCTACTTGAAATGCATAAAAAAGAAAGACTAAATAGACACAATTAATTATTAAGCGATTTAATTAATATAATTTCCAGTTTATGACCAAATTGGTAAATTAACCTCATAATTTTAATAAATTGTAATTACATTAAAAGAGAGTTTTAAAATAATGTAATAAAAAAAATTTAAAACCATAAAATTTTACTTCGATAATACCTTAAACTCAAACATTAAGGGGAAAAAAAAAAAACAACACCAAAACCAAACATCTAGTAAAACTTGTCATGTATAAAATTTAATAATTAGAATTTTAATTTAATTATAAAACAAGTAAAACAAATTTTATTTTTCCGCAATCATCCCAAAAAAAAACAAATAGAAAATGGGAAAAAAAAATCCACAAAGAACAACAACAAAAATTCTTACATTTACTGCATATAAAAGAAATTATTACACAAAGATATTAGTATAAATTCATGTAAGAACCGATACTTGAACATTTATATAAAAAGGAAAGCCTTAACTTTTTATTCAGATATTCTAATATTACCACATAAGCATTTGTAAGAACATATTTTTCCATATTATTATTATAATATTTTTAATTAGTTTAAATTATTCTTCATAAAACTTCCTCCTAACTCTTATGTGATTGAAAAAATTCTTAAATATACTTGGAGTATGGAAACTCTTCCCCCCTACATTCATGATAGTCCCCTACAATAAATTAAAAAGATAAACTTTAGCCTAAGTGTGAAAAGAATAAACACCGCACTCCTAGACCCAAAAATACTTAAAATTACTCAAGAGGGGGAGATAAACTGCCAAACAATTTTCTATACATGCATATACACGTACCAGATTATTCCAAATAATGACCAAAACAGGCAAGCCATGCTCGGCCTTATACTTAAGCAAATCCCCCAAGTTGTAATCGGCAACACCATTAGGCAACGGCCTCCTCGTCTGCTCTCTTACTAGCTTCACCTTGTGATAAATGGACCAACCAACAATGTACACCATTTGTTTTGCCTCCAATATCGCATGGCATATATCCACCCAACACTTCTTCTGCTCAAACACCTTCCCTCCATCTAACTCTATCTCCGCCGGCAGCATCCCGTCTGGAACGTGCGCGTCCTGATACAGCGTCACCGATCCGCTTTTCAGAACCGGAAAGTAAGTATTCTGAAGCCCGAAATTTTCTGGGTCCGACGCAATGCCGTACCGGTACAACGGACTGTACTCGCAATTATTGAACGTCATTTCGATGAGAATGGCGACACCACCTTGACTTCCTAGCTCATAACCATTGTCCAATATCGGGAACCATTCGAGGACCGTTTCGCCGGTTAGGATTCGTTGGGTCGGGACTGAGGCGGTTCCGACCTTGATATTGTTGTACTCGAGGTCGAAGTGGATCGAGTCCGAGTTGGGGAGCTGGTGAGCCAGGGGAATCTGGAAGGGCTGGACCCATAATGGAGATGGATGCACATCAGTTTCGCTGCAAAACACGACGCGCATGCAAGCCAAGTTGAGTTTGCGGAGACGGACTGTGACGATAGGGGCTGGGGGTATATTCAAGGCCGAGTGCATGGACCAGCCCTTGATGATTTTCACATAAAGGTCTCCGTGGAGGTTTACTTGCGAGTCTGAATTACGTTCGGCCGTGGAAAAAGAAGAATTATGTGGAAGTGTAGAGAGGACGTGAGGAAGGGTGAGAGAGTGTGTGTGATTCATTATTTGTGCAATGCTGCTTTACAAACTTGTGGGGTACATGTGGAGAGAGTGTGGGATTCATTATTTGTGCAATGCTGCTTTACGTACTTTCGAAAAATTTATATTCTTTTCTTAGCAAAGAAAAGGGTTTTATGCCCTATGCTATAGCAATTCTTGACTCTGTAAATTTATGTCTAATTTTTTCTTAAGGTGTGTTTAGAAAAGCTAATTTGCCATTGGTGTGGGGTACATGTGGAGAATAATACTATCTCCTAGTTTACATACTTGTAAAAAATTTATATTCTTTTCTTGACAAAGAAAAGGGTTCTATGCCCTATGATAAAGCAATCTTTGGCTCATGTAAATTTATGTCTAATTTTTTCTTAAGAAGTGTTTAGAAAAGCTAATTTGCCATTTGTGTGGGATACAAGAGGAGAATAATATTATTTCCTCATTTACATACTTGTGAAAATCCTTCTCAAAAAAAAAAAAAAAAAAAATACTTGTGAAAATTTTACATTCTTTTATCGATGAAGAAAAGGTTTCTAAGCCCTATGCTAAAGCAATTCTTGACTCATGTAAATTTATGTTTAATTTTTTCTTAAGGCGTGTTTAGAAAAACTAATTTGCCGTTGGTGTGGGATACAAGTGGAGAATAATATTATTTCCTCATTTACATACTTGTGAAAATCCTTCTCAAAAAAAAATACATACTTGTGAAAATATTACATTCTTTTATCGATGAAGAAAAGGTTTCTAAGCCCTATGCTAAAGTAATTCTTGACTCATGTAAATTTATGTTTAATTTTTTCTTAAGGCGTGTTTAGAAAAACTAATTTGCCATTGGTGTGGGATACATGTGGAGAATAATACTATCTCCTCATTTACATAATTGCGAAAAATTATATTCTTTTCTTGACAAAGAAAAGGGTTCCATGCCTTATGCTATAGTAATTCTTGACTTGTACAAATTTATGTCTAATTTTTTCTTAAGGTGTGTTTAGAAAAGCCAATTTGCCATTGGTGTGGGATACGTGTGGAGAATAATATTATCTCCTTGTTTACGTACTTGTGAAAAATTTATATTCTTTTCTTGACAAAGAAAAGGGTTTTATGCCCCATGCTAAAGCAATTCTTGGCTTGTGTAAATTTATGTCTAATTTTTTATTAAGGTGTGTTTAGAAAAGCTAATTTGCCATTAGTGTGGGATACATGTGGAGAATAATGTTATCTCCTCATTTACATACTTGCAAAAAACTTATATTCTTTTCTTGACAAAGAAAAGGGTTTTATGCCCTATGCTAAAGCAATTCTTGACTCGTGCAAATTTATGTCTAATTTTTTCTTAAAGCAAGTTTAGAAAAGCTAATTTGCCATTGGTGCGGGGTACATGTGGAGAATAATAATATCTCCTCGTTTACATACTTGTGAATAATTTATATTCTTTTCTTGACAAAGAACAGGGTTCTATGTCCTATGCTAAAACAATTCTTGGCTCATGTAAATTTATGTTTAATTTTTTCTTAAGACATGTTTAGAAAAGCTAATTTGCCACTGGTGTGGGATACATGTGGAAAATAATACTATCTTCTTGTTTACATATGTGCAAAAATTTATATTCTTTTCTTGATGAAAAAAAGAGTTATATGCCCTATACTAAAGCAATTTTTAGCTTGTGTAAATTTATGTCTAATTTTTTTTAAGGTGTGTTTAGAAAAGCTATTTTTCATGTGTGAAGAAAAGCTTTTTTTGAATGAAGAAAGGCAATTTGTGAGCCTATGTCGATTAAATTAGAGTCAATTAAGTAATTTATGAGAAGTTGTAAATTAAGGTTTGGTATATAAAGTTCAAAAGCTTTGATAGCAGTGATGGGGTTTTGACGACTGCTACAAATAGATTTGAATGGCATGTAGGGTGTTGCTTTCGCTGAAGCAACAACTGATAGTGGTCAATGTAGGCATCAATGATTTGTTTTCTCCTTCTTCTTGTTTTTGGTGCAATTGCATGCACGCGAACACACACCCCAAAAGAATAAGTTGAAGTTAGGAGAAGTTTACTAAAATGATTAATTAATGTATGTTATAAGAATATACTTTAATAAAATCTTTGATTTAAAAGACAATTTTTATTTTAGGAAGATGTTGTTATTTACATCTTTGCACAATGAACAACTAAGATTTGTCCAAATTTGAAAGGCTATATATATAAAAATTAACTTTCTAAAACGGTGTGGTGCATGGGCATTCTTCAACTTGAAATTGGGTGATCATTTGGAGGCTTGTGGCACCAAATTCTGCTTCTACTTTGGTTCAAGCAAAAACGGATTTTTTTTTTTTTAGATGTTATGGGTTTTCAAAGTTAAGAAGCACAAATAATTCATTTGAAGTGTTATATCCATATCATACCTATGTCATATTGATCGTATTATGTTATTAATTTTCAAAAATTATTTTATTGTACCCATACATATACAGCGTATCTCTATATTTGTGTCCATATTTCCTAAGTGAAAAGGTGTTGAAATAGGAAATTGAATTCAAGATATCTTCTTTTTTTTTTAAATATTAAAAATTTTCACTTAAATTAGAAAGTTTTTATTCAAAGAACCCACTCTCTCAGATTTCTCATCCATCCTCTTACCTGCCAATTGAAAATCCTTAAAATTAGTTAATTTTCTCAATTTCACCCAAAACCAACTCCTCTCTCTCACTTTGTAAACCCAAAACTAAAATGGAATTGAAGTTAGATAGATGCATTGGAGCTACTCCTTGTTATATCGACCCAACGGTGTTGGAAGATTCAAATACGATGTTAGAGTGGGATCAGTGATGGTCTGAGGGAGGTTCATGTCCATACTTAGATTGTTGCTATGATTTTCTTTATGTCTTTTCTGTGTATTTTGTAGTTATAGAGTTGAGATAAATTTGGGAGTTCAAAATGCTCTTTTTAGGCTCAAAAAGCCGAAATAAATGAACACTTTAAGTCAGATAGTATATTACTATGTTGTATCTTAAAAAAAAAAAAGATAATAAAAGAGTGTTTGGTAGAATAGTTTGAGAAATGTTGTTTATAATTTTTTAAAATACGTATGAATAAAAAAGTATGTGAAAACATATATAATATTGTTAAAAATGTAAAAATATAAGTTTGAAATAGGATAACAACCTGTCCTAAAATATTTTATGATCGATGAAAAATCATAAAACCTTTTGTCACATTATTTTAAAACCTTCTGTCACATTATTTTAAAAATGTATTTTTTTTATGGAAAAAAAAATAGAAAATATATTAATAAAAAATGTATTATTAATGTGTATATTTAGGACATATATTAATAAATTATTTAAAAAAAATTTATGACCATTTTTTAATTTTTATAAAATGTATTTAAAAATTGATGGCTAATGTGAGCAAATCAAATCAATCAGAAAACGATCAAATCTGTTTGATTTTTCTGACTCGCTGCTTGATCATGATCTACTGTCGTGCTAATAATAATATGTGAGAGAGTGTCATTCCAACCGATAGATCTTCGTCATAAACAGAATCATTCCAATTCAAGGGTAAGAGATCAATAATGGTGTCCATTAAACTGAAGGGAAAGTTGGAAATAGTAAGAACTTCCAGGAAAAGCCAGACAAAAACTTCTTGTCTCATAAATGAAAAGGAAACATTCGGCCGTCACTTTAGACAGTGCTCCTCCTCCTCCTCGCGATTTTGTCAACAGACACAGAGCACTGAATCCTGGCATTAATTAGCTCTGCATCAACGTAATCTTTCTTTTAAGCTAAAAGTTGCAGTACACTTGTGATCATGACGAAAAATTTTCTCTTCCATGGTGATGTTTATCCAACGAACACTCTTCTAGGCACGTGCTCTTGATGGGCTCCACACATTCCGATGATCCTATGACGCCTTGTCTTGGTTTTTCAGTTCATCACTATATAGACTTTTTGGGCCTGTTTGCGTGTTAATATGGTTTAAAAAATAGTTTTTGTTGTTTAATACTCCTTCCGTCTCATTTTTTTTGTCTTTTATTCTATTTTGAGATGTTTTAAAATATTGTCTTGTTTCTAAAAATAAAATTCATTAATTTACTAATACTCCTATTATACCCCTATTAATTTACTAATTCAATTTTTTGATAAATTTTTTTAAGGGTAGTTTTGAAAATTTATACATATTTAAAAGGTAGACAAAGCAATAAATGATGTTCCCTTAAAAAGTTTGACTTTTCAAACAGGACAAAAAAAGTGAGACGGAGAGAGTATTATATGTTTCTTTATACATTTTTTATTTATACGTATTTTAAAATAATATAAATAATATTATTAAAACAATATTATTAAACGGGTCCTTTAACATCAGGCTTTAAGTAAGAGTATTTTCATTAATCGTTGCAAAATTATGTCATTTTAACATATCAAAAAACTTACTTTATTATTTTACTACTTTATTTTATAACACACCATTTATCATATGTTTTATTATTCAATTCTATATATTAAAATAATATATATAACACATTAAAATAATATTTACAACTCATCAAACACAATTAACAACCCCCACACAACTGCCAAAAACCAACAGCCACCACCACACAACACCACATCCTCCACAACCCAAAACACAGTTCAAAACAAACCCATAGTCCACCAACACCAAATCAAAAACCCTACCACCACCTCAACCACAAACCCCAACAAAATTGAGCTTTCAGGCATGGCATGAGTTAGAAAAAAAAAAAAAGGATGAAACAAAATATAGAAGCAGAGAAATGGCGAACCTCAATGGTGGTGCAGGCCTTGAAGTAGCCGGCCATGAACTGGCCAACCATAAACCTCAATGGTGGCGAACCTCAGCCATCAATTGGAACTCACAACTTAACCCACCAAAACCCACCCACCACCAACCCATCCATCAGAACCTATAGCCTAACCCACCCGAATCCACCTATAGCCTAAACCACCCACCACCAATTTACCCATCCAAACCCACCCACACCTGTCAAAATTGAACCCAGCTAACACCATCTGAATCCACACATCACTGTCTAAACCCACCCATTAAACCACAGCAAAAAAAAAAAAAAAAAAAAAAAAAAAAAAAACAAGAAAACCATTGCTAAAGAGAGATAGGCATGGAAGTGATGTGTCGGCATGGAAGAGAAGTGATGGTGAGAGAAGAAAAGATGAGAGGTTGAGAGAGTATAGGATCGATGTTTGGGAAAAAAAGAGAGGAAGAGGTTGATAGAGAGATGAGAGAGAAAAGAATTAAAAAAATCATTAAACTTTTACAATATCTGTCCGTACATTTCTATATTGAGAGTGCACTGTTCATCAATGTAAAATATTTTGACATTTAGAACATCTCATGAGAGATGTTTTTTGGTGTTTGGTGTGCCAAATGTCAAATATTTGGCATTTGGCACATCTAATGGTAATGCTCTAATAGTTTTGAGATCATAAATTATTTTTATGGTACAATTTTGTCTCATGAGACTATGAGTAATTATTTATGTATAGATCTACTATTTTTTGACAGGTAAGTGATTAATTATTATTTATGTATAAGATCTATGATTTTTTTTTTTTTTTTTGTCGATCATACTGTGTCACATTACTGTTGTACTAAGAAGTTGTGAAAATTTTGTGAATTTGGACTTTTTCTCTAAGTAAATCATTTGGCATTTGTCTTTCTTTATTTGGTTTTTGACTTTTTGCACAACACTTTAATTAATTTTTGAGAAAATTATAAAATACATACATGATCTGTAAACCATAATAAAACCTAAACTTGTTTTGAGTTTACTCTTCCTGTGTTATTGTTTTAAATTTTTATGTTTAAGAACACTTACAGATAAATACATAATAAAAAATGTGTCAAATTTATTTATTTTTATTCAAAACCTATCAACAATAGACAATTCAATATTGTGTAAATATACATTGTCACTAACAATGTAATTTACATTGGTACTATTTATTTAGCATTTATTTTTTAATTATATATTTATTTATCTTGATGATAAATGAAGAAAATGAATGATGGTTGTTGTGCATAAAGAAAGATAAATAATTTTAAAAAATCAAGAAAATTTGATATTTTAATGAAATAGAGTTTAGAATAGATAATTTGATGTGAGTTTTTTTTTTAAATTGTTATATAAAATAGAAAAATCAAGTTTTATGCCAAATTAAACATAAATTTTTTTGCATGAGCTGATGTGAATGCTCTAAACTGTTAATTATATATCACTTAACCCTATTGAAGTTTTGACTCTTTTGAGTATAACATTTAAGTCATTAGATCATATCAAAGGTTGTTTGTAACAAGTAATATCATGATTTTCTTTTAAAGATAATTACAATATGCTGCAAATTTCGCAGTTTGAACCATTTCTTCCACAATCTCTAAACACTTTGTGCATGGGAAGATGCCAATTCAACTATAAAACATTTAACCTCATGGTTTTTTAAGTGTAACACAAAATCTCTTGTAGTGTTTTATGCTAAAATAAAAATGAATACGTGTAACCACTTGAGCAACTTATAAATTATTTTCCACCTATATTTAATGATTTACATGTAAAATAATACTGCATGAGGGATTAAGTATTACATTCAAAACTTTAGGGTCTCATGTTTTACCGGAAATCATATAAACATTTTCGTTTTGCATTTTTACCTTTCAATTTTTAAAATGTATAATTATATTTATAAATTATATCGCTTTTTTTTCCATGCTCAATAAACTGATGAAAAAATATTTAGAAAATTTTACTGTAGCTTTATTTTTGTTATCTCTACTATACATATTAATGTAGTTATATATAGCAATACTTTTATATTTTTATTGGCCACTCATGTTACCTAGACCCACTCCACATAATAATAATTATTATTATCATCTCTATATATTAAGAGGATTTGGAATGTTATTTATTGTCTTTTTGACTAACAAAAATACCCCTAATTTAATTAACTTATCATTATTTCTAAAAAATAATAAAATGAGTTAAAATCGTAAATCAACAAAAATTGATAACAAAAACTGAAAAAGTAAAAACTCTCCACAATCACCACCTTCTCCTAAAAAAAGCCATCCCATCTTCTATCAAACAAAAAAAAAAAAACTACCCCACCTTCTTAAAAAAAAAAACCTCACTCATAAATCAATTGCAACTTCATGAGTAAAAAAAAATTATTCTTTCATTTGTTCCTCTCTTCCCCTTTATAACGTTGTGGTCCCTCAAATTGTAAATCTACAATATTCCTTCAGTTTATTCTTTGTTCTTTTTGTTTCATATACTAAATTCTTCTCAATGGTCAAGCATTTTCCTGTCAAAATTGGTAAGCCTCTGAACAAAATTTATATTCTACTTTCTCAACTACATATATTTTAAATGGGTAATTCTATGATTTTTGTAAAAAAATTGGTTATGAATATAAAGCTATGAGTCTAAACCTCCAAAAAAAAAAAAAAACCTCGTCGCACACGTGAAGCGCGTATAATGAGGCTAGTTATTATAATTATTATTATTATTTACCCAAACTTGCAACAAGGTGAAATAAATTTTTTTTTTGGGGGGGGGGGGGGGGTGTTGAAGAAACAACCACATGTACATAAGAGAAAAGGAATGAAATTATAACCCAAAAATACACTATAGACTCCACTGAAAAATCATCATGGCAAAGTGAAATAAGATGTTATCTTCTTTAAATCTCGTGATTACACTTTTTTTTTATATATAATAATAATAATTTTTGGTCATTGATGACAAAGTCATATACTCATATATAAGAATAACTGTATTACGTTCATTAATAACTCACATCATATCAATATCCAAAAAAAAGTTGGAATAAATTGATTAAGAATATTATTCTATATAAAATAATATTTATTTAAGCTACTATCTACTTGTTTCAATTTGAATGATTAAGATTAATATAATTGTATGATGAAATTATCCTATCAAATATAGAAGATCAATTTTCCTTAACAAAAGATGCTCAAAAAATAGGGTTTCAATACAAATCCCTTGTCCTGATTTTTGTATGTTTATTTTATACTACATCAATTATAATTTACCATGTTTATTTTAACTTTTCTCATATAAATAACCAATAAAATTGAATAAATTCATATAAATGTCATATTGTGATTAGTGGAGTATAAGAAGAACACAAAAAAATGGTTCTATTCTCACATAAGATTAAATGTGCCAATACACGTGCATTGATTTTTACAATGACCAAAATCATTGTAATGTTTAAGTTTAATACTGTGAGGGTAAGCAGACCAAGTAAATAAGTTGGGCCATGGGCAATGCCCAAGGACACCTAGGAACCTGAGGATGGTCGTGAGGTTTACTAAGTTTTGGGATCAACTGGTTGAGGACGAGAAAGTATAACAACAAATTGGTGGTAGTTCACGAGGAGCTAAGCTTCGTCGGGAAAGCATTGTGGAAGGTTGGAACCCAGCCATCTCAGGAATGCTATACAAAAGGTAATCATTCCTTTTATGGATAAGGTTCAAGGAAGATAACCAATAGCAAAGGAAGAAATATCTTGAAAGAAGACTGCTACCACCATATTAAATGCTTTGCACCTAACCAATTGGTCACATTTATGTGAAAATGACACATAAATAGTGATATCTCAGTTCACAACTATTCACAAAGTTTCCAGGAGGTTTCTGATGGGACAAGCATCCAGGGGATCACCTACCTGATCAACAAGTGGAAGGCTGGGATTGAGGATGGAGGGACTATATAAGAGAAAGGCCTCCGTGAAAAATATGGCATGTAATCAAAGAGGAAAAAAAAAAAAAAAACCAAAAGAACATCTTATACTTAGGTGAACTTGAATCAATACAAGAACACTTCATCCTCAGATCTGTCCGAGGAGCATTATTTCTACTAAATTGTGTCTTCTTACTTTCTTAACACGGATCCAATCAATTAAAGCCCACACTCGATCTATAGAGTCTTTTCTTTGTAAAATCCACTATCTAACAAATAAATATATTGTTTTGGGTTTGTTGGGCTATTATCCATTGCACGTGGGTTGAGGATCCAAATCTAGTCCTTACAAATACTATTTCTCAATTTTTTTATAACAAAATTTTAAGACAATCTTAGATCAAAAAATATATCATCAGTCAATGTTTAAATTTTAAGTTTTTGTATGCAAAATTGTTCATAAAATATTGCCTTCAATAATAAATGGCATCCAATTGGTACAAAATTTGATAAGCACGTTGAGAACATAGAAAACATATAATCTGACAATGATATTTTTGAAATATTAATTCAATAAAAATTTATTAGGTAGCATAATATTTCATTTCCTTCTTCATCTTTTGGGGGGGGGGGGGGGGAATTTGTTAAGTTTGCGTTTGGCTCCAAATTAAAAAGCCAGCTTATTTTTGCTATTATTCATGGTCTCCACTATACTTTTTAGTACTATTCGTGGATCCCACTATACTATTTCAACTAACTTTTACTTTTATTTACAATACTTTCAGTAAAAAGTTTTCAGTTTCAGCAAAATAAGTGGATCCCAAACAGACCCTAAGAATAAGGGTCTGTTTGGATAGGACTTATTTTGCTGAAACTGAAAACTTATTGCTGAAATTACTGTAGTAAAATAATTTTTAAATATGTAAATAATGCCGTGGGACCCATTTTTAATGAAAAATTTGATAAAAAATGAAATTTGTGGGTCCGTAAACAGTGCACGGATGTACTGTTCACGGAAAACTGGTCAAAAGTTGCGGCTACTGTTCATGTACCGTACATGAACAGTAGCCGCAAGTGGGGAGAAAACGCGTGAAAAAAAAAAAAAAAAAAAAAAGGAAAACGCAGAAACTGAAACGCAGCAAACGCAATCCAAACACACACTAAGGGTCCGTTTGGATTGAGCTTATTGTTGCTGAAAACTGAAAACTGAAAACACTGTAGCAAAATAATTTTTAAATGTGTAAATAGTATCGTGGGACCCATTTTTAATATTTTTTAATACGTAAACAGTGCATGAACAGTGCTAAACAGTGCATGAACAGTAAATCCATGTGAGGTTACTATTTGTTAAAATCAATAAAAGTATAATTATACCTAAAAATAAAGAGACTTTGAAAGAGTTGTGTCTGAGAAAATGAAATGAAAAAAAAAATGGAGAATATCTTTTAAAACCTATAGTTTTAGGCTTTTCGGTACATATATTTCATTTAAACCTTAAACGGTCAAAATGTTTAATTAAATCTCAAAATCTGAAATACACTTTATTTAAAAACACTTTCATTTAAACATTTTGTCACAAATTCTAATAACCCCTATTTTTTAAAAGAAATCTGTTAACCCCTATTAAGGTTAAATAAAATATGACCAACTGATTTAAATAAATTGTATTTCAGATTTTGAGATTTAAATGAAACATTTTGACAGTTTAAGGTTAAAATGGAATCTACCAAAAACCCTAAAGTTTAAACTATGAAATCAAAATAAATATTACCTAAAACTTACCTAAGAAAAAATGGTTGTATGTGAGAATTTTTTCTTTCATGTCAACAATTTTTCTTTCACATCATTAGGGCAAAAATTAAGATAAAAAAGGAATTAGGGAATAAAAATTAGAGAAAATTATATTTTATCCTAATATAAATAAAAAGACTGTAAAATAGAATATCGTATTCTACATGTAACAAATCATAAAATACCTCTTCTTCTTTTTTGGCTGAGAATATATAAAATACCTCTCTGTAACATATTGGTCATATCTTTCAATAATATTAACTTACTGTAACGAATCATAATTGATAGGGATAAATCCCAAAGCAGACGGATCCAATTAACGAAGACGGTCGTAAGCGACGAAGTCATCAAAAGAGACGGCCTAGGTACTGTACAAACCAAAGAACCAGTAGATGGGGCTCATGACTTGGATGGAGAGGCAAGGCAATGGATGGACTCCTTAAAGTAGACGGATCCAAAGGAGACGATTTTGTTGGAGCCACATGGCGCCTACGTGGTATGAGTAGTCTCCAAGAATCCTAGTATGGAAATATCTTGCATAATACGCCCAATCATAATCAGAGGAATCCTTACAAGGAAAGGATCCCATAAAATATGAATATTAATGATAATCTTCTCTACAAGGAAATACCTTATCCGCCAAGAAATAGAGGTCAGTTCTACACTACTATAAAAACCCCAAAGCCCTCATAAATCAAGGTACGTATAATTCCCTAGCTCTGACACTCTAGAGTTGTAGAAATTCTCTTTTTAACTTGACTTTTAGAGGCTATTTGGCTGGTACCACACCGGTACTCTTTGTAAGGTCCTCTCTGTATTTTTCGTTTTGCAAGTTCCAGTAAGAGCACATGAGGACCATGCAGCTCACTGACGATTTTTTGCATCATCGATAATCAAATGTTCTATGGTTGAATAATCTATAGGTGATTGCATCATCAAAGCGAAGTCATTCATGAACACTATCATCAAATTGTTCTATGGCTTAAATAATCATCAAAACTATAGCTAAATAATTAATAAAAATGTTCTATAGCTAAATACATCATCAAATGAGTGCTTTGCCTCCTTTATGTGATAGGAAATCAACTACATTTTGTTATCTCCTTGCATTATTTTTTGCAGCAAGGAGTGCCAAAATCTTGACCCCTCGTGAAAGGCATTGGCGATTTGGTTAGTAGGGAGGTCATTTGTTTAAAGGTGTGCTAAGTATGTCATATGGATATGTTTTGTAATTTATTACAAGAACAATACTTATTTATTATATATTATTGTCTCATTATTAAATTAAGATCATAATTTTAAAAACTGGATCGATAAAAAAACGAAAAACACTCAATTATTGGTTTTTACCAGTTCTTGGCCGGCTTTTATCGCACTGAATTGGTGCTTGATTCCTAGTTGAACCAACCTCTCTAGTCCATTTTTAAAACTATGACTAGGACAAACTAGATCCGCCTCTCATTTTTCTTTCCTAATTCTTTTTTGAGTTTGAGGTAAAATTTTGACGTGAAAGAAAAAAAGTCCGCAGTGATATAAGGTTATAATATCACACTGTAAGAATCCAATTTTTTTTTTTTTTTTTTTTTTTTTTGAGAGCGCGAATCCAATTTTTTTGAAAGGCAAGTTTCAAGTATTTCTCATTTAAAAATTATAGTACCATATAATTTTAGATGGTTTTATATTAACTTTTACTATTATATATATATATATATATATTAACTTTTAGCTTTTAAAATATTTTATTTAAATCTCAAGGTATGAAATAAAATTCATTCAAATTAGTTGGTTACTTGATATTTATCAGGGATTAAAAAAGTTTTTGACAGAAGGTTTTGAAGCATTTTTTTTAAAACTTCGATATTTAAATCAAACATTTTAAAATTTTAAGATTTAAATGAAATATACCTAAAACTTAAAATTGTTTAAAAGATAATTAAGAGCTTATGGGTGTAATAGTCTCTCAATACACTCAATTAGAAATTAAAAAAAAAAAAAATACTAAATCTACTATCAATTTTAGACGAAAACCTTACAAATTGATTTAGTAATAAATATTATTATTTATTAGCGATACATTAATTTATAAAGATAAATAGTAAATTTCATAGTATTTTTAGCATTACTCTTGACGATAAGTGTAAAAACACAATACTTTTTTTTTCATTATTATTGATACCATGGGTCCATTTGGATTGAATTTATTGTTACTGAAACTGAAAATACTGTAACAAAATAATTTTTAAATATGTAAATAATGTCGTGAGACCCATTTTTAATATTTTTAAATGTGTAAACAGTGCATGCATAGTACGTGAATAGTACATGCACGGTTCATAAACAGTAAATTTTGTTTTTGAAAGTCAATAACTACGGCTAAAAAAGAAAAAAAAAAAAAAAAAGAGAAAACGCTGATGCCGAATTCAAACCTGCACTATATATTATGATTGATGTATGTATAATAAAAATGTTTTTGATAAGGAGAATTAGCTAAAAATTATATTAATTCAATCAGAAATATTATGTGCTTCTTTGCTGGGTGTATAAAGAAAGTTAAGGAAAAAAAAAAAAGTAATCAATTAAGGAGCAAAATACAAAATATTGTACTTATTTGCTTCAGATATTAATATTTTCCCTTCCATCTCATTTTTTTACGCTTGGATTGAGGTCCAAATTTATCAAATAGCACAATTTTAGTAATATTTTAAGAAAAAAATATATTAATAAAATTATTTAGCTACGTAGTATATTTTTTAAACTCGATTTACAAACTTACATAGCACGCTAAATAGTGAAGTCGGTACTTGTTTGAAACTCGATTTGTCCAATCCAAGTAGAAAAAAGGCGGAAGTAACTTCCTTAAAATAGTGCTAAAATTGGTGCTATTTGGCCAACTTGGCCCTCGATTGATTGAGTTTCAGCATCTGTACATACATGCCTCTAGGATCACTTTTTGAGACCACCATGCGTAGTGCCCATCTCACACCTCTTTATCTCAACCTGTCTTCCCCTTACACATGTTCATATATATAAATAAGGTCGATTCTGCCTTCTGCCTGCCTAGAATGCTTGAAGGGTCTGGAGTTTGTGGCTTCAAAGGTAGTAACTAGTAACCAAGCTCCTTCCATCCTTCTCGCATATTGCAAGCATTTCCCCACAGCTCCCATGGCTGGTTGGATTTCTCCTTTGAACCCAAACGCACCAGAATTCTTCCCTCTACAGAATCCCCAGCTTCTTATCCCTTGTCCCTCTCTAAGCACTCCTCATCATTACTATCTCTCATCTCCAAACTCAAACTTATACTACTGCACTCCTTATGTTCAAAGCTTCTCAAAATCAGAAACGTTCTATACTAACTTTTACCTGCCAAGTACCCAACCCTCTCTCCTGCTTCCTCCATCACAACACAAGAACCTATTGACTGTTACTGAACCAACAAACTCTTTTGTAGCAGAGCCTTTAGAGCAAACCCATGTGGTGCACCATGAGACCAAGGTGGAGCAAAAAGTGGTGACTCAAAAAGTTCATCACAAGAGATACAGAAGTCGTTGCCATGTGGGGCAAGGTGGTGGTAGGGTTAGGCAGCCATGGTGGGCAAAGTGTGGTAACAGTACTGAGACTTCTGGTCCTAACGAGAATGTGAACAGTAAGCGTGCTGGAAATGTGGAAACTTTGAACAAGTTTGCTCGAAAAGCGGGTTTTTGTGTTAAGGCTAAGAAGAAAAACTATACTCCTGTGCTTCCTGTACAATCTGGTGCAGTTGAAACCACTGTTATGATTAGAAACATACCTAACAAATACAAGTATATTTCATCTTCCTCTTTCTCTTTATCTGTGGGCTTAATTTCTATGTGATTTTTGTTAATTCTTGGTTTTCTGAATCATGTACTGCTATTTTTGGTCCTTTTATCTCTCTTTTCCAGTTTGATTTGGATGAACATGCATGTTAGATTTTGTGTGTGTGACGAATTAATCCAATAATTCCCTATTATATTCAAAAGGGTTTGTCTATTTTCTTGATATTCTCTCTGCATTTCATGTTCCTTGTATTTCATAATTAATTAGCTTAGCTATTTCCATTATCTCTCTCAGCCGTGAAATGTTGGTGGAGTTTCTGGACCATCATTGCATGTTGGCGAATCGAGAGAAGACTGCTAAGTTTGAAAACCCCATTGTGTCAGAGTATGATTTCCTCTATTTGCCTATAGACTTCAGGTATTTGTGAAAGCTACATCTATTAAGCTACCCTTTTAATCTAATGTCAGACCCTTCATTCAAGTATTGTAATTAGCTTCCCACCCTGACTTACAGTTGATTCAAATGCCTTAACCACTCTATGGATCTTGATTTTATTTTTTTTGCAGCACTGGGTTTAACAAAGGGTATGCGTTTGTTAACTTCACCAACCCACAAGCAGTGTGGAAGTTTTACACTGCCACTGACGACCAGAGCTGGGATCATTTTAATTCACACAAGAAGCGTCAGATAGCCCTCGCTAGAATCCAGGTATAGACCTAATTATTACTATTTCTGTAAAAACTCAGAAACCTTTTTAGAGTACTCTACGCTACCATCATTATCTTTCTCTGAATGAACTTTGATGGTTTTGATCTATAAAAAAAAATGTTTACAGGGCAAGGAGGAATTGGTGAGGCACTTTGAGAGTGTGGGGTTTCCGTGTGAATCCGATCAAGTTCTACCTGTATTGTTTGAACCACCTCGGGATGGCTCAAGAAAGTTGGTGAAGCAAAGCATAGTTGGAAAATGTACCCGCATGGAGGTGTTCTGAGAGGCACTTGGGACTATCCAAATCTAGCTCTGTTGGATTTGGTGGCTCTGATTTGATAAAGTTCTATCTATTCTTGTCATTTCCCATTATGGGTCAGTCAGCCAGCCGGTTTTTTACTTTTAAAAGTTGAACTTTTGGTTTGGTTCATTTTCTTCTCTTTTAATCAAGTTCTGTAATTTCTAGTTTGTATGGAGCTTAGGTAACTGTACTACTGTGATGTAAGCAACGAAAGGAAGGGGGTGGAACTTGGCACCTGCACCTAAAAGTCCATGAAAGGACAGGTGATTTGATCCACCCTCTCCAGATGGATGGTTGTGATCATCTAGCGAACTGTTTGTATGTACTGTATTTGTTTGAAGTCCTCGAGAGATGTTGTAGTTCTTCATGAATGCTTAGGAATAGAAGGTTGTTTTTCTTCTTGACTGTTGTGTCGATCACTTTGTTCCTTTTCTCTATTCTGTCTTTTGGTTCTGTGTTCACTGTAAAATGTGTCTGTTTACTACTGTTTATTCCAGTTCTGGCAAACAGTCAGTCCCTAGGTTGATAATCCCACCGTTTGTTGTGATCATTTTGGCGGATCAGAGATTGGGCTATTGTCTCTCTCTCTCTCTCTCTGAGACTCTGAGTGGAAGAATGGGATAAATCTTAACCCTTCAAAAAGTTAAGAACAATTAGCCCTGTGGCTGAAAAAACTTGTCACCAAATTAAGGAGAAAAATATGCCTAGGATTGTTGTATTTATAAATTCAGCAAAAAAAAATTGTTACTCTTCATTTTGTACTTCATTTATTGCTCCCCTCTTTATTTTGTTTTCATTAATGGTCTAAACTTTTTTTATTTTTTTTGATAAGTAGTAATGTTCTAACTTTTATATTGGAGCGTAGTTGTGCTATAAATTGTAAGCATATAATGCTCATTGATAGGTTCTCTCTAATTAATATTGGTCTCTTCTTTCTAATCACTTAAACCTGAGACTGATCCTACTTACCACATGGCTACTGAAATGGAAAGAGTGGGAGTATATTTTTCGTAAAATCACTGGATCTCTACGTGTTTTGCTTAGGTTATTTTCTGAAATGTTGTCGGTTTTATATTATTACATCTACAATCAATGAACTTGTACAGATGAGTTAGGGTTGCATGGTATAGCTAATTTATTAAAGCTAGCAGGCAGACTTGGCGGAAAATGGGTTATTATTGTCGCCTAAGAAGTTTCCCTAGGTGAAGTAGCAAACTAGCTAGGATGACCGACACTGGATAACCCGTTCTCTGAATGGTGGATAGAATTCATTAGGGTAATTAGCACAAAAGACTGTTAATTTTTTTTGATGAAGAAAAGACTGTTAAATTGTTCACCAACTTGAGGAGAAAATTAATAAGTATATATAAACTGCCTAAACAAATTATATATATATATATATATATATTCTGGATCTGTATAAGATATTTTCTACCCCTAAAAGGTTGAGCCTGCTTTTAATTTCTTCATTAATGATCTTGTACTTTGGCTAAGCAGCACTGTGTTTAGGTCCTCTCCTTTTGCTCTTACTCTGCGAGTATTTTCTTAGACTCGGCTCGGAAGTACTGATTATATAAACAGTACAGAAGGGGAAAATATCAAGTGTGGTTCTTTAGTTTTTCTTAATCAGCTTGTCATCTTCGTATGACTTTAGTTTAGTTGATCAGCTGGCCTTCTCTTTTGCATTATTAGAAACTAGCTTGTTACTTTATGCATATACATAAATATATTTAAGAATATATAATAAAATACATAATATAATTTTTTAAATATATAATTTGAATACTGTTGATAGTCATTTTTATATTTTATTAACTCTTTACAAAATTTTGTAAAAATATTATTAGTTATAAAATGTAAACTGTTTGTGTTTTCTTTTTATTATTATTATTGTGAAGCACTTTTTTTTTTTTCTTTCTTACGATTCATTTATTCTAAATTATTTGGTTTTTATATTTAATAATTTACTTGGATGAATATTTACGATATAGTCCTACATTTGATTTTAAAATTAAGAAATAAAACTTTTTAGGAATAAATAATTTAGGACATATGGTGTAAAATTGAAACTCTAATTTGGAATCCTAATTTGAGTTTCTCTCAGTTTCACATATTATTTTATATATATAGATGGTTGGAGGATGAATGTCATGTGTAGATATATTAGCAGCTGTATGCATGTGAAAAAAATTGGAATTAAAGATCTTCAAAAAAAAAAAAAAAAATCCCTTCTCACATTGAGAACTTTTTGGGTTAAGTTTTGTAAATTATGCAGTTTACATTATATGCAGTTTACATCAATGCTTGTAGGCTGAAATATTTGTGGAAACTTGCTAGGGTTACTATTAGGCTTTTTTTCTTTGAAGTGCATTGGATTTTGTTTCATTTCCTATCTTTTCCAGCAAGATCGTGTTAAATTAGTACTTGTTATACAAAGTTCTAAACATTATTGGATGCTTAATTTCATGTGACTATGTGAGATAGAGATGGTGTTGATGTACATGCATGTCGGAACATATCTAGATTGACCTAAAGATCCTTATTAGTTGATAAAATAAAATAAAATATAATTATTCAATCAATATTACAATACTTCTCACGCATTGTTTCATTTATTTAAAAACTTTTGTCACCAAAGCTTAATCAAATAGTTATTAAAAAAAAGGAAATTAAAAGATTAATCAGAATAGGGGAAAAAAGTAACACCTCTTTTTCTATCTTATTGCTTTACAACTCTTGGGTTTTTTAACACCTTTTTTTCTTCTTTGGTGAAATTAATAATTGAATTTTATACTGTAATCTTTCCTAGTTCCAGAAAACATTAGATTTAGTGATTGTTTGGATTGGGTTGATTTTCCTGCACGTCTGTGTCTATGTTTTTTGTTTTTTTTTTTTTAAAGCGGGTTTCAACAAAATTAAAGGTTTTTTAGTGAATCCCGTGTACTGTTTACGAGACTCATAAATATCTTTTTTAACAAAATTTTCATTAAAAATAAATCTCACAGTACTATTCATATATTTAAAAATTATTTTATTATAGTATTTTTATTTTTCAATTTTTAAAATTAAAACATACTTTAATAAGCTAGGGGTGTTTGGTTTGTGTTTTTAAACAACTATTTTCAGTTTTTAAACAACATTTCACGTATTTTAACGTACTTTTTCACCCACACGTATTTTCATAAATATTTTCAAATAATAATTTTCAGTTTTTAAACACATTTACCAAATATGTCCTAATTTTTTACTTTATTGAGTTTTTTTTTTTTTTTTTCCTATATCTTAAAACTTTTGGTGGTCACTAGTCACAAAATTAAACCTGATTGCAAGGCTATGGGATGGGTTTTTGAATTCTGAAAAGTGCTATCATTTGTCATCCCAACCCATATCATTTGTCAGCTCTTTGTCATTTTCAATGATTGAACTTTGCGGGATTGGTTTAGCTTTTGATTCAATTACGCATTTTGAGTGATACGCTTACTTTTCCACCTCGACGCATGGTTAGTAATGCTGCACCATAGGTGGCTTACTTGTTATTGATTGCATAGGTGGTAGGTTCATCATTTCCAATTTTTTTCTAATGAATTTTACTAACGGATATATTTAGGGACATACTTAGGGTATCAATAATAAACTATTCTAATAAATTTTTGTGGAAAAATAAAAAAGTAACTTGTAAGGTATAAAAATTTAATAAGGTAATCATGTTATATATCATATCGAAGGTCGAGGAGGTCAATATAGTTTTGAGGAATCCATACACTCGGATGGTAAAGCTGGAGAGATGGGCCATGGTCACGTCAATGGCACATTACCAGAAGGGCCACACTATAGAGAAAGAGTTTTAGAAAGGGGGTTAGCCCTGATATGATTGGAGAGATGGTAACTGCCACCACATTTATTGCACCTCACCAAACACCCTGGCCGCATTTATGTGGAGAAGACCCCTAAACAGTGCTGTCTTGATTGTCGCAACTCACAGAAGACTTGTGAGGGCGTCTAATGGGACAAACACTTGAATAGTGGCATACTTAATCAACAAATAAAGGGTCAAGATTAGCCAAAAGAGGCTATATAATCTGAGAGATCCTCCAGGGATAGGGGGGGAGTTCATCGGAGAATCTGAAAATGACTGTAACACAAAGAACTAAAATTGTAATCAAGTTTAAGAAAAATATACTCCAGAACTACTCTCATCGGACTTTGCCAAGGAAGGATTTCTTCGCATAAAACCTGTTTTTCTTTGTTTTATTTTAATCTTGAATTCATTATGGGCGTTGTCCAACTCACCGGAATCTAGTTTTCAGCCCACTCTTTAAAAATTCATTGTGTTGGGCTCTTTGGGCACGGATCCTTCTACCTTTGGGGCTTAGGAATCAAAACCTGCCTTTACAATTGGTGCCGTCTGTGGGAATACTTTTAGTTTAAGTGAGATCAACGTTCAACTATGGTGGGTTCAGGTTTGAACCAGGAAGAATTTGTTAGTTCCTAGCGTCAAGATCATTTCCTTAACCTTGAACGCTAGAGAGATTGTGAAGTTAGTATACATACTACTCAAACAAGCAGGAGCCAGTCTTGAAGTAGGAGTCATGTCTCTCATGAAGAGAATACTAGAAGCATGCAGTTGGAGATTGACCGTCTACGGAGGAGGTTATGCCATGAGCGACAGAGAAAGACTCCTTTAAGCTCTGACCCTTCTTCTGATAACGATGGAGATGAAAGCTATAGGCCTAGGTCAAGGACTCCTCACAGTGAGTCTTTTTTGTGTGATGAGGATTGCCGTCATAAGTGTAGGAATAAGAGTCCATCTCATAAAAGTCTAGGCAGTGATGCTATGAGTAGGGCTCTTCACCAAATCTCTAAATCTCCTTTCACCCATAGGATTGAAGGTGGGAAGCTCTCTCGACGGTTTACTCAGCTAGCATTCACCATGTATAATGGCAGAACGGACCCTGTGGAACATGTTAGCCACTTCAATCAGAGAATGGTTGTTCACTCAAAGAATGAGACTTTGATGTGCAAGGTGTTCCCATCCAGTTTAGGGCCTGTGGCGATGAGATAGTTTGATGGTCTATAAGAAAGTTCTATTAACTTCTTTAAGGAGCTTACTAGGGCGTTTTGGGCTCGTTTTGTTACTTGCAGCAGAGTTCTTTGGCCCTTAGACTCCCTATTGTTTATGACTATGCGAGAAGGAGAAACCCTGAAAACATATTCCGACAGGTATTGGGAAATGTTTAATGAGATAGATGGGAACTTCGATGATGTGACTATAAGGACTTTCAAGGTCGGCCTACCCACCGAGCATTATTTGGGAAAATCTTTGACAAGGAAGCCTGTTAGGAATGTATGTCAGCTCATGGATCACATTGGCGAGTATAAATGGGTCGAAGAGGACCAACAACAAGGGAAGTGGAAAGCTAAGGTGGTCCCACAGGATAGAAGGGATTTTAGGTATGATAGATACAACAGCAACCAACCTCGGAGAGATTTTTCTAGGCAATCCGGACCTATTGCTACTCATGTGGTTAGCATTGTGTTTTGATAGCCTGTACATCAAATCTTGGAAAAAATTAAGAGTGAGCCGTACTTTAAATGGCCAAACAAGCTAGGGGAAGACCCCACGTGTCGTAACCAGAGCCTTCATTGCCAATACCACCAGGAGCAAGGGCACACTACAGAGGACCGCAGGACGTTGTGGAGTCATTTGGAGCAATTGGGCAAGAGTGGGAGATTGAAGCAATTCCTGCATCAACCCAACGGACAGGGTGGTTAGGTAGGGTTGGGAGCATAGAGAGATGCTTTAACAAGACCGACTTTAGGTACAATTAGTGTCATTCTTGCCGCTCCAAGAAGGACTGGCTCCTAGCCATCAAGGGTGATGTTTATAGATCGGCCATCCAGGGTGATGTCTATAGCTCAGCTGTCTATAGAGGACTCACCCCCAGATTCGAAGAGGGGTAGAGTGGTGGCCCAACTAGTTTTGAGCTTTTCCGAGGAGGATAAAGTTGGAACCTTGTAGCCATATGATGATGCCTTGGTAGTTATTCTTAGAATTTGAGGGTATGATGTGAAGAGGGTGTTGGTGGATCGGGGCAGCGGTGCAGAGATCATGTACCTCGACCTATTTAATGGGTTGAAGCTAAGACCCGAGGACCTGGCCTGCTATGACTCCCCTCTGATAGGGTTTGATGGGAATATTGTCTTTCTAAATGGCCAAATCAGACTACCCGTTCAGGTAGGGTTAGAAATCGTGGAAATGAACTTCATCGTGGTAAATGCATACTCCCCCTATACTACTATTATGGCGAGACCTTAGCTTCATGCTATGGGAGCTGTGTCCTCCACTTTACACTTGAAAGTAAAGTATCCATCAGGGGATTAGGTTGAGGAGCTGGTTGGAAACCAGACAGTGCTTGGTGGCTGCTATCAGACATCAGACTGAAGGTGAGCCCTCGGCTTTTGCTGAGCAGGTTTTATAGCAATCAAGGATGCCAGTGTGGTCTACGGACGTAGTGGTAGAAGAGGTAAGGTGCGAAGAGCTAGAAAAGGTTATTATTGGTGATGATGAAGGAAAGTTCTTCCAGGTTGGGGAGAAGGAAGAGCTAATAGGATTTCTTAGGAGAAATATTGATGTGTTTGCTTGGAGTGCTTACGAAGCTCCTGGGGTTGACCTAAATTTTATTTGCCATCATCTAAACGTCAATCCCTCTGTTATCCCCAAAAAACAACCACCTTAGCGCTCATCTAAGTAACATTCTGATGCTGTCAAGGAAGAGGTGGCTAAGCTCAAATGTGCCGACACTATAAAGGAAGTTTTTTACCCTGAGTGGTTAGCCAATACAGCGGTGGTGAGGAAGAAAAGTGGGAAGCGGTGAATATGTGTAGACTTCACTGATTTAAATAAAGCTTGCTCCAAGGATCCCTTCCCCCTACCTCGAATAGATCAATTAGTGGATGCAACTGTAGGCCATCCTTGGATAAGCTTCTTGGATGATTTCCAAGGATATCATCAGATACCATTGGCTCTGGATGATCAAGAGAAAACTGCTTTCGTTACGCCTACTGAGAATTATCATTACAAAGTGATGCCCTTTGGATTGAAGAATGCAGGGTTTACTTATTAGAGGATAATGACCAGGATGTTTAAACCTAAACTGGGCAAAAATATGAGGTCTATATAGATGATATGGCGATAAAAAGTAAAGTAGAGTCAGAGCACGTAAATGACCTTGGGGATATTTTTGAGATACTGAGGAAACACAAATTACGCCTTAATGTTTCTAAATGTTCTTTCGGCGTTGGCTTTGGCAAGTTTCTAGGTTATATGGTCACTCATCGCGGAATTGAGGTTGACCCTAACTAGATTAGAGCAATTAACAACTTACAGCCTCCTCGGAACCCCAAAGAGGTCCAGAAGTTGATAGGAATGACTGCCGCTTTGAACCGATTCATTTCGCAGTTAGCAAACAGGTGCAGTCTTTTCTTCTAGTTGTTGCATAAATGGAAGGGGTTTGAGTGGACCGAAGATTGTGCCTCAGCCTTCCAGCAGTTAAAGAAATATCTTTCTCGACCACCCACTATGTCCAAGCCCAAGGAGGAGGAAGTGCTATTTGCTTACATTGCTGTAGCGTTACATGCAGCGAGCCTAGTACTAATACGAGTTGACGATGGTGTGCAGAAATCGGTCTATTATGTGAGCAAATCATTGCATGAAGTAGATGTTCGTTATCTACCTTAAAAGAAAGTCATTTTGGCAGTGGTGCATGCTACACAGAAGCTTCCTCATTACTTCTAGGCTCACACCGTTTTGGTTCTCACCTAGCTTCCTCTTCAATCACTGCTTCGGAGGGCTGACTACATAGGGAGGATTGCAAAATGGGGAACGATCCTAGGAGCTTTTGATATTAAGTATATGCCTCGCACTTCCATTAAAGACCAGGTCCTTGCGAATTTGTGGTTGAGTTTACTGAGTCTCCAATGGGAGAGGACAGGGAAAAGCAATGCATGGATGGAAAATCAGTTGGCGTGGTCTCCCTGTAAGGGTCTTCATCCTAGAATGTGTACGTTGACAGGGCAGCGAATAAAAAGGGATCTAGAGTGGGGCTAGTTGTGGTATCTCTTGAAGGGGTGATTATTGAGAAATCCTTAAGGTTGGGCTTCTCAGCCACAAACAATGAGGCCGAGTATAAGGCTTTACTGGTAGGAATGACTATGGTTTAGAAGATGAGAGGAATAGCAGTGGAGTTATTCTCAAATTCAAGGTTGGTTGTAGGCTAGGTGAAAGGAGAATTGGAGGCCAGAGATTTGAGAATACAAGAGTATTTAAATTAGGTTAGGCACTTGCAATTAGGGTTTGGGTCTTTCACCTTACAGCAAATCCCTAGAAGCAGAAACATGCATGCAGACTTTCTTGCCACTCTTGCAACCTTCTCGGCGTAGAGCTTACCTCGGGTTATCTTGGTTGAGGATTTGTGTAGGCCCACCGAGATGAAGAGAGAGAAGGTCTATATTCACCAGATTAGGGTGGGAGCTAGTTGGATGGATCCTAGTGTGTTGTTTCTTAAGGATGACATCTTACCTGAGGAGAAAGGGAAAGCTAATAAAGTGCGGAGAAAAGCTATACAAGTGCTCTTTTTCTAGGTCCTATTTGCTATACGCCCATCCTGAGGCAATGAAACCACTTTTAAAAGAGTTACACGAAGGGATTTGTGAAAGTCATATAGGAGGAAAATCACTGTCTCACGTGGCCTTTACTTAAGGGTATTTGTGGCCAAATATGCAAAAGGAAGCACAAGAATACGTGAAGAAGTGTGACCAATGTCAAAGATTTGCTCCAAATATTCATCAACCAAGGGATGTCCTCAATCTCTATCTAGCCCTTGGCCTTTTGTTCAATGGAGCTTGGATATTGTAGGGCCTTTTCCTAAGGCAGCAAGAAATAGGAAATGACTATTGGTCAGCAAGGATTACTTCACTAAGTGGGTTGAAACTAAGCCACTGGCAAATATTAGAGACATGGACGCCAGGAGATTTTTGTGGAAAAATATTGTCACTCGGTTTGGAATCCCTCATACTCTCTTCTTAGATAATGGTTTTCAGTTTCATAGCAAAGCCTTCAAGATGTACTATTGTGAATTGGGCATTAAGAATAGGTACTCCACCTTGGCTTACCTACAGAGGAATGGACAGGTCGAGACTGTCAATAAGGTCATAGTGAGTGGACTCAAGAAGAGGCTGGATGATGCAAAGGGTAAATAGGTGGAAGAGCTGCCACACGTTCTTTGGACATATTGAACTACCCCTCGTAAATCAACAGGGGAGACACCCTTTTCAATGATCTATGGAGCTAAGACTGTGATTCCTCTTAAGACTGGATTCCCAATGTTGAGGATAAGTTTATTCACTCTAAACAGCAATGACAACCTACTAGAAAAGAACCTGGATTTAATTGAAGAACAAAGAGAAAGTGTCATGGTTCAATTAGCGTATTATCAGCAGAAACTCAAACAAGGGTACGACTTAAGCGTGAAGTCAAGACCATTAGCCATTGGGGACTTGGTATTAAGAAAGGTTGTGGGTATTGCAAAAAACCCAGCATGGGGAAAGTTATAGCCCAATTGGGAAGGGCTATACTGTATCACCTTGGTAGCTGGTACAGGTGCATACTTTCTAGAAGACTTGGACGAAAATGTTGCACCACGCCCCTGGAATGTAAATAACCTACGAATGTATTATTATTAATGAAAGGAAAATTTGCCATGTTTTTGTTAAAGTTCTGTGTCATTTGGTTACTTATTTAAATATTAAACAGAACCTTGGTCATGCTTGATTCCTCGGACCACATACCTTGGGTAAATTAATATTCCTAGTTACTTGTTTGAATATTAAACAGAACCTTAGTCATGCCTAATTTCTCGGACCACATACCTTGGGTAAATTAATATTCTTAGTTACTTGTTTGAATATTAAACAGAATTTTGGTCATGCCTAGTTCCTCGGACCATATACCTTGGGTAAATTAATATTTTTAGTTACTGGTTTAAATATTAAATAGAACCTTGATCATGCTTGGTTCCTCGTACCACATACCTTGGGTAAATTAATATTCTTGGTTACTTGTTTGAATATTAAACAGAACCTTGGTCATGTCTGGTTTCTCAAACCACATACCTTGGGTAAATTAATGTTCTTAATTACTTGATTAAGTATTAAACAGAACCATGGCCATGCTTGGCCCCTCGAATCACATGTCTTGGATAAATTAATATTTCTTGAGCAAATATCAATGTGTTAAATAGAGTCTCGGCCATACCTGGTCCCTCGAACCACATGCCTTGAGTACAATAACACTTTGCAATTTCACCAAGGATGGGACCTTGGCATATGCATCATCATTAGAAAACGAGGACTCACCCTGGGTTTTGGTTAAAGTATTCTGAAGGTACATTCATAAGGTACTCTTAAATGAGAGATCTCAAACACCCCATTTTTCTACTAAATGTTTTGCTTGTCTCTAAGGACTTAGATATTCCTGTTGATTATACAGTTTTTAGCATCGACACATAGTTATTTTTCTCACTGTTTACATGGGCTTAATTCATTCGAATTAACAACGAATCGTTACTATTAGCTTTTGTTAAAGTATGGGTGTTCACCCTCAGAAGCATCATCAATCTAACCTTTCAGCAAAGGACAAAATAGTAACTACAGCCAATCAGAGGTAAATATTGCATGAAAAACAAAGGTTTATAAAGCAAAGGTTAATGTCTTTTCAATGAACAAAAGAAAGATACATAATAAACAGTGGCAAACTGCTACAACAAAAGAAAAGTACAAAAAAAAAAAAAAAAAAAAAAAAGAGAGAGAAAAATCCTAAGCTAAGCCTTGGCTGGAGGAGGGTTTTCTTTGCTGGTTGGCTGGGAGACAGGAGGATTAGTAGCCTTGCTCGAGCTAGCGTTCTTCCTTGGGCCATGACTTTAAGCTTGACCAGCTCGGACCCCTTTATCTTAGGAGCAACTTCCTTGCCTCGATCAGCCTCTAGGCCCTTAGCCTCTAGCAAAGCTTTAGCTTCTTTGCCCTTGGCCACTTCCACCCCCTAGTCTTGGTCACCAGCCTTGTCAGACCTTTTGGAGGTCTTAAGAGGGGGAAGAGGGGCTTGGGTGCTTGGAAGCTGCTCAGGGGTAGTTGTTACAGGGGCCGTATCTGCTCCGTAGCCCAGAAGTGCTGCAAGAGCCTTTCGAAGGTCTGGTGGGTAATAAACGTTTTCAGCCCTCCTTCACTTCGAGGTAGTAGGAACTCCAGCCAGGTTCAGCGCCTTGATCCACACCTCTTGGCAGTAGTCCCTGTAGACCTCAGCCAACTCTTCGGTCAGGCGGGTATCGGTCTCCTGCACCTCGAGATCATAGAACTTTTGCTTCAAAGCATTCACAGTTTCCTTAGCCACCTAAGCAGCCTCCTTGACCTTCTCCAGTTCTGCCTTCAAATCCATGACCTTCTGTTTGGCCGTGGCCAGCTCTATCTCAGCGTAGTTGAGCTTTTTGCGTGGCCCCTCAACTTAATCTTGAGCATTCTTTAGGTTAGCCTTAGTGCTCCTCCTCCCTCTGTCCTCAGTAGCCAACTTCGTGCCGAGCTCCTTATTCTTCTGCTTGGCGGCGCCTAAAGTTTTGCTGGTCTCGACATGAAGATTGTCCGCGAGCCTGGTCGCGTTTCGGGCATGTTTCACCCATTCCTCTGCCATGAAAACCTCTTGGATGGCCTGCATAAAAACGACAGAGGAATGCTTTATCAAATAAGGAAAAGATAACTTAGTATAGGGTTATTAAGGCGTGTTAAGAAACTTACCAAGGCCAAGTCCCTCTTTAGGGACAGAAAGAGGTCCTGCTGTCTCACATTCTTCAGAGCAGCCATATCCTTCGGTAACAGGAGGGGCTGCTTTAGAGCGTCGGCAAGGAAGTGGGCATTCCCTCTCTAGAACTCCTTAATGGTGGAGTTCCATGGTATGACTACCCCATCCAGCTTTAGCTAAGGGTTCCACGCTGGATTCTGAAGGCGCACCTTGACCACGTGTCAACCATCCTTGCTCTCAACTGAGAAAGCCCTCCCCTTGTCCTTGGTCGTCCCTGGAAGCTTTGGAGGAACCTCCTTATTATGAGGGACCAACTCCCCCTCCTCAACCACCTCCTTGTCCTTCTTTCTTTTCTTCAGATTGGCAAGCGCGAAGGGGTTAACTGAATGAGGGGGAGGAAGAGGAAGAGCAGGAGGGAGTTGAGACCTCGAGGCGTCTTTAGGTGCCGACCCCTTGGCCCTGTCCGCAAGGAGTTCACAGAGACCATTCTTCCTCTCCAGCGACATTTCTTCTTCTTTTTCTTCTTCCTCTGAATCGCTGGCTATGCACGCAACGACGAGTTCGAAAGTGCGAACGATTGGAAATCTGTTAAGCTCGTCTTCTGAATCCGAGACCTGAATCACAGGCTCTCCTTGCTCCTCTCTTCCTTCCTCGAGTTGAAATTGGTCTATCTCTGCCTCTAGTGACAGGCACGAGGAAGCTGACTCTTCTTTTGAAACTGCTTCTTCCTAAGGAAAACGATGGGAGGGCAGCTCGATTTGCACGATGCCTTCTCGGGCTAAGAATTAAGACACCGAAACGTCAATCCAAGCTAGTCGAGGATCACTTGCTCTAATCGCGTTGCCCACATCCTAAAACTTATTGGATAGGGGTTTGAAGTTGAGGATAAGGTGGACAGATCTCAGTTGTCTGTCCTTGCTTACAAACACCTTGGATCTTAGAACCTTGTTGAGATTTGGAATGTTGACAAAGTTAAGATTGGGAGCCACGTATCTTTTATTTGCTGAAAACAACCAAAAAGCAAAACCACGGTTAGAAAAACGAGTCATTAGTCAGAAGGAAACAAAACACTAAAGGAAATGAAGAAAGAAGCAAACTACAAAACTAATTCCCTTGTTAGAAGACCTAAACCTAGGGTATCCCACCCGGTGCTCCCTCCTGGGTTGGGCAGTGAAGACCGTCATGCCATTCACCCGAGACGATTAGATAGTCATCTTTCATGCCCTTGTTGGATTTAGAGAGACACGAGATGAGCCTAACATTAGAAGACCTAGACTTAAGATAATAGCCAAAGTCTGCAAGCAGATGGAACTCGTACATCCAAACAACCTCATACCAGGTGAGGTCCAATCCCATTTGCTCGTTAAAAATGTCTGCACTACCTAAAACTCTAAACAGGTTATGTGGGCATTGGTGAGGGCAGATCCTATGGGCAATTAAGTAGTCCCTGGTCACTCTACCCATGGGGAGTCTTATTCCCCCTTCTATGAAGGCAATCATGAGAATAACAACCTCCCCCTCATTTCTAAGGGTATGCCACCCACCCAAAGGGCAATACCGTAAGGAAATGTCTCGAGAAATGTGATACAAGACCCTAAACCCCTCCATACCATTAGGGGTATTTACTAAATGAGCAAACCTACCCATCTAAGTAGATAAAGGAAAAGGGAAAGAAATTTTTGTGAAGAAAGAAACAGAAAACAAAAGGCCGAGGAGACTGGCCAAGGAGAAAAGAAAATTAAGAATAAGGGAACTTGCAAAAATAAGGGCAAGGGTCACTTCAGGAATTTCTTGAAAGTTTGAAAATTTGGAAAGTCTGAAAATTTGGAAAGTCTTGAAAGTTTGAAAATTTGGAAAGTGAGAGAAATGAATCCCTTTAACGCCTTATATAGGAGGTGGAGTTGGGCAGAAGTTACCTGCCCCAAATTTCGAGGAAAAATATCAGCCGTAGGATCTTCATCTCACCATAGGACATGGGAGACAAGGTGTTGCATGGAGCATTTAATGAGACGTTACGGACTCCGAAGCGCTAGGAACGGTTATAGGGCATGCAAAGTGACGTTCTTATGTGGGAAAAACAAAGACGCATGTGGAGCTAATCACTCAGGATCAAAACCCCATTTTTCTCCTCGGATAAGAGAGAACAACTAGAGTTTTGAGGGGCTATTGTGGGGTAAAAAAATTTAATAAGGTAATCATGCCACATGTCATACCTAAGGCTGAGGAGGCCAATACAATTCCGAGGAGTCCATACACTCAGATGGTAAGGCCGGAAAGGCAGGTCATGGCCACGTCAATGACACATTACCAGAGGGGGCCACACTGTAGAGGAAGAGCTTTAGAGAGGGGGTTAGCCTTGACGTGATTGGAAGGATGATAACTACCACCACATTTAATGCACCTCACCAAACACCTTGACCACATTTATGTAAAAAGGACTCCTGAATAGTGCTGTCTTGGTTGCCGCAACTCACAGAAGACTTTGGAGGACATCTAATGGGACAAACACTCGAGTAGTGGCCTGTATAATCAACAAATGGAGGGCCAAGATTAGCCAAAAGATGCTATATAATGTGAGAGATCCACCAGGAACATTACTTAATTTTTTGAGCCTTCTTAATTGTGAAAATATATATATAAACTAAAATGTTTTAGTATCTCCCAAAAATATTTATATATAAAAAATAAAAAATAAAAAAATTTGCCCCCAAATTTGGGGCCTTCTCTAGTAAGAGGGCCCTAGGCAATGGCCTAATTGGCCTAAGCCTAAGGCCAGCCCTGCCAATATCCTTGGCAAATGAGACTGGTTTCAAGAGCTTTTGCTTCTGCCTCCACAACACCCAACAGGGCATAGATCTTCTTGCTCAGAGCTGCCTCCACCCTACCTTCATCATCCTGGATAATAACACCAATGCCCACGGCTCTTGGTGCCGAACACTTTAGAAAAATATTGTGAAACTTATTAATTATATCATCATACTTATTGAATGAGCCTGTCTTCATTCTAGTTAGCCCTGATGCCTAGCAGGAATGGAACTTTGGCCATTTGTTGATTATTTTTCCTGCTTAGGCTGACCATGTTCTAGCTGAATGTATCCACATCTAGTGGATAGCACGTAGCACTTGCATGAAAAAGGAATAAAATAATAAGTCGTTTAGTTTTAGCCTATAAAAGTATAGAACGACAATAAAGCCTTCCTGGTTCATGTCGTATAGCGAAGAAGAGGAAGAAAATTAGCAAAAATAGTGCTGTAGATTAAAAATACAAGGGGTGTTGCGAGAATCGAACTCGCGACCTCTCGCACCCGAAGCGAGAATCATACCACTAGACCAAACACCCATCTTTGTTATTTTGTTTTCAATATCAGGTTAAAACGATAGATTATCCGAAGTTAACAAATAATAATTATCTTTATAGTTTCTTGTAGCAAGCAACCAAAAACTCAAAGAGAGAAAACATGGCAGTGGCATCATCACTCTCATCCCAATTCTTCCACCACCTCCTACGCCCACCTCAACCTCAGCCGCCACTACCACTACCACCACCACCACCTTCCTCTTCTTTCTTTTCTTTGTTTCTCAAACCCCTTCTTATACCAAGTACCACAACAACATTAACAAAAACAAAAACAAAAACAACAAAAGCAACAACAACTCTATCCAAATTAAGCCCACTCCCTACAACCCACTTCACCAAATCCCTCCCTCCTCTCTTCTGTCACTCTCTCTCCTCTTTTGCCACTCTCTCTCACCCTTCTCCTACACAACAACAACATGTAGAAGAAGAAGAAGAAGATGATGATGATGATGATGATGATGATGTTGAAGAAGAAGAAGAAGATGAGAGTGGAATTGAAGATTTGGAAGTGGGAATGACAGAAGGAGAGGATTCTGAAAAGGGTGTGGTGGAAAAAGCTTCTTTTTTGAATGTGAAGACAAATGGGGATTTGGAATTGAAGCTGCTACCGAGTCTGACTGTGAAGGAGAAGAAGGATTTAGCTTCGTACGCGCATAGCTTGGGAAAAAAGCTCAAGTCCCAGTTGGTGGGGAAGTCTGGTGTTACTGCTAATGTTGCTACCTCTTTCGTCGAGACCCTTGAAGCTAATGAGCTTCTAAAGGTAGCGATTTCAATGAATTAAATTTTTTATTTTTTTAGTTTTCTTGTAGTGGAGTGGCTTGCAGTTTGGTGATTTAGATAAAGCATCAGTTGGGGTTTAAGGTTTATTCTTTTTAACTGTTTTTGTCTACTAGTTAAGTATGTGTTAATAGCCTTGCAAATTGCAATTGTCAATTTGTGTGTAATTTACTCCTTTTGGTGCTAAAAAACTTTGGTCAATAACAAAATAGAGTTCTTTTGATTTAATTAAGTGTGTGTCTGTCTGTGCTTAATGTAATATATTTTGTTCACAACTGGTCACAAAACCGGAAAAAGGAAGGGGTTATGACAGGTTAGGTTGAAGGTCCAAGTAAAATTTAGTCACTTTATTATGAACAGATCCACTACCGATAAACGTTGGGCCCATATAGGTTGAAGCATCCCTTGATTTCTATTGATAATCCATATGTGACCCTAGAGTTTTTTGGATTATAAAAGTTTGGTTGTTGTTGCTGTAGTTCTTTTGCTTTAATTTTTTGGGTCAGATTAATACAAAAGTTTATGGATCTTTGTGGAAGAAACTAGGACTTTTCATTAGCAATCAAATGGAGTCATCTTTTCTTCTTGGAATGCTAATTTTTCAATAGAATTTGTTGTTTAGCTTTTAAGCTTAATCTGGAATTAATGTACTGTTGATTGATGAGAGTCCATGGTTGATTTCTTTTTTTTGATAGGTAAGTGGTTGATTTCTTGTAGCACTTTCTTTGCTTCGACAGCTTAACAACTGTTCCTATTTGAAGAGCATCTATTTCTCATTGTTTCTGTTAAGGGAGAGTTGGATTGATGAGACTTATAGTCGTAGGATGGGTTTGCTCTCTAAAGGAATCATGAACATTTGAAATGATAATCACAGGCTAGGCATACAGCTTGAAACTGTACTTATTGAAATTTGGGAATATAACTCTTGAGTCTCAAATTGCAATCCTTGAAGTCATCACTTTAAAATCGGTCTGTGAATCACTAACTTTTGTGTCACTATTAGTTCTAAACGTTTGAGCTATTCTTGTTGGTAAAACTGGAGTTATTACTTTAGGATCATAGTTACTCTGATTGCCAAGATATTTCTGAGTTTGCAAAACTTGCAAATGCCCCAAGCATATGCCTTGGTTGTGAGCCCTTATTAAGCTGTTGTGATGCTGATTACTAGTCCATTTTCCTTACCAAATTTAGCATGTGGTGCTGGTTGGAACATCATAAAAATTGAGCCCTGTTTTTTAAGTTGGATGGTATGGCATGCTAGCTTATATGGACAGACTGATATGTGAAACTCCTAGCAGCCATTTTGTTTAAAAATTTGATGTTATAGCTTATTTGTGCTATTTACTACATATTAAACTATGTTCTGCTTCCTTTTGCATTTTCTTTATAGAGTGTGGGACTGAGGCTTGGATGTTGTATTATTTGGTCTACTGATGGAAATCATATTTTCAATTTAAACATTGTAAACAGATTAAAATACACAATACCTGTCCGGGGGAGCTAGATGATGTGGTGAAGCAATTAGAGGAAGCAACTGGTTCAGTGGTTGTTGGTCAGATTGGTAGAACTGTGATTATTTACAGACCTAGCATCACCAAGATGAAGGCAGAGGAGAAAAAGAGGCAGGCTCGGAAAGTTTTTGTGAGAAAAGATTCAAAACCGAAACATACATTGCTGGTAAGCAAAATAGTTTTTTTTTTAATATTATATATATATATATATATATATATTATTTTTGTAATGCATAAGACCACCGTGGCCTGTTTGCTGACCTCTATAGCTGTCTCTCCCAAAAAATGCAGAACAAGGCACAACAGCGCCTATCTGGGCGTGGTCGTCGGGGAAGCAGTAGGTTTAAGGTCGAAAGTGACATTTGAGGCAATGCATGTGTGGATACTTAATGTCGGATTTTGGTGCCAATTTCAACTTCAATTCTATTTAACTGGGAATCTTGTCAACTTTGTAGCTAATAGGAGGGGCATGCAGTTAGAATGCCCGTCAAACTTCGTAGCCAAAGAGGGATCATTTTTGTGTTTTGTGATACTTAGGATGCCAGTTAAAGAAGAGCGAGTTACCTTTGGGAGTACTTGCACTTCAATGGCACTCCATTGAGTGGTAACTATAGAACTAGAATGGGATTGTTTTGGCAGATCAAGAGTGCAGAGTTATTTCTTCTGTCAAAGACATGAATTTGAGATGAGTCAAACGCACATCATTGGGCTAGTTCAAAGATGTATTCCTAGTTGCAATCAGAAGTAACATTTGCATGTTGAGTGATATTTATCATGATAATGCTAACTGGGTAGGAAAATATTTATTGCACAAAATGATGCTAGATAATATTAAGAAGGGTGGACATATGTAATGCCATTGGGAAAAACTTTCTATTTTAGTAGACAGGGATGCAAGCAATCTCTAGCATAAAAGTTTTTATTTTTTGGGTTTGACTTACCTCAAGTATTTTTTTAACTAGAATCTTTTTTTGTTTTAATGAGAAATTACTACAATACCCCCTAATTAAATAAAATATAGAGATATAAACTCACTATCACTTGTCATTGTGTATTTAAAATAAAAGGAGATTTTCAGTTAAAAAAGTATTTGAGGTAAATTAAACTCTTCTTTTCCAGACCTTTCCTCTAGAAGCAGTTTCTTTGGTCCTCATCCTGTGATCATTGGAATTTGGAGTTCTTATGGATTTCTTGTAATGTGCAAAACTGAATGCTAGGGAGAACAATTTTGGCAATTTGTTCACCGCTGGTACTTGACAAATTTGGTTGCATTAATATTTCTTTTATATGAATCTATTACTGACATCATTTTTATTAACACCAATCAACTTCATCAATTATGAAAAACATTATGAAAAATATTATTCTTGTATTTACTGCAATAGAAGATGTCGGCTGCCTCAATTGTGAGCCTGTAAAGGTTAAACTCTGTCGAAGGCCACTTGATTTTTAACCAATTTACTGCTGCAATAGCTGCAAATTTTCAGGGCGAAGCTTCCAGAAAGCAAATTTTTGGTACAAAAGCTATAAATATGGATTTTATGCTGAAAGAAAAACTTATGCAGATAACGTAGTGATTCATTAGCTTGGCTACGAACTTCAAATCAATTCTCTAGTGGGATATATTTTATATTGTTAGCTACAGAACAGCACAACAACTGACAAACAATTAACCACTAGCTTTGGTGAAATACATCACTGCTTGAGGCTGTACACTGCTGTTGCTTTTAGCCTCACTGAGCACAGAACGGCAATTTAATCTTAAGCAAGAAGGGGAATCATGTAATGTTAATATTTTTGATAATTTGTAAGTTCTGTAGGCTTGAACCATACATTTGATTCCTTCCCAATTGATTTACCAGTATATTCATGTGGATTCCTAAACTAGACAGCCCTCAGCTTTTCTGTTTGACACTGACCTAAATCTTCAGAGTAAAGTATGCCATTGGGAGAAAGAAGGCGCCGAAGGGAGAGGAAGAAGCGAGCCTGAAGAAGAAAAACTTGCTGCAGTCAGCTAAGTTCAAATAGATGGTATGACACATTCAAGTAGTGGTTAATCATACCCATTGAAAGCCTACAAATCCAAACCAGCAGCCTGGCAGACCATATCCCCTACTGGTTACAAGCTGGGAAAAGGAAGATGGGAGGGCCTTGTTAGTGCACAGTGTGCAAAGAATATAACACCAGAAGAGCAAGAAATAGTTCCGTACCAATAGTAGAAGTGCACCCATAGCAAAGCATCCACACATTGACAAACTAAGAAATTTAAGATCCCGACCTGCCTGCAGAAACAGAACAGATTATTTATCTATTTATTTACATTTTGATAAGTGATTTTTGGCCACGAGGAGAGGGGGAAGGGTAGATATACACTTTTTTTTGGGCTGAACATAGACACTTCCATGTTAGAACGCTTATTGGGTGCAGCCTCCAGCCCAGCAGAATTCATTTTCATTATCAGGCCTAGGCTCACATATCAGGCCTGGCATTGAGTTGAGCAAATTATGCATCATATTCATATAGTCACAATAAGAAGAGTTTGAGCTTTCTTGTTATAATCGGGAATTACAGTAAGATCCCCTAAATTCAGCTATATTAAGTAATTCATTGAGCAGGAAATGCAACCAAATTAATGGTGGTCAGAAAAATTCCAGCGGTACAGATATTACCAAAAACAAAAGGAGAGCATGATATAAGGTTGACTACATTCGTTTTGTATTCTTGGGAAGAACTTATTTATTTGTGATAAAAACACATTGTGAGGATAAGATAGGGGGGAACATAATTGCATTGGCCCACCTTGTCCCACATATGCAACCTTTTGATAGTTACAAAGATTGCAAAGAGGAAATAGAGTTAAAGTAGGCCATCACTGAACGCCAAGTAGCCAAATCTTGCCAAACCACAAAGAAAATTGTGCTTTGTTGAGGTTGGGGGGACTCTTTGATCCTATAGAGCACGGACTTATTTTATTTGGCTTAAAAACAAGTGGGGAGAAGGGGTTTGAACCCAAGTTTTCCTCAATGGGAGAACCAAAATGCCATTGTACCAAAAAACTTTTATCCCTATCGTGCAAGATGTATAAAGATGACATGAATAAACCCAAGGACATACATCAGTCCTTTGTGACCTCATATTCAGGTGGCTACTGAAATTAAGAGAAAACAGATGGGGAAAAAAAAAATCCAAGCCTATCAAAAGAGCCTTCCATACCATCCCCATATTTGAACAAACTCTACAATACTCAGCGCAGCACCACTATAAGATAAAACAGATTGGATACTTCCACTGGCGCCCTAAATAGACATGACTCCTACATCAAGTTTCAGCAAGCTATGTTCCAAATATATGCATATGACACGTAGGAAAAGCAGGACAGGTTCACATTAAATTAAAACCAAGCATACCAGCAATGTTCCCTCAAGGCTGTGAGTTGGGGGTGTGACAGCTATTGCCATGAAGTATGGAATCAGAACTTTGTGCATCTGCAAGGAAACAAGATAAAACATTAACAAGAATCAGATGAGATATAATTTTCCATCTGCATAAGATTATGAAAGGGTATATGTTGTCCAGAGAATATCTGCACCTTATATTATTTTCCTCTACCTTTAACTCAGAACTCAAATAGGATTTATAATGTTAGTCAGACTTAAGATAAATGACATGAGAAATGAAGGAACAACACAGATATGAAAATCTGTCCAAGTGTAATAGGTACTAATAAAGCAATTGTAATTTTAACTCTCATATTTATCAATTATAATACTTTTTGAAATGATAGAAAGAATCTTCTTAGTTCGCCCCTGAACCTATTCATGGGGGTCATTGGAAGCTAAAGAATGAAATATCACTATAAATATGAACATTAAGTATAAAAGCAGTTGTCACAAGACTTGCAACCCAATTAATACAACATAATTAGGCAGAAGAAAAACAGTTCCAAAGTTTATAAAAGGATGGATAGTACTCATAACAGAACTCAAATGGCAAGAACTAACCTCCTGTATGACATTCTGATCATGTGTAAAGATTTTGGGGAACAACCAAGGAACAGATGTTGCAACAATTCCTAATAGCAATCCAAGTATGGCTCCAATGATGACAAGTGATTTTAGCAACATTCGGGCCTGTTTGATTTAAATAACCACTCAGAATACTTTCAACAAGCAAAAATAACTATACTATATTAGAGAGAGAGAGAGAGAGAGAGAGAGAGAGAGAGAGAGAGTTGGCATCAATACTATCAAAAGAGAGAGAATCAGGGATGGGGACTTCAAATGGAACATTCATCAACAAGATGCAAGTTAAAACATGATTGTACAGAAACTGATACAACCAAGTTAGAACTGTAGCATTATAAAAAAAAAACCATCACTAACCTTTTCCAAGCTTCTTTTGGCTCCATATATTAACTCAGGCATAAATGACTGAGCGGTTTGAGATAAAGGTCCACCCCAAACTGTACACATGACAAATGTTTGAATCATGACCTAAGAGTAAACAGAAAGTTGTCAATGCAAATGACCATCAGGTTTCTACATAAAGGAAGCCAAAGCAGGGAAGATAGTATACAAGTGTGAGTAAAACTAACCTGATGAGCGGCCATGGTGTATGTGCCCATAGATGTAACAAAATATATAAGGAGGGAGTAGAAAGCCACCTAAAAAATCAAAATATCTGAGACACAGAGAGATGATCACATGAGACCAGATACAGCTACAGAATTGAGTAATACTGCATAATGTAACCTTAGACATCATTGTTATAAACACTGGAGCAGCAAGCCCAAGGACTGTCAGAAGTTCATCAGGTGATGGAACAGAGATGGAATATGCATTGTATCCTTTCTTGTTCAGAGCTTCAATCATCATAAATCCTGCAAAAACCTAGAATAAATTCTGGTGAGTAGCGATGGAAAACAAAAGCAAGTGCATATCTTCTTGGCTGCGCTGAGAAGGCAACAATAAGAGCATAAGATGAAGAATATTTAACCCGAACAAAATAATATATAAATTTTCATTCAGCACACCTGGGAAGCCATTGTAGCCCATGCTGCACCAGCAATGCCATAGCCCATGAAACTGCACAGGACAATATCACCAATGCCATTTACAGCACTAGCCACCACCAAAGCCTTCACAGGTCCCCAGGAATCTTTCATGCCAAGACTGGAAAACAGAAAGAGAATATCAGACACAAACTTAATGAGGAAACAAACATTCCAATTTCATTTTACAGGCCAATGTCTGATGTAAGATGAGCAAATCAAATATCATTATTAAACACTTACTTGCCCAACATCGTACAAAAATAAATGAAATATATTCATCAGTCAGAAGAATTTGTGGGGAAAGAGGATGCATATAGCACCAAAGAAGGAATTTCAGATCTAATAAAGTTTGCCTAGTAATTCTATCATAGTAACAAGTATGTGTATCACCCAGTCAAGAACAAGTATAAAAAACCAGACTAAGGCACTATGTCCTCATTCAGAAGATAATGTATGGGAAGAGATACAGTACATCATCACCTTGCACTCTGAGCAACCCATCCAACAAGAAGTGCAGGCCATGCTAAGCCTCGAATCTACAATCACAAAAGATCATAACAACAAATCAAGTGGAATAGAGTGTTAAATTTTGTGGCAGTGCAGCCAGAATATTCTCCAACAGATTTTTTCTCATGAAAAAAATATTCAGTAGCAGATAATACGAACTGCCAAAAGCAGTCAGCGAAGACAAAAGATATTGCATGCCAATCCACAGATGTTGATTCTTTATATTTCCTTCATATAATATAAATATGAATAACAATAAAAATATTATATTATCTACTTCAGTTAACACCATCTTGACAAGTATACTCGAAGTTTACTGTAGAAGATCATTCTCAAGTATATCTGACATTCGAAGGAGATCGTTTTCATGAAAACAAGAGGATTTTTTATGTTATATATTTTTAACTTATACAGTTCCTTTCCCTACTATAACTTGGTTTTATGGTTTAGCAGTACTTAAGCAAGAAAAATCACAAAAGGAATAGCTGAAACTTCTGAAATTATTTATAGAACACATGCAGGATTTAAAAAGAGATTGAACCTGAACATATGTGTTTGCTGCAGGTATGAGATGTGCATTCTTTGGCCCAGTAAAAGCTGAAAAGGCAAAAATAGGCAAATCATCAGTCATTGGATTTTGTTTGCAATTCATTTGTGATAAATTATCATCTGTTCCAAAAGCTTAAGCTAATAGGAGATTGTGAATTTAATAACGTATAGGACCAGACTCCCCCTTAATAAATGGGGCCCAACATGTGGGACAGGTAGAGAAAAGACGGGGGTTTGAAATCAAGACCACCTACTCAGATGCCATAATAAATTTCAGATTGTTTGAAAAGTTTAAGCTAATAGGACATAGTTAATTTAATCACAAAACCATTATTCTAACATGTACATATATGCTCGTTGTTATCTATTAAGTGGTGAACACTGAACAGTATCAATAAACTGAACACCCAAAGACAATGAAGCACTCTACTTATCAATAATAAAATCAGTAATAACCAAAAGCTGCTCCAAACTTTAAAAATAATTTTTAAAAAAAGGTCAATAAATGCTCCATCTTTGTTACCAGTCAATATCCATGAACCAAAGAATTTTGCAAACAAAAGCATCAAGCAGCCACAAGTCAACCCAACAAAGAGCAAGATAGATATGTGATGCTGCACTTCATTTTTATCCTGCACCAATGGCATCTTGTCAAAAAATGCAATGTGGGAAATCGAAAATCAAAGAGAAACTGATTGTTACAAAATATCTAACACCACAAAGTCCATAATTAAAAGTAAAAAAAGCAACAAACCTGTGAGTGTTCCTAGTTCCTACCATAAATGCAACAAGGCCCTTCAACTGTTAAAGAAACTAACCTGTTTGGCAAGAGAAGTAGCAACCATATTCGAAGTAGCAATCGAGAGGAACATGAATAAATAACTCATATAATCACATACAACTGTTCCCGGCCCTGCCATTCCAAATTCAAAATTAAATCACACCAGAAATATCGCCCTTCATAAGACAGGCCCAATAAATGCATTTAATAGGACATGCACAAATGCACGCATGCACAAAATTTAACCAACTTATCTATATGATGAATTCTTGATCTGAAGTTCCTTTTTTATTTATATCAAGCATCATTACTTTTCCTTTCCAACATTTTGTTATCAACCACAAAGAACTAAAACTCAATAAATCCCTGATTTCTCAAGTAAAAAATATAACCTTTTTTTTTTTAATAAAAATTTTAAAGTTAAAAAAAAAAATTAAAGTAAAAAATATAACTATTATGTCAAATTGTCCTCTTGGTCTCTCAAATATAAAGAACATTCCAATGTAACCCTAAATTTAAAAAAGCTTCAAATTGTCCATAAATTTTTTACTTTGAACCAATTTATTCCTTTATTTCATCAATTTATACGGAAGAATATATTGCTCCATATTTTTTAAAAACAAAATTCGAACTTTTTAAAATCATAATCATCCATTTTTAAACAACCATTTATACTATAATATGTCATTAATATCTTTAATAAAAAAAATTAAATTTTAGCTTATTTGCTTACTTTAACCAACTTTTAGCTAAAAGCTTTTCATCCAAAGGCACTTTCAAATATTTTTTTTTTAAATGTACATGATATAACAAAATCTAAAGCACTGGCTTAAAATCGAAATGGCTATGGATTTGAACTCTAGGGAAGGATTTACATTTGCATCTGGGTGTGTTTATATATGCAATTGGAAAATTGTATTTTGATTTTAAAATGAGCATTTATTAAAAAAAAAAAAAAAAAAAGTTACAAAATGTTGTGGTTGCAAAACAGAGTTTTGGGTTTTTAGAAACGCTCTTCTTATCTCCCAACACTCCTAACCAAATGGACCCAAATTGTCACAATATTTTCACACGAAGCTCAAATTTTGCTATGCAATTAGACTTTCTGTTTGCCTACTTATAGAACTCTAGTAACAAAAAAAAAAAGCAGCTAATTTCAGAAATACTGCGTTGTAATTTTTTGGAAGAGAATAATGGAATTGGAATTTACAATACCTAAAGCAGCGAGCTCAATGGAGCTACCCTGGCCGATAACCGCAGTGTCAATGAGACTCATCAACGGTCCACAAATCCAAAGCCCAGTGGCGGGCCCAGTAAACATCACAATCTCCTTCATTTGCTTCCATATATTCTCACTTCCCAATTCCGAAACTTTTTCTTCTTCTTCTTCTCCCGAGACCGAAACGATATCAATTTCGGGGCCGATGTTATCATTGCCGATGAGTTCTTTGTTATTGCTGCTAATGCGAGAAGCAGTTACTATCCGATTCCGAAAGCTATTTTTCGGCGTGGAAATGAGTGATAAATTAGAATGGAAAAGAGAGATGGGGAAGCGAGGTGGTGGTGGTGGTGGTTGTGGTGGTTTGTTGGAGAAGAAGGTTGGGTTTTGGAAGAGAGGAGTATTGTGAGATGTTAGGGTTTTGAATTGCATTTTTTGAATTGGAAATGGGAATGAGCGGAGAAAACTCCAGCTGAACTATCAAGAGAAAGAGAAAGGACGAAGACGAGAGAGGAAGAGAGAAAGATTAACATTACTACAAAGTCTACAACACAGGTGAGGCGGAGAGTGACTCATAAAGAGCGTAGTTGTTTGTTTTCTCTGTTGAGTTTTCGAAACCAAACACGTGGAGCCGGAACAAGCGTTGGCGGTCTTTTCTTAAATACAGTTTCTTCGATTTTTTTTTTTTTTTCTTTCCCTTTGTCCTTAAATTTTTAACAATTTTGTTGGCGGTGATTTTTGCAAAATAATGTGAAAGAATAGCATTTCAAATTTCTAAAACTCGAGTTTCATGATAGAACTCGATTTTTAAATGCTCAAGTTCTAGAGCTGGCAAACAAAAATTATCCACGTAGAACTCGAATTTATAATACTCGAGTTCCTTGTTTTTCAGTTCTCCATGTTTTCCAGTTCTGCATTCTTAATTCCTCTATTCAAATCGGTTGTGTTATTCAGATCAATATTTTCCAATTCAGATCATTCTGCGTTCTCCACTCCAAATCTCTGTTTCTCTTCTTTGAATTTGCGTTTTTCAGATCTTATTTTCTAGATTGTGTCTTCTTCTTCCTTCGGATCTGTTTCTCAGTTCTTCAGATCGTCTTCATCTTCATCTCAGTTTTTCAGATACTTCTCGAATCTAAGAAACTTCAGTTCCACGTGGATAAATTCCTCCATCTCAGCACTAAAACTCGAGTCTTTAAAGCTCGATTTTGTCACCGAACTTAAGTTTCAAATACTCGAGATGCTAGTTTTCTAAATGGTTTCAAAACCTTGCTAACTAATGATATTCTATCCCCTCACTATGCTAGTCTCCAAATATCCCCTAGTTTCTTCTTCTTCTTCTTCTTCTTCTTCTTCTTCTCTCTCTCTCTCTCTCTCTCTCTTTTTGGGTAATATTTTTTTGGGTAAACTACCCTGAAGTTTGGACTAATACCACTCAAGTCCACAACTTTTAAAAAGTGATCAACTTGGTCCTTGAACACCATTTAGTCTCTAGATGCTGTTTAAACTTGTTACTTGTTCCCAGTCTCTCCTCTCTCTTTCCACTTATCTCTTATCTCTCATCCCTCTCACAAACCCTTATCTTCTCTCTCAGACCTCTCTGGATCTCTCTTCTCTCTCTCTCACCCACGGTGGTCGGGGGCTGAAGACTCCCTCTCTTAACCTTTGGCCATGGCCGAACCCATGTTTTGCTATTAAGATCTTGCAATCTCTCTAACAAATCAGTGCCATGAAGACAGTTGGCTAAGGATTTTCAAGCTTCTCCTCACCACTGTTGCTGTTGTTCCTCGTTAAAGGCTTCGATTGAGTGCTACCGACACTAGCTTTGGTGTTTCTCAACAATGTAAGAAAATTTTTGTATTTGTGCTTCTGTTTGGGTTTGGGTTTGGGTTTAGGTTTCTATGCCAAACGTCAAATGTTTGGTGAAGACCCATGAGCTCCACCATTGTTACATGCAACAAATCACACCGGCAATGCCACCACTAGTGGTTGTGGGTCTTTCTCCTCTTTCTTCGTTGGTTTGGGTTTTAGTGAATTTAGGATTGAGTTTTCTTATAGTAACGAGGATTTGATGATTTGTTTATTTATTTGGGTTTTAAATGTGGGTTTTGGGTATGATCATTTGTGAATCTGTGAGTATTTTTTTATTTAAGTTTTGTATCAAAATGGATCTAATATAGTTTTTTTTTTTTTTTTTTTTTTTGTGTATGTATGATTATGAATTTGTGTTTGTAATCTGAGATTTTTGGGAGTTTCAAGTTTTATATGGCTGTGTGTATGTTTGTGTTCCATGACACGGTGTAGCCATGTAGTGTGATTCTTAGAAACTCAAAGATCTTAGCATGAGCTAGGCATCAGTAAAGGAAAGAGAGCATGGGAGAGAAGAGAGAAAAGGAAAGAGAGAGGAGAGGCTAAGAACAACTCACAGGTTTAAACGACGTCTAGGGACTAAATGGTGTTCAAGGACTAAGTTGGTCACTTTTTAAAAGTTGTGGACTTGAGTGGTATTAGTATTAGCATAAACCTCAAGGTAGTTTAGTGTAATTTACCCTATTTTTTTTAAAGAGTAAATTACAACTTACTCTCTTGTGCTTTAACCTAAATTTAAGTTGCTTACTTATAATTTGAAATTTCAAATTTCAAATTCCATAATGTAAGTGTTCTATTGAATTCTTTTTTATCTTGTATTTTTGTGTTTTTGAAGGAAAGTGACATAAAAGTGAAGCAAAATTATATATTTAGCCATATTTTTAATGGAAGTGGGTTACTGAGCTTTAACTGAGCAAATCTCATGCGAGTAAAGTATCAAATTTTAAACCACATATAGGCAACTTAAATTTCAACCAAACCACAAGTGGGTAAGTTGTAATTTGTCCTTTTTAAAAAAAAAAAAATGTATAATTTGAGTAACTAGTTACAACTTGTTGCGTTTGGATCTATGTAAATCGAATTTCGAGTGTAAAATGAATTCCCGTTAGGAAAATGAAATCCGGGTGTTTGGTTCTGTAATGGAAAATAATCCGGAAAACAATTTTCGGTATTTGGTAACATTCTGAAAATGCTATTTTCCTACAAAATTTTCACATTTTCTCAACCATTTTCTTAGCTTCCAAACAAATTTTATAATAGAAAATTTCAATATATACAGTTAACAAAGCAAAAATCCATTAGGTCTTGGGCAGATACCAGCTGAACTCGGTCAAACTGAGAGAGAGGGAGGAAGAAAGAGTGAGAGATTGAGGAAGAAAGAGTGAGAGATTGAGGGAAAGAGAGATAGATCGGGAAAGAGATGGAGATCGGGTCAACAAGATTGGTCTTCAGAGGTAGCAACGAGATCGGTCTTGGGTGGATCAAGTATTGTAGAGGGTGGGTTTGAGAAAAGTGTTTCGCTGGCAGCGTGGGAGCGACGGATCAGAAATGTTAGAGGTGAGGTGGGTTTCGCCGATGTGAGGGAGAGTTTTGCCTTGGTGGATCAGGTACATGCAGAGCTCGAAGTGGGCGGAGGTGAGGTTGAGTGAGAGGAGAAGAAAAGGGAGAAAACCCACTAGCGCAGAGGGGAAAACGATGATGCTGCTCATTGGAGTGTGGGTGGACCTTGGATAGGCATCAGCCTGTGGGGTGAAGCTCTGTCTCCCTCTTGTTAGTGCGTGGGGTGGAGCTAAAGAGCTTGGCGAGTCGAACCGTGTGGAGTGAAGAATTCCAGAAATGCTTTGAAGGTAAGATAACTCCTGCAATTGTTTTCCAGGTCTAACGGGTTCATTTTACGGTCAACGGAAATAATTTTTTGTTTGACCAAACTTTCCATGTGCAACCAAACACACAGTAGGGTATAAATTGTTTTCCCAAATCCATTTTCAGCCAAAACAAATGCAACCTTACTTACAATGTGGAGTGGAAATTATTACTTACTCTAGGAATATGATAATGTAATGTGTCATTCTCTCGTGTACTAATTAAATTTGTAGTGGGATCTAATTATAATTATGAATATAGGAAGAGGAAATATCACATTAATGTATTTTAAAAGTATCTAATAGAAGAAGTTGAAATCAAACTTCTTGCTTTGTAACACCAAGATTCACAAGGTACTATTTTTCATTTACAATATATATTTTTATTTTACAAAAGGTACTAGTTGAACTATAAACCGAAAAGATAATTCAAATCAGTGTATAGTTGCATTGATCAACCTCACTTGTTTAATAGTGACGTCCAAAATATAATACAGGAAAAAACAAAAACACCTCTAATTTTGGGGTCAAAATTGAATGGATGATGTGATTTTCTAATTTGAATTTAGAATTTCATAAATTTTGAAAAATATTCAGATTGATCATTCTCCTAATACTAGTATTTTTTTTATTAAAAAAATAAATTAAAAATAATTTTTTTTTTCTTATGTGTTTTTCTCATAAGTGGAAGAGAAATTTAGTGAAAATGATCAATTTTAGTTTTTTTTTTTTTAAATTTCATTGCTTCTATTTCAAATTAGAAGATCAAGAGATTACTTTGATTATTATTATTATTTTTTTGCAAACTAGAATTTTGATCCATAGTTCAGTGAGTGCTTTTATATTTTACTATTTTACTATTCTTGTATTTACTGCAATAGAAGATGTTGCCCGCCCCAATCGTGGGCCTCTAAGGTTAAACTTTGTCTTGGACACAATGTTGGCAAAGGACACTTGATTTTTAACCAATTTACTGCTGCAATAACTGCGACTTAAAAGGGAAAGCTTCCAGAAAACAATTTTTTTGGTATACAAGCTATATTTATGCAGAAAGAAGAATTTATTCAGATAATGTAGTGATTCGTGAACTTGGCTACGAACTTCAAATCAATTCTCACGTGGGATTTATTTCTATATTGTTAGATAAAGAACAATACAACATTTGACACAGGGGGTGCTTGATTTGTGTTTTCAAACAACTATTTTCAGTTTTTAAACAACATTTTATGCATTTCCACACACTTTTTCACTCATACATATTTTCACAAATATTTTCAAACAACAATTTTCAGTTTTTAAACATATGTATCAAACGGGCCCACAATTGCTTAAGGCCGTACATTGCTTTTAGCCTCACAGAGCACAGAACGGCAATTTAATCTTTAGCAAGAAGGGGAATCATGTATTGTTAATATTTTTGATCATTTGTAAGTTCTGTAGGCTTGAACCATGATTTTGATTCCTGCTCAATTGATGTACCAGTATATTCATGTGGATTCCTAAACTAGACAGCCCTCAGCTTTTCTGGTTGACACTGACCTAAATCTTCAGAGTAAAGTATGCCATTGGGAGAAAGAAGGCGACAAAGAGAGAGGAAGAAGCGAGCCTGAAGAAGAAAGACTTTTTACAGTCAGCGAAATTCAAATGGATAGTATGACACATATGCAAGCAGTAATTGTTAATCATACCCATTGAAAGCCTACAAGTCCGAACCAGCAGCCTAGCAGACCATATCCCCTACTGGTTACAAGCTGGGAAAAGGAAGATGGGAGGGCCTTGTTAGTGCACAGTGAACAAAGAATATGTAACACCAGAAGAGAAAGAAATAATTCTGTACCAATAGTAGAAGTGCACCCGCAGCAAAGCATCCACTCATTGACAAACTAAGAAATTTAAGATCTCGTCCTGCCTGCAGAAACAGAACAGATTATTTTATCTATTTTTTTACATTTTGATAAGTGACTTTTGGCCGCAAGGAGAGGGGGAAGGGTAGATATACACTTTTTTTTTGGGCTGAACACAGACACTTCCATGTTAGAACGCTTATTGGGTGCAGCCTCCAGCCCAGCAGAATTCATTAGCAGGCCTAGGCTCACATATCAGGCTGGCATTGAGTTGAGCAAATTATGCATCGTATAGCTATGATAAGGAAAGCTTGAGCTTTCTTGTTATGATTGGGAATTACAGTAAGATCCCCTAAATTCAGCTATATTAAGTAATTCATTGAGCAGGAAATGCAACCAAATTAATGGTGGTCAGAAAAATTCCAGTGGTACAGATATTACCAAAAACAAAAGGAGAGCATGATATAAGGTTGACTACATTCGTTTTGTATTCTTGTGAAGAACTTATTTATTTGTGATAAAAACACATTGTGAGGATAAGATAGGGGGCAACATAATTGCATTGGCCCACCTTGTCCCACATATGCAACCTTTTGATAGTTACAAAGATTGAAAAAAGGAAATAGAGCTAAAGTAGCCATCGCTGAACGCCAAGTAGCCAAACCTTGCCAAACCACAAAGAAAATTGTGCTTTGTTGAGGTTGGGGGGACTCTTTGATCCCATAGAGCAGGGACTTATTTTATTTGGCTTAAAAACAAGTGGGGGTTTGAACCCAAGTTTTCCTCAATGGGAAAACTAAAATGCCATTGTACCAAAAAACTTTTATCCCTATAGTGCAAGATGTATAAAGATGACATGAATAAACCCAAGGACATACATCAGTCCTTTGTGACCTCATATTCAGGTGGCTATTGAAATTAATGGCCTGTTTGGAAGTTTAGAGAGGAAGGAGAGTAGAGGGGAGTAGAGGTGAGGAGAGTAGTGACGAGGAGAGTAGAGGGGAATAGTTCCCCTCCACCTTGTTTGGATGTTTTTAAAATTAGTAAGGGGGAAGGGAGTAATTAGCCCTTCCCCTTATTTGGATGTTTTAAAAATTAGGATGGAAATGAGAGGAAATGATTAAAATAGACAAATTTACCCCTATTTGAAAATGAACTTGCAACAGAGTAGAGGGGAGTAGAGGTGAGGAGAGTAGTGACGAGGAGAGTAGAGGGGAATAGTTCCCCTCCACCTTGTTTGGATGTTTTTAAAATTAGTAAGGGGGAAGGGAGTAATTAGCCCTTCCCCTTATTTGGATGTTTTAAAAATTAGGATGGAAATGAGAGGAAATGATTAAAATAGACAAATTTACCCCTATTTGAAAATGAACTTGCAACATTGGTCTATTATTAATTTAGAAAGGGTAAATTGGGAAATTTATCTACTCTATTCTCCTTCCAAATCTCTCCAATTTGGGGGAATTAAAAATGAGGGGTTAGAGGTAGTTGAAACCCCTCCAAACTCCTCCCCCTCCTTCCTTAAAAAACTTCCAAACAAGGTAATTGAATTACTCTCCCTCCCTCGACTCTACTCCCCCTCCTTTTTTAAACTTCCAAACAGCCCATAAGAGAAAACAGATGGGGAAAAAAAATCCAAGTCTATCAAAAGAGCCTTCCATACCATCCCCATATTTGAACAAACTCTACAATACTCAGCGCAGCACCACTATAAGATAAAACAGATTGGATACTTCCACTGGTGCCCTAAATAGACATGACTCCTACATCAAGTTTCAGCAAGCTATGTTCCAAATATATGCATATGACTCGTAGAAAAAAAAAACAGGACAAAGTTCACATTAAATTAAAAGAAGCATACCAGCAATGTTCCCTCAAGGCTGTGAGTTGGGGGTGTGACAGCTAACGCCATGAAGAATGGAATCAGAACTTTGTGCATCTGCAAGGAAACAAGATAAAACATTAACAAGAATCAGATGAGATAATTTTCCATCTGCAGACGATTATGAAAGGGTATATGTTGTCCAGAGAATATCTGCACCTTATATTAATTTCCTCTACCTTTAACTCAGAACTCAAATAGGATTTATAATGTTAGTCAGACTTGAGATAAATGACATGAGAAAGCAAGGAACAACACAAATATGAAAATCTGTCCAAGTGTAATAGGTACTAATAAAGCAATTGTAATTTTAACTCTCATATTTATCAGTTATAATACTTTTTGAAATGATAGAAATAAGCTCCTTAATTGGCCTCTGAATCTATTCATGGGGGTCATTGGAAGCTAAAGAAAGAAATTTCACTAAAAATATGAACATTCAGTATAAAAGCAGTTGTCACAAGAATCACAACCCATTTAATCAACATAATTAGGCAGAAGAAAAAAAGTTCCAAAGATTATAAAAGGATGGATAATACACATAACAAATGGCAAGAACTAACCTCCTGTATGACATTCTGATCATGTGTAAATATTTTGGGGAACAACCAAGGAACAGATGTTCCTACAATTCCTAATAGCAATCCAAGTACGGTTCCAATGATGACAAGTGATTTTAGCAACATTCGAGCCTGTTAGATTTAAATAACCACTCAGAATACTTTCAACAAGCAAAAATAAACTATACTATGAGAGAGAGAGAGACAGAGAGAGAGAGAGAGAGAGTTGGATCAATACTATCAAAAGAGAGAGAATCAAGGATGGGGACTTCAAATGAATCATTCATCAACACGATGTAAGTTAAAACATGATTGTACAGAAACTGATACAACCAAGTTAGAAGACTGTAGCATCATTAAAAAAAAACCATCACTAACCTTTTCCAAGCTTCGTTTGGCTCCATATATTAACTCAGGCATAAATGACTGAGCGGTTTGAGATAAAGGTTCACCCCAAACTGTACACATGACAAATGTTTGAATCATGACCTAAGAAAGTTGTCAATGCAAATGACCATTAGGTTTCTACATAAAGGAAACCAAAGCAGGGAAGATAGTATACAAGTGTGAGCAAAACTAACCTGATGAGCGGCCATGGTGTATGTGCCCATGGATGTAGCAAAATATATAAGGAGGGAGTAGAAAGCCACCTAAAAAATCAAAATATCTCAGACACAGAGAGATGAATGGGACCAGATACAGCTACAGAATTGAGTAATACTATATAATGTAACCTTGGACATCATCGTTATAAACACTGGACCAGCAAGCCCAAGAACTGTCAGAAGTTCATCGGGTGATGGAACAGATAGGGAATATGCATTGTATCCTTTCTTGTTCAGAGCTTCAATCATCATAAATCCTGCAATAACCTAGAATAAATGCTGGTGAGTAGCAATGGAAAACAAAAGCAAGTGCATATCTTCTTGGCCTCACTGAGAAGGCATCAATAAGAGCATAAGATGAAGAATATTTAACCCAAACAAAATAATATATAAATTTTCATCCAGCACACCTGGGAAGCCATGGCAGCCCATGCTGCACCAGCAATACCATAGCCCATGAAACTGCACAGGACAATAACACCAACGCCATTTACAGCACTAGCCACCGCCAAAGCCTTCAAAGGTCCCCAGGAATCTTTCATGCCAAGACTGGAAAACAGAAAGAGAATATCAGATACAAACTTAATGAGGAAACAAACATTCCAATTTCATTTAACAGGCCAATATCTGATGTAAGATGAGCAAATCAAATTGTATCATCATTAAACACTTACTTGCCCAACATTGTACAAAAATAAATGAAATATATTCATCATTCAGAAGAATTTGTGGGGAAAGAGGATGCATATTGTACCAAAGAAGGAATTTCAGATCTAATAAAGTTCGCCTAGTAATTCTATCATGGTAACAAGTATGTGTATCACCCAGTCAAGAACAAGTATAAAAAACCAGACTAAGGCACTATGTCCTCATTCAGTAGATAATGTATGGGAAGAGATACAGCACATCATCACCTTGCACTCTGAGCAACCCATCCAACAAGAAGTGCAGGCCATGCTAAGCCTCGAATCTACCATCACAAAAGATCATATAAACAAATCAAGTGGAATAGATCATTAAATTTTGCGGCAATGCAGCCAGAATATTCTCCAACAGATTTGTTCTCACGAAAAAAATATTCAAGTGCAAAATTCAGTAGCAGATAATATGAACTGCCAAAAGCAGTCAGCAAAGACAAAAGATACCACATGCCAATCCATAGGTGTTGATTGCTTATATTTCCTTCATATAATATATATGAATAACAAAAAAAAATTATATTATCTAATTCAGTTTACACAATCTTGACAAGTATGCTCGAGGTTTACTGTAGATAATCATTCTCAAGTAAATCTTCCATCTGACTTCCAAAGGAGATGGTATCAGGAAAACATGAGGATTTTTTATGTTATATAATTTTAACTTATATAGTTCTTCTTTCCCTACTATAACTTGGTTTTATGATTTAGCAGGTACTAAAGCAAGAAAAATTCACAAAAGGAATAGCTGAAACTTCTGAAATTATTTATAGAACACATGCAGGATTTAAAAAGAAATTGAACCTGAACATATTTGTTTGCAGCAGGTATGAGATGTGCATTCTTTGGCCCGGTAAAAGCTGAAAAAGCAAAAATAGGCAAATCATCAGTCATTGGATTTTGTTTGCCATTTATTTGTGATAAATTACCATTTGTTCCAAAAGCTTAAGCTAATAGGAAATTATGAATTTAAACACGTGTAGGCTCAGACTCTCCCTTAATAAATAGGGCCCAACATGTGGACAGGTAGAGCAAAGACAGGCGTTCGAAATCAAGACCATGTACTCAGATGCCATAATAAATTTTAGATTGTCTGAAAAGCTTAAGCTAATAGGAAATAGTTAATTTAATCACAAAACCATTATTCCAACATGTGTATATATATATATATATATATATATATATATACTCGTTATTTATTAAGTGGTGAACACTGAACAGTATCAATCAACTGAACAGTGAACACCCAGAGACAATGAAGCACTTAACTTATCAATAGTAACATAAGTAAAAACCAAAAGCTGCTCCAAACTTAAATAATAATATAAAAGAAAAGGTCAATAAATGCTCCATCTTTATTACCAGTCAATACCCATGAACCAAAGAATTTTGTAAACAAAAGCATCAAGCAGCCACAAGTCAACCCAACGAAGAGCAAGATAGATATGTGATGCTGCACTTCATTTTTATCCTGCACCAATGGCATCTTGTCAAAAAATGTAATTTGGGAAATTGAAAATCAAAGAGAAACTGATTGTTACAAATTATCTAACACCACAAAGTCCATAATTAAAAGTTAAATAAAAAAAATTAAAAACAACAACACACCTGTGAGTGCCCCTACCATAAATGCAACAAGGCCCTTCAACTGTTAAAGAAACTAACCTGTCTGGCAAGAGCAGTAGCAACCATATTCGAAGTAGCAATCGAGAGGAACATGAATGAATAACTCATATAATCACATACAACTGTTCCCGGCCCTGCCATTCCAAATTCAAAATTAAATCACACCATCACTCAACTCGGAAATATCACTCTTCATAAGATAGGCCCAATAAATGCATGTAACAGGATGCACACAAACACACACACGCACGCACAAAATTTAACCAACTTAGTTATATCATGAATGCTAAAGCTGAAGTTCCTTTTTAATTTTTCAAATGATCTTTTTAAATATATATATATAGGTCAAACTGTACTTTTGGTCTCAAGTAAAAATGTAACTATTAGCTCAAACTGTTTTTTTGGTCTCTCAAATATAGGGTACATTCCAATGTAACCCTAAACTTCAAGAAGCTTCAAATTGTCTGTAAACTTTTTAGTTTGAACCAATTTATTCCTTTATTTCATCAATTTAGACAGAAAAATACAGTGCTCCATATTTTTCAAAACAAAAATTAGAACTTTTTAAAATCATAATCGTCCATTTTTAAACAATCATTTATATTATGATATGTCATTAATATCTTTAATAACAAAAACTAAAATTTAGCTTATTTGCTTAGTTTAACCAACTTTTGGCAAAAAGCTTCATCCATAGGCACTTTCAAATATTAAAAAATAAATAAATAAATACATGATGTAACAAAATCTAAAGCACTCACTTAAAATCGAAATGGCTATGGATTTGAACTCTAGAGAAGGATTACATTTGCATTAATCTCACAATATTTTCACAACAACAAGCTCAAATTGAAATTTTGGAAATCCTATATAGTAATTTTTTGGAAGAGAATAATGGAATTGGAATTTACAATACCTAAAGCAGCGAGCTCAATGGAGCTACCCTGACCGATAACCGCGGTGTCGATGACACTCATCAACGGTCCACAAATCCAGAGCGCAGTGGCGGGCCCAGTAAACATCACAATCTCCTTCATTTGCTTCCATATATTCTCGCTTCCCAATTCCGAAACCTTTTCTTCTTCTTCTTCTTCCCCCGAGACCGAAACGATATCAATTTCGGGGCCGCTGTTATCATTGCCGATGAGTTCTTTGTTATTGCTGCTAATGCAAGAAGCAGTTACTATCCGATTCCGAAAGCGCTTTTTCGGCGTCGAAATGAGCGATAAATTAGAAGAGAAAAGAGAGATTGGAAAGTGAGATGGTGGTGGCTGTGGTTTTGATCGTTTGTTGAAGAAGAAGAAGGTTGGGTTTTGGAAGAGAGGAGTGTTGTGAGATGTTAGGGTTTTGAATTGCATTTTTTAATTGGAAATAGGAATAAGCGGAGAAAACTCGGGACTCTCAATTATGAAGACAAGACTGAACAACGAACAAGACAAGAGAGGAAGAAAGAAAGATTTTACTAACACTTTAAACAGCACTGGTGAGGAGAGAGTGAGGAGGAGAGTGACTCAGAAAGCGAGTTCGTTGTTTTTTTCTAACTCAGAAATAAGTTTTAAAAACCGAACACGTGGAGCCGGAACAAGCATTGGCGGCCTTTTCTTAAATAGACAGTTTCTCCTTTTCTTTTCTTTTATTATTATTATTTAATGTATAATGGGGGAGAGAGGGACCCGAAACATAAAGCCCGAGAGCCCAATTCGAGGATGAGCAAAGGCCCATCCATGCACCAATTCAGATCTGACACGTGGACTAAGTCTGAGGAGGGAAGACATGAAGACCACGCTGATTTAAACTAAACATATGAAAAGACGTTCGAGGAGGGGAAATTGACAAACCCATCATCCAAGGAGCGAATGCACCTTGAGGATGCCACAATTGGCCACTTACACAAAAAAATAGGACACCATGGAAAATTTCAAAGACGTGCAAGTAAAGAAAAGAGGAAATATCTAGAGAAGGAAACTATCACTTCCACATTCAATGCACTACATCAATTAAGCTGGTTGCATTTATGAGAAAAAGACATTTGAATAGTAGTTCCACATCTCAAAACACTCTCTACTACCTCCAAAAGGATTCTGATGGAATAAACATCCCAATTACTACCCTGAGACATACAGGTTAAAGGTTGAGATTCATGAAGGGAAACTATATAAAGAAAATGAACCCCTCTAGAAAAGGGGTTAAAAAGATAGAAACAAAAAGAACAGAATAAAGAGAATCAATTTGTATGAAGTTTGTAACAAATAATATATGAATGTTCCCTCCTCGGACCAGCCCGAGGAAGAGTTTATACACAAATTGTGTTTCATTTCATCGTACAAAGAATCATGTCTTCATTGATTTCACGCTTGGACCATACAGAGTATCACAGTTGACTTAGAAAGCCCACTCTCTTACAAATTAATTGTGTTAGGCCGAAAATACTGAGTATCACTATTCTAAGTGGGCTTAGGCCATTTTTTTGAGCTCTTACATATAATTTGGGTAGTATCTAGTTACAACTTACAATGTGAAGGGAGAATTATTAGGTACTTTGGGAATATGATAATGTAATGTGTTATTCTCTCGTGGACTAATTAAATTTGTGATGAAATTTAATCATGAATATGAGAAGAAGAAACATCATATTAATGTATTTTAGAAGTATCTAATAATTTTCAAAAGATGTTGAAATCAGGAAGTATTTTAAAAGTATCTAGTAATTGTCAAAAGATGTTGAAATCAAACTTCTTGTTTTATAACATTAAGATTCACAAGGTACTAATTTTTATTTATTTTTTAGTTAACGTACTAGTTGAACTATAAAATGAGAAGATAACTCAAATCATCGTATAGTTGCATTGATCAACCTCATGTGTTTAATAGTGACGTCCAAAATATAATATAGAAAAACACAGAAACACCTCTAATTTTGGGAACAAAGTCGAATGGATTATGTGATTTTCTAATTTGAATTTAGAAATCCATAAATTTTGAAAAATATCTAGATCGATCATTCTCTTAATATTTTGTTTTTATTACAAATTAAAATAAAATATAAATTATTTCTTCTTCTTTTCTTATGCTCTTTTCGCATAAGAGGAAGACAAATTTAGACAAAATGATCAATTTTAGTATTTTTTTTTTATAAATTTCATTACTTCTATTTCAAATTAGAAGATCAAGAGATTACTTTGATTATTTTCATTTTTTATTTTATTTTGCTAACTAGAGGTTAGTTTGATATTGATCCAAAGTTCAGTGAGTGCTTTTATATTTTACTATTTTATCATTGTGTTTATTTTTAAAATTAACTACATTATCATTTAAAGAAAATATGATGTGATAAAATTATAATGGAAAGTGTGTATATAGAAAATTTAATAAGAAATCCTTAACAAAATTTAAACTCAAATAAAATGTATATTAAATAATGATATGCATAAATGTGGCCTTCCAAAAGCTTACGTATCAACATTGAAAGAAATCAATTTAAAGTCAAAATTTTAATTATATGTACATAACTTAATAAGATATCTAAAAAATACATGTGACTACAACCCAACCCTGTAGTTGTGATGATACCTCCCCAAGCACTAAGTGGATAGGTGTTTATTGGGGGAGGGGTCGAGTTGTAAGGTCAACAACATATTAATGTATGTATTTTTTAGAAGCACATACATGGGTATGGATATAACATGTGATACAAGCAATTTCTGAAAAAATTATAACACGATACAATGAGTATGACACCGGTACGACATAGATACGACACTCCAAATGAAGCATCCATGCTTCCTAGTGTATTTCTAACAACCTAAGGAGAGGGGGAAAAAGATGACTGGTTATTTCCATTAGTGCTATTAGGGCACTGACGGAAAGGACTAAAATATATGGCGTTTTTCTAAATAGGGACTAAAAGCGGTGAAAATAAAATATAGGGACCAAAATGGGAATCGCTTAAAAATGTAAGGACGAAAATAAAATATAGGGACCAAAGTGGGAATCGCTTGAAAATATAATGACGAAAATGTGGTTTTCGCCCAAAAATATATATAGAACAATACAACAATTGACAAACAATTAACTGCTTGCTTTGGTTGAAAAAAATACAAATGTCACAGTTTGAGGCCGTACATTTCTTCTGATTTTAGCCTCATTGAGCACAGAATCACAATTTATCTTTGCCTAGAAAAGATATAATGTAATGTCAATGTTTTTTTAATAATTTGTAAATTCTGTAGGCTAGAACCATGAATTTGATTCCCGCCAAATTTATTTACCATTTTGTTCATGTGGATTCCTAAACTAAGCTGCCCTCAGCTTTTCCAATTTGCCCTGATCCAAATCTTCAGAGTAAAGCATGCCATTGGGAGACAGAAGGCGCCGAAGTGAGAGGAAAAACCGAGCCTGGAAAACAAAAATTGTATGTAGTCAAAGAATTTCAATTAGATAGTATTACACATATGCAAGCAGGGGATGTAACTCTTACCCATTGAAATCCAATAAGAACGAACCAATAGCCTGTCAGACCATATCCCCTACTGGTCACAAGCTGGGGAAAAGAAAGATAGGAGGGACTTATTAATGCATTGTGAGCTAAAGAACATGTAAACAGGACACCAGAAGAACAAGAAACAGATCTGTACCAATAGTACAAGTGAAGCTACAGAAAAGCATCCGCTCATTGACAAACTAAGAAATTTAAGATCCCGTCCAGCCTGCAGAAAGAGCACACTTTATTTATAATTTGACAAGTGACTTTTAGCCCCAAGGCGAGGAGAGGGGGAAGGAATACAGACACTTCAATGTTAGAGTTTGTGCATATCTTATGCAAGTAAATTCACCATAGTATAATGCATTTGATCATGAATTGAATGGGGCCTCCATCTCAGCAGAGCCATTTTCATTAGCAGGTCTAGGCTCACATTTCAGGCCTGGCATGGTGTTGGGGAAATTATGCATCACAAAACCATGATAATGTGGGCTAGGGCTTTCTTGCTATAATCGGGAATTACAACAAGATTCCCTAAATTCAGCTATATTATATAATTCATTGAGCAGGAAACGCAACCAAATTAATGGTGGTTAAACATATTCCAGGGGTATAGATGTTTCCATGAACAAAAGGAGACCATGATATAAGGGTAATGACATTCATGACTTATTTATTTGTGATAGAAACACTTAGTATAAGATAGCGGAAAAGCATAATTGTGTATGCCCACCTTGTCCCACATATGCAACCATTTAATAGTTGGAAAGAGGAAACATGGTAAATAAGTAGCCAACAGTGAACACCAAGTGGCCAAATCATGCGCAAACTGCAAAGAACCCTGTGCTTTGTTCGGGGCTGCAGGGAATTCTTTGATCCTATAGTGCAGGCCCTTTTTTCTGGCTTAAAAACAAGTGAGGGAAAGGGATTGAACCCAAGTTCTCCTCTATGGGAGGACCAGGCAATACCATTGATCCACAAAGCTTTAAGATGTCATGAACATACACAAGGGAGGTATACATTAGACCTTTTTGTAACCATATAATTCAGGCAACTACTGTAATTATGAGAAAGCAGGAGAAAAAACCAAGTTTTTAAAGAGAGCCTTCTATTTCATCCCCATGTTTTGAACAAACTCCACAATACTCGGCACAGCACCAAGATAAACAGAGTGGATACCTCAACTGGCACCTTAAATAGACATGACTCTTATATCTAGTTTCAGCAAGCTATGGTCCAAAAATAAGCAAATGACTCATAAGAAAAACACAACGAACTTCACATTAAAGTAAAACCAAGCATACCAGCAATGTTCCCTCAAGGCTGAGAGTTGGGGGTGTGACAGCTAATGCCATGAAGAATGGAATAAGAACTTGGTGCATCTGCAAGGATACAAGATTAAACGTTAACAAGAATCAGATGAAACATACTTGGCCATCTGCAAAAAATTTTGAAAGAGTATATGTTGTCCTCAGAATATCTGCACCTTAAATTAATTTCCTCTACATTTAACTCAGAACTTAAATAAGATTATATATAATGTTAGTCAAAATTAAGGTAAAAAACATGAAATACCAATGAAAGAACACAGACCTGATAAACTGAGCAATAATAATTTTAGCTTTCTCAGATTTATTTCTGTAATTATACCTTTTGAAATGATAGAAATCCATGTATGAAATATCACTAAAAAAGATGAACAGTCAGCATAAAAGCACTTGTCACAACCCATTTAATACAACATAATTAGGCCAAAAGCAAAAAAATTCAAAAGACCGATAAAATACTGATACTACTCATAACAGACGAACTCAAAAGGCAAGAACTAACCTCATGTATGACATTCTGATCCTGTGTAAATATTCTGGGGAACAACCAAGGAACAGATGTTCCTACAATCCCTAATAGCAATCCAAGTATTGCTCCAATGATGACTAGTGATTTTAGCAACATTCGAGCCTATTTGATTTAAATAACCACTTAGAATACTTTCAACAAACAAAAATAACTACAAATTATTATGTGTGTGTGTGTGTGTGTGTGTGTGTGTGTGTGTATAGAGAGAGAGAGAGAGAGAGAGAGAGGGAGAGAATCAAGAGATGGGGACCTCAAATGAATCATTCCTCAACAAGATGTGAGATAAAACATGATTGTGCAGTAACACTACAACCAAGAATTTAGAGGACTCTAGCATCATTAAAAACAGAAAACAAAAAATTGCTAACCTTTTCCAAACTTCGATGAACTCCATATATTAACTCAGGCATAAATGACTGAGCAGTTTGAGCTAAAGGTTCACCCCATACAGTACATGTGAGGAATGTTTGAAACATGACCTAGAGTAAAGGGTTATTTGTCAATGCAAATGAACATCAGTTTTCTACATAAAGGAAGTCAAAGAAGGGAAGATGGTATTTAGAACTCAAGTGTGGGCAAAACTAACTTGATGAGCGGCCATGGAGTAGGTGCCCAGAGATGCGGCAAAATATGTGAGGAGGGAGAAGAAAGCCACCTAAAAAATTAAAATATCTCAGATACAAAGAGATGATCACATGAGACCAGATACAGCTATAGAATTGAGTAATACAATATAAAGTAACCTTAGACATCATTGTTAAAAACACCGGAGCAGCAAGCCCAAGTACTGTCAGAAGTTCATCAGGTGATGGAACAGAGATGGAAAATGCATTGTACCCTTTCTTGTTCAGAGCTTCAATCATCATATACCCTGCAATAACCTAGAATAAATGCTGGTGAGTAGCAATATAAAAAGAAAGCAAGTGCATATCTGCTTGGCTGCAATGAGATTTCATCAATAACAGCAAAGGATAAATAATATTTAACCCAAACAAAATAATATATAATTTTTCATTCAGCACACCTGGGAGGCCATTGTAGCCCATGCTGCACCAGCAATACCATATCCCAAGAAACTGCACAGGACTATATCACCAATGCCATTTACAACACTAGCCACCGCCAAAGCCTTCAAAGGTCCCCAGGAATCTTTCATGCCAAGACTGGGAAACGAAAAGAGAATATCAGACAAACTTAATGAGGCAGCAAACATTCCCAATTTCATCAAGCAGGCTAATATCTGATTTGAGATGAGCAAATTGAACTGTATCACCATCAAACACCAAGTTTCCGAACATCTTACAAACACAAATGAAACATAATTAATCATTATTAGAAGACTTTGTGTGTAAAAAGGATGCCTATAGCACTGAATAAGGCATTCAAAAGGATGTAAATAGAACCAAATAAGGCATTTCAGATCTAACAAAACTTGTATAGTAGTTCTAATATAGTTAACAAATAAATGTACCACCAGGTCAAGAACAAGTATAAACAACCAGGTAAGGCACTATGACCTCATTCGGTAGAAAAAAAAAACAGAGATAAAGCACATTATCACCTTGCACTCTGAGCAACCCATCCAACAAGAAGTGCAGGCCATGCTAAGCCTCGAATCTACTATCACAAAAAATCATATAAACAAATTAAGTGGAGTAGAACATTAAATTTTGCAGAAATGCAGCCAGAATCTTCCAACAGGTATTTGTTCTCGTAAAAAAAAAAATTCACATGCAAAATTCAGCAGCAGATCATATGAACAGCCAAGGGCAGTCAGCAAAGACAAAAAATACTACATGCCAATACATAGATATTGAACCTTCATATTCATTCATATGATAAATATGAATAACAACAGAAGATAATTATATTACGTACTTCAGTTAACACCATCTTGACAACTGACAAGTATACTCAAGGTTTACTATAGAAGATCATTCTCAAGTATATCTAACTTTCAAAGGAGATGGTTTTCAGAGAAAAAAAAAGAAAAGAAAAGAAGAGGGTTTTATATGTTATTTATTTTTACCTTTTATTGCTCCTCTTTATTATATAACTTTGTTTTATGGTTTAGCAGTACTAAAGCAAGAAAATCTGCACAAAAGGAGTAGCTGAAAATCCTGAAATTATTTTAAGAACACATGAAGGACTTAAAAAGAAATTGAACCTGAACATATGTGTTCGCCGCAGGTATGAGATGTGCATTCTTTGACCCAGTAAAAGCTGAAAAGGCAAAAATAGGCAATTCATCAGTCATTGGATTTTGTCCATTTAGTTGGTATATATGTTGGTGAAAAGTATCAATCAACTGAACACCCAAAGACAATAGAACAATGAACTTTTCAATAATATAAGTAATAACCAAAAGACGCCCCAATATTCTTCTTCTTCTTCTTCTTCTGGGTTTTTATTTATTTATATTTAATTTATTTTCCCTTTTTTTTTAAGTCAAAAGTTGCTCCAATTTTTATTACCAGTTAATACCCATGAACCGAAGAATCTTGTAAACAAAAGCATCAAACAGCCACAAGTCAATCCAACAAAGAGCAAGATAGAAATGTGATGCTGCACTTCTTTTTTATCCTGCACCAATGACATCTTGTCAAAAAATGCAATGTGCAAAATTGAAAATCAAAGAGAAACTGAGAAACTGATTAATACAAAATAATATCCAACACCACAAAGTTCACAGTCAAAAAAAAAAAGTAACACGCCTGTAATTCTCCTACCACAAATGCAAAAAATCCTTTCACCTGTTTAAGAAACTAACCTGTCTGGCAAGTGCAGTGGCAACCATATTCGAAGTAGCAATTGAGAGGAACATGAATGAATAACTCAAATAATCACATACAACTGTTCCTGGCCCTGTCATTCCAAATTCACAATCAAATAAAACCATCACTCAACTCAGAAATTTCACCCCCCCCCCCCCCCCCCCCACACATGTGTGTGTGGAGCTACAAACACACACGCACACACACACACAAAATTAGACCAACCTAATTATAGTATACATGCTTAAGTTGAAGTTTTATTTTCTCAAGTGAAGTTTATTTATTTATTTAATTTGAATGTTATAACTAAAAAAAAAAAAAAAAAAGAAGAAGAAGAAGCTCAAAAAGCTTTAGTAAAATTTTCTTTAAATATAAATGACATGACACAATCTAAACCAAACGCTTACGTAAATCTTGCTTTACTTCCTCAGCTAACAAAAAGAAAAAAAAAAACAAATTTGATAGCATAGAATAGTGGAATACCTAAAGCAGCGAGCTCAATGGAGCTACCCTGACCAATAACGGCGGTGTCAATGAGACTCATCAAGGGTCCGCAAATCCAAAGCCCAGTGGCGGGCCCAGTAAACATCACAATCTCCTTCATTTGCTGCCATATACTCTGACTCCCCATTTCCGAAACAGAGGCAATATCACTGCCGTTTTCAATTTCGGGGGGACCGTTGTTATCATTGTCGATTGGTTCTCTGTTATTGCTAATGCAAGAAGCAGTTACTATCTGATTCCGAAAGCTTTTTTTCGGCTTAGAAACAAGTGAAAAATTAGAAGGGAAAAGAGGGATGGGGAAGCGAGGTGGTGGTGGTTGTGGTAGTTTGTTGAAGAAGAAGGTTGGGTTCTGGAAGAGAGGAGTGCTGTGAGATGTTAGGGTTTTGAATTGCATTTTTTTTGGAGGCAGAGAAAGCAGAGGAAACTCTGCCTCAGGTGAAGAGAAGAGAATTAAATAAAAGGAATGAGTGAACAAAGTACAACAACCGAGACAAAGAGAATAACAGGTGATGAGAGAGTGAGAGCAGTTTTCTCGGTTACTTTTATATAAAAATATAAATCCATATATTAACGACGACAACAATAAAAAATATGTAAATACATAAAATTTAAAACTAGGTACGAGTTTTCATGTTGATAATTTCATTATCAATGCGAGATAAAAAGAATAACAGGTGAGGAGAGGAGGGGAGAGAGAGTGGTTGTTTTTTTACTGTTGGTCAGTTTCCAAAAGGAACTACGTGGACGAGTAACAGACGTTGGCGGCTTTTTCATTTTTCAACGGTCAAAAAGAACTTGGCGGGCGGGTTTTTTTTTTTTTTTAATGGTCACATAACCTAGCTTATTTAATTACTCCATTTTTTATATTTAATAAAAAATTTTGGGTTATTTAAATATGTCTTTTGTTCATAGTTTGCTAATACTAATATTCAATTCGTATTAGCAAACTATGAACAAACAAAATACACAAAATAATTGTTTTTTAATATATTGTAATTAATTTATTGTTGCTTAGATTAATTATAGTTGCTAGGTAAAAAATAATACAAGAAAAAAAATCAGCTTTTAAAAAAAATTTATAATATAACCTAGAACTTTATTATTTCCTTAATCAAACAAAAGAGAACAATAATACAATCAGCTTTCCAAGTATTGAGGATAACTTTGAGAGGTTCATGCTTATTAAAACATAAATGGCTTTTGAACTTAACAACAAGTTTGGCAGCAGTGTAAGTTGCAGAATTAAGACTTCTCCTAACCCAATTAAGCTTACACTTGAAAAAAAAAGATTTGTTAATTTAAGGGAATTACAAATAATATTTACTAATAGACCAATCGAGTAGATCACCCTTTGCGTGGAGGCTGTCAACACAAATTTGGTTAAACCAATTGTAAATGATCTAAGATGGCTGTTGGGCCTTTTAAAAAAATGGCTGTTGGGCTTACCTTAGTGAGACAATTATCAATGGGCTTTGTGACATGCACATGTAGGAATACGTGAACTGCTCCAATTTTGTATGCCGTAGAAATTTAAATAAAATTTCGACTAAATATACGATTTTATCTGTGTTCTAGAAGAAGAAACAGAATAGTTAAACAAGAGGAGTCTTTGCTCATAACTCAATCAATCAATATTCCATTAATCAAGTATAAATTTATATGGCAAATGTTAACAAGCGTAGCATAGGTGCTTGTTAAGGTTGTACTAAAGTGGGTCTTATTTAATAAAAAATTAAATAAATAAAAGAAAATGACATAAAAGTTAAAATTAGTTCTTTTGGTTATTTTAATTTTTTTTTCTCTCTACAAAGTTGGTTCCACACACATTAAAAAAAATGACATAAAATTGCAGGAAAAAAAAAAGAATAAAGTCAAAAGTTTCTGTTAATGGCACCTTACGGTGTCTGTTAACACAACCCTTTATTTATTTATTAGTAAGTTATACAAATGATAAGAGTCATTTCACTTTTTGACTTTTGTCTCCAAAAGAAGTCCTCTCTTCTCTGCAGTCATTTTTTGATGGAAAATATCTAACTTTAATAACCAATAGAAAGATGACATGTATTCTGTCATGTACAGTATACATGACTCAATTGTTTGGTTGGTTAAGTGATTTATGTACGCTACATATAATAAAGACAAATGTCATATTTTCTTTGGAGTTCTTTCTCTTTTGTCTTGGTATTGGAATCATCTTTTTTGTATTTCATCAATTAGTTCCCTACCTTAAAGCCTTTTTTGGATTGATCCAATTTGTGTCATAATCATAAACAGTTGATTTTTTAAGTTTATCTCCTCTATTTCCTTAATAATTAGACTAAATATTATAGCGTAAGTTTGGTACCACAACTATTTTCACAATTTTGTCACAATTTATTCACGTGACGATTTATGAGTTGTGAAATTATGAACTCACTAATCTTTTTTTTCACTGCTTAATGTTCAAAATTTTGAAAAAATTTGTGAAAAAATGTGTCACAACTATTAATGTTCAATTTTTTTTTTCTTCTTAAAAAAAAAATTATGAAAATGTTTATGGTAATAGACTTATACATATGTCATAATTTCAGGTTATGCTTGGGCTTAGGCCCAAGAGATCCACTTGCTGTTTTGACCGTTGAACGTCAAACTACTCTGCCCTGGGTTGGACACGTTGCTGGCTTCCACAGTGACCGTTGAAATCTCTTTCTCTTCTGTATTTTTAGCCGTTGAGATACATACCCGTACCTTGACGTGGCAATCTTTTCAAAATTCAAAAAATTGTACCTCTTGATCTGCGTCGCCACGTGTATTACTTTTGTTTTAGTAAATAGAGTATTTTAATCTGAGTTTATAAGTTTAGACCGGTTTAAAGTATCACTCTCTGGTTATTATAGAGTAACCCATGGTTGCACTTGCACCAAATGTCCATCCCTTTTTTCCTCATGTTCTTTTCCCTTCATATATGACACAAAAACAAAAACCTAAACCTTAAACCAGACAGTCTTAAACTCTCAGTCCTTCACTCCCTCCGTACGTGATGTCTCAAGCTATTCGCGAGCGTGTTCCAAACGACGTCGTGGCAGACATCCTGGGTGGTCTACCAGTGAAATCCTTAATCCGATTCAACTGCGTTTCGAAATCTTTTAACTCCATCATCACCGACCCAACCTTCATTTCCACACACTTCAAGCTCAACCTAAACCAACCCAAATCATCATCAATATCCCCAAACACTCCCACTGGTTATTATCTGCTATATAAGACTTCATCTTCCAAAGAATTGTGTACGGTTTTTTGCAATAACGACGACCACACAATGACCCAGATTTCCAGGTTTGAAATCCCCAATGTTTTTGACAAGTGCAGAGTGGCTGGTTTCTGTAATGGAATTTTCTGCCTAGCTAGTTCTGACAGTGATCTTCATCATATATCATATTTGTGGAACCCAAGCGTTGGAATGTTTAAGAAGCTTCTAGCTACTCGCTTGACCGGTGAGGATTTTAGGATTGTTGTTTTTGGACTTGCTTATGATTGTCAAAACAATGATTTCAAGGTTTTGAGGCTTGTGGGTTTTTTTGGAAGAGAAGCTGAGGCTGAGATTTACAGGTTGAGGATGGGTTCCTGGACAAAGGTTGTAATATCGATGGAGTCGTTAAGAGGCTATGAACCCAACATTGGAACCATTCTTGATGTTATGCCACCCTGTGTATTTTGTAATGGAGCTCTGCACTGTATGGCATTTACTCGACAAGGTCGTTTCATTTTGTCCTTCGACGTTAGTGATGAGAGGTTCCGTGAGATGATGATGCCTCGTAATTTTCGTGATGGAATCATTGTAATGTTTGAACAAGTTGCGGTGTTCAAGGGATCGCTAGCTATTATTGTTTTCTCTCATAATTTTCTCAATCTGGGCATTCCGGGGGGTTGCTTATGCCACATTTGGGTTATGGAGGAATATGGTGTGGCCGATTCTTGGACTAGAAAATTTCTGGTACCATTAAGGGATTGGGTTTGGGAACCTCTTTTTTATGGTTGCACTGACAATGGTGAACTTTTGATCAAGAATGCCAGTGGGCTGGTTTCAATTGACCCCGAGAGTCGAAATCAGAACATTCTTGCAATTGAAGATTCCAAATGGGTGGGGTTCTCGGCTAATTCAATGGAGAGCTTGGTTTTACTTGATGAGGGTAAGTAAGTGTGAAAACTAACTTTGGCTATTATCTCACTTTCAGTTTTTCCATCATCATTGTGAAAATTGACTTTAGCTATTACAGCTTAATTTGTATGTAAGTTTATTTCATTTGGAAACTAAAGTGCTTTTGATGCTGAAACTAAGGTTGTATTTGTTTCCACCCTTGAGTTCAAGAAATTTCTCAGTACGAATGGGTGAAGTTAGCTGAATTACATGTGAGGATTGATAGTTGGCAGCATTTAATTGAAGTGAATCTTATTGATTTTGTTTTCTCTTTTCAGTGTTCATTTCTTATAAGCAAATTTACAGCCTTCTGCTTAGAACATGTGTCCTTGACCCTGTTCTAATTAATTCAACCTTGGAGTTAAGGAATCACCTATGCTTAGTTTTTCTTTGTTTCTTTTCTTTTCCTAGGTTATCTCAGCAACCAAACAGTGGATGTGATTAATTAGGATTGTGGGGAAAATGCTGAATAACAATTAGTCTTTTTTTGTCTGCTTGATTTCATTCTGTATTGGCTTTATTTCAAGCCTTTCCCTTTTTTCCCCCCTACTAGCCTCTCTCTGGTTGTTGAAAAAATGTAAGGGAAATGATTGTTAAGTCCGTGTTAATATTAGTTTCTGCACAACCAGTTAATCAAATTAACATCAGTAGGGATTAGAGAGAATGTGGAGGTTTCAAATATTAATAGTTTTGCTGTGCTTTTGTGTTGTATATAGGCAGAAGGATTGTTTAGCTGTTTGTGCCTGTGTTTGGTGAAAGTGTAATTGTGGGTGGCAATGTGTATTGAGGTTTGGGAAATTTTCGTTGAGTGTCTACATTTTAGGTGTTATCAATGTTACAAGTAGTAGCAAGACTCTTTAAGAGTATTCCATAGTACTTAGCAGCTCCGAAATGTGCTGAAATGGGGATTTCAGATGGCTAAGCAACTCTGTTCTATTGTGCTTTCACTATTTGACCATACCAAAACCCTTTAGTTCCATAGCAATTTGTGATAGAATATAGTGGTCACTTGTTCTCAAGCCCAATAACTAGCAGTAGCTGAAATTTTGCTTCCTTTTTAGAAGTTTAAAACAACGGAATCCTGATTGATCATATTTAACAGTGGCAAAAACAAAATATTGCTTTAATATCACCAGTAGTTGTTGATGTAACTATGACATAGGACAGGTGACATAGGACAGATTTGAAGTACCTGGCATATGCATGTGTTGGACTTTAGGATTGGGAAAGTTGCGTTATTAGTATTATAATTATTTGACAGTTAAAGAAATATTATATTGCAAAAAGACTACTTTATGTACACACAAAACACATAAGTGTAAAGAATTTCAGAATGTTATTATGTATAGAAAAGTAACGGCTCTATGAACTCTAGAATGAAACCCCATGCACTAGACCAATCAAATAAAGAACTAGTGAACATAGCTAACAATGTTATGGTGAGGGAAAGGCTTTGGGATTTATGCAATGCTTATGTTTGATAAGGTATGATTTAATTGCAAAGGAGGCTAGAAAAGTGAACAAAATGGCTGCAGGAATTGCAATGTAGTAGTGCAATTTACTATTATTGATCCAAAAGGGGGAAAAAGTTGTAGGAGTTTAGTCAGAGGCTACTTGAAATAATGTACACAATTTGTATTTAAGTACACAATTTTGTATATTCAATGTACTCAAATTTTCAATTTTGTATATTCAATATATACAAATTTTCGAGGAATGTACACACTTTTGTATATTTAGGGTACATAATTTTAATTTTTTCAAATGATATACACAAATTTGGTACATTCAAGGTACACTGTGTCAAAGACCGTATACAAATTTTCAAATAATGTATACAATTTTGTATATTCAATATATAAATTTTTTCAATTTTGTATATTCAACATACACAATTTTTCAATTTTATATATTTAATGTACACAATTTTTCAAAGAATGTATACAATTCTGTATATTTAATATACACAAATTTTCTAAATATGTACACAATTCTTTATATTTAAAATTACTCAAGATTTCAAAGAATGTACACAATTTAGTACGTTCATGGTACACTATTTTTCAAAAAAAAATGTTCATATACATTCAATGTGTACAATTTTTTTTATAAAGAATATGCATTATTCTATGCATCCAATATGCACAAATTTTCAAAGAATGTACATAATTCTATATAAACATAAATCCGACCTAATATCATGAATATCCTTCAACTTTTATCTCATCTTCTTATTTATGAGCCACGGCTCACTTCAACAGTTCAACTTTTCCTACTTTCCATAGAATTTCTGCGACTTTCCTAGCCACTAGTATATTCTTTAAAAAATTGTGCACGTAGAATGAAGGCTTACCATAATGTTCTCAGTGCGGCAAAGGTAAATATTTGAAAATCTTCCAAAATCTAGTTTTCATAGTGATACAAATCTAGGACTTTAGTAAGTGAGCTCTGTATAAAGCACTATTTGTGTTACCAAACTAACTTTCTCAACCAACAATTAAAATTTTTTTCCGTAATTAACATATTGCAATGAAATTATTTATCATCAAATATATATTCACGGTTGGGGAAAGTTTCTTATGAATAGAGTAACAAACAATTACAAGAATAACAAGTACTAGAGATTATCTAGCACCTTTTGCTTTGGAGATTGTCCTTTCCCTTATGCTTTTAACCTCATAGAGGCATAAAAAGAATGAATACAACGTGATGTTTAGCAGCTAGGTCAAAAAGATATGCCAATATGCGATAATAGGCTGCCATCTGAAGGCAAGAATATTGGAATTCACTTCCTTTGCAACTTCATAAATTTCCCTGTATCATATACCAAAATATGGTTTTGAAACTAAGTAGCTTTGAGCTTCTCCGGTTTATAGTTGATCATATTTTTGGACTGCAGTACCCCACTAGGAGAAAGAAGGCGCTGGAGAGCAAGGAAAAATCGACCCTGAAAGAAAATTTGATGATGCAGATAAGTACAAATCAAAGATTTTTGCATGTAGGTGTTTGGGGTGATAGTCTTACCCATTGAAATCCCACAAGTGCAAACCAGCAACCTGGCAAACCGTAACCTTTTACAAGCTGAAAACAAGACAAATAGGAGAGAATTGTTAATGCATAAAAAGAAAACCAAAGAGATTTTTATTTTTCTAAAAGGTCTTCAGTAAACCAAGAAATAGATCTCTACCAGTAGTAGAAGAGCACCCAAAGAAAAGCATCCGCTCATTGATAAGCTAATAAATGTTAGATCTCGTCCAGCCTGCACCATAAAACAGATAAATTGATGCTCTATACATTATCTTATACAACTGAGTGCTCCACCGGAGTATTTTGAGTCAAAATATTTGGCATTTTAGGATCAAACCCGTGGCCTCACACACCAACACTAGGGTGGAATTCCATTTTGGCTATAATCCAATAGCAATTTAGCAGGCAAAGCAAGTTTAGAACCAAGCAGCATAAGTTCATGGAGTTGTGTTTTTTTTTTTCTTTTTTTCTGTTGGGGTTGCTAATGTTAAAGTTTTGCTAGTTCTTGGTCCAACCACAGCATCAGACATGCAAGTTAAAAAAAAAAAAAAATCAAAAGGTAAAAAGTTCAAGAAAATGTCTGAATTTAAGTTGTCAAACATACCAGCAATGTTCCCTCAAGGCTATGAGTACAGGGCGTCACAGCTAATGAAAGAAAGAACAGAATCAACACCTTGTGCATCTGCATAGACACAAGAATCAGACAATATTAATGTTTCGCTAGTTATGTAAAAAATTAGAATATATTACTTACTAGAGTTGTTTTCTCCAAATTTAATTCTATCCTTAATGTAAGTTACTTGTCATAATTAAATAAAATAGATCCATCTACCAGTGGGTAAAAAGCACAATGACAATCATCCATCCAGAGCCAAAGACATACAAAGGTTATTTAATTTGCATTTCTTGCCGTTATTATATCTTTTGATGCAAGGAAACTTAAAATGACCTCAGATCTAACTGAATGGAACACAAGTACCACAGGCTTAAGACATAAGTAGCACAAATTTGGTTATCTGATGAAATTATTTAGTGCCAATTTAGTGTATAAAGCAGTTATCATGTCCCACTTTTGCAGTATCTAATTTGGTGCAAAGCTTAAAATGACAATCTCAGAACCAAGCAATATAATCCTCTGTCAATTGTAGAACAGTTCAGAAGATCATTAAGTATGAGAGCGAACGGTTGAAAATTTTAATAAATATACTTATAATTAAGTTCTAAACTTGGGAACTAACCTCTTGTATGACATTAAGATCAGGTGTAAACATTTTGGGAAGCAACCAAGGAACAGACATTCCTATTGTTGCAATTGCTAATCCAAGTATAGCTCCAATAACCATCAGTGACTTCAGCAGCATTCGAGCCTGTATGACATCATAAACCGATAAGAACACTTGCAACAAACAGAATTCATACAGAATTGCAACTAGAACTTTTTATTCACTAGTAATAATATATTCAAAATATCCATTAGACCAAAGAAAAAAGTTAACACTTCAGAACTGATATCCTAACAAAACTCTTCGATCTTCATTTAAGTGGCACAACCAAGTTTTAAGGTATGATCAGAAAAGATGAATATCACTAACCTTCTCCAAACTTTGGTTGACTCCATATAATAACTCTGGCATGAACGATTGCGCAGTTTGAGAGAGAGGTTCACCCCATACCACACACATGCCGTACATTTGTATCATGACCTATAGTGATTTGCACATTGTAAAAACCATCAGTTCATTACAGATAGGGAGCACAAGAAGGATGAAAGTAACTGTTTGAGTAGAACCAACCTGATGAGCTGCAACTGTATTTGTGCCCATAGCTGTAGCAAAATATGTTATGAGAGAATAGAAGGCCACCTGAACATCAGAAACACACAGATGCATAAATATATTCCCATGTGAGCAGATAAAGCAATTGAGCCAAGTAAAATATAACAAACCTTTGAGAACATTGTTACAAAGACTGGAGCAGCAATTGCAAATATCTGCAAAAATTCTTTGGGCGATGGAATGGAGATGGAAAAAGCGCTATATCCTTTTTTGTTAAGAGCGTCAATCATCATATAAGCTGCAATAAGCTGGAATATATCATATTGATTAGTGGCAAGTCTAACAGTAAATTGTATTCTGCATATTGGGTAAATTAGGAATTTGCAACTAATAAAAAGTGATTGATGCATAAAACCATATATATTAATTGTTTAGTGTTCATTGAACATACTTGTGATGTCATTGTTGCCCATGCTGCACCTGTTATACCATAGTGTAACATATTGCACAGGACTACATGACCAATGGCATTCACAGAACTAGCTACCACCAAAGCCTTCAGAGGTCCCAATGAATCTTTCATTCCAAGACTGGGAATCAGAAGAAAAACCATCAGAATACAATATATATAAGCAAGCACTGGATGTTGATTACATGATCTATTAAATGTGGGGTACATCTTGGCACCAACTTGGGGGGAAGGGGGGATTTGAGAGGAGCAATTTCTTCCTTTAGGCTTTCTATGTTTCTTCTTATTACTCTTGTTAATTCTTTTGACCACAGGAGCTTCTTAGTTGTTGTGAGAATAAGATACTAACAACTAGTTTTACAGTTTTTTTATTTATTTATAATTTAACAACTAATTTTACAGTTAGAGAGAAGATATCAACTCTTCATACTATTTTCCAATATCTCTCTCTTATTTCCCTATTTTCATAATCCTGCAAACCATGATCACTCACTTGGTTGTTCAAATTATTTAATGACAACTTAATGGAAAGGAGTATTTAATTAAGTAGCTTCAACAACATATAACCATAGATAAGATCTTGTCAGGAGAATTGTGTAAAAAAAGTCATGCAGCACCACATAGCTATTTCATATTTAACAAGATTAAAATGGCAGTGCTTACAAGCTGACAAGTATGTACAATAATAAGTCAGAAATTATTACAAAACAATCACACTAATACACTGCCAACATATAAGTACATGATGCATGGGAGAAAAATATAATATTTGCACCTTGCACTTTGAGCAACCAACCCAAAAAGAATTGCAGGCCATGCCAAGCCTCGAATCTACCAACAAAAAAGATAACATTCAGTCAAAAACGTCATTAAGAAGAAGTAAGCAGGGAGTGTTTTAATAATCCATAGTAGTAGTCATGGAAAAATGTCAGGCAGAAGAATAAGTCAAATCATTCAGGTATGCAAGCAGATGATCGACTTGCAAGGATAGAATTTTCTCCATTTGTGCTTATTTTTTTGTTTAAAAAAAAAAAGAAATGGAAATTAATTTTGGTGTCAAATTCTTTTAAACATTGATGGTGGAAAAATATAAGCAGCAACTTAGAGCCAATATATAAATGTCAGCCTTCCATATGATGAAGAACGACAGTGGAAAGGAAGATATCAATCTTACAAGGCAAAGGAATTACTAGATTTTATATTTAAAAAAATTATGTAAAAGGAAATGAACCTGGACATATTTGCTTGCTGCAGGTACAATATGCACGTTCTTCGGCCCAGCAAAAGCTGAAAAAAAAATTACAAATTCATGAATCATTTGAGGGCCTCCACTATATAATTGCTCATTGCCAGTTCTTACTGACTAAAAGGTGGCGAAAAATTATGAATGATATACATCTATCCAAAAGTAACTAAAAGTTGGAGCAAGCTTTATTACCAGTCAGTGCCCATGGACCCAGGAACTGGGTAAACAAAAGCATCAAAGTCCCACAAGTTATCCCAACAAAGAGCAAGATAGATATTTGATGCTGAACTTCATTTTTATCCTGCATCAATACCATCTAGTCAAAATATGCAGCACAGAACTGAAAATGGCAAAAAGGAATTGATTTCTTTGTCAGTATCCTACTTGATTTGGAGACCAGAGACTAACTAAAAAGAGTGGTAACAAAGATTAAGTGATTTGACAAAATAAAGATACATTTAACTCCCCCAACCCAATAGAGAAAATCAACAGTAGTTAAATGCAAAATTGTACTAATACAACAATGCAATATATATTAGGGTGTAAAATCTCTCACTATACTTATGGAAAAAATGCATTATTAATCAATGTCCATACTTATTTGGTAGTCATCGGCTGCCTGTTATTCAGGCTATAACAGGAAACTGATTATGATTTTGTCAAGAATGTTGTGCATTCATAATATATAATGCACCTCTTAGTCTCTAACTTGGCATGTGTATTGTTTTTAATAGAATATCTAGTTTTGAAGCTTTGAAAAACATAATGGAGCTATTCAAATTCCGGGAAGAAAACATCGATAGACAACCTATTTTGACTTAATAGCCTAATGCCTATAAAGGATCAGATTAGCACAGAACATATATATTATTAAATTCTTGACATGATAAGGGCAATTAAGAATCCATGTATTTCTTTTACAAAGGTACTATTAATTTGTTAAAAACATTGCCTTTGTAGATTCCCACAATGCTTAGATCAATTATGAACAAAACCAGTAATACTTTTTACAGCTCAGAGAACTAACCCGTTTGGCAAGCGAAGTGGCAACCATATTTGAAGTAGCAATTGAAAGGAACATGAACAAAAGATTCATATTATCGCAAAAGACCGTTCCAGGACCTGCACATTCAAAACCACCATCAAAATTGATCTACTTCCCCCACTCAAAAACAAATAAATAAACATCCCCCCATTTGGCCATTAAGAAAACCAATTCTCATGTTATATGCTGATTAGTTTCCATAATATCAAAATACAAATAAACCTACATAAATCTCAACTGAACTAATGAGAAATCATAAACTATCAATTGTCACAAGAGCTTCGACAGTTAGGAAATGGTGAATTCAATAATTTAACCATTCATTCTAATGTTCCCCTCACTTGTGGACACAAACTACCTCTTAATAAGATGGGTCTAACACATGCGATTTTTAATTTTTAAAATGAGAGAGAATTTGACCTCACGCTACTTTGACACCATTACCACTTAGAAAAAGATTAATTGAATTATTTAACCATTCATTCCAAGTGTGCGTTTGGAAACTGATTAAAAATTAAAATTATGTTACTATTCAGCTTATTTTTGCTACTATTTATAGGTCCATTGCACTTTTTAATATTATTCATAAGCTCCACTATACTATTTCAACTAACGTTTAACTTTATCTACAGTACTTTCAACAATAAGTCTTCAATTTCAATAAAATAAGCGATATTCAAATAGACCTTAAGAATAAAATAATAAAATGTATAAGTTAAGATAGCTTGAACTCAAACTATGTATTCTATTACTAAGATAAATTACTACCACTCGCCACAATTTATACCCTATAAGTTTGGTGAATTATCGTTTTAGTCCACTAAATTCAAAATTTTTCATTTTCGTTCGTTAACCTTGATACCTAACATGTTGTTTTAGTCCTTTGATCCATTGCCATTTGAAAATCGTCATTAACTCTCTTAAAACGACGCAATTTTAAATCATATTTTAATGCTACAAACATGAGATGACATCGTTTTAAAAGAGAATGCTATTTTTCAAACAGCAATAGATAAAAGGACTAAATTGATATCGTTGTCAAAGTTAAATGACTAAAATGACAAAATCTAAAATTAGTAGAATAAATTGACAATTATGGTATATTGTATTTTTCGAAACTTGGAATTGAAGAAAAAGACTAGCTAAGGTACCTAAAGCAGCGAGCTCCGTTGAGCTTCCCCGACCGATCACAGCCGTTGAGATGAGACTCATCAACGGTCCACAGATCCAAAGCCCCGTGGCGGGACCCGAAAACATCACGATCTCCTTCATTTGCTTCCATATGCTCTGGTTCGCCAAATCCTCTCTCTTCGATTCCACAACTTCCACCACTACTTCTTCTTCTTCGGAAGAGAGTGAAACTGAAGCGACATTGTTATCGTTTTCGAGCTTGTCTTCTTCGATGAGTTCATGGCTAGCGCTAGTGCAAGCTGTTAGGAACCGATTGCGAAGATTGTTCTTATGAGAGATGCGAATACTCTGCGGCGGCGGAGTGGTGGAGTTGCGGAGGCGAGGGGTGAATTGGTTGTTGAGGAAGATTGAAGGGCGAGAGAGTCGTCGGGGAATTGGGGCTCCGATTGGAGTATGGGTAGGACGAGCTAGGGTTTTGAGCTGCATCGTTGAAGCTGAGAATTGAGGTTGAGACTTGAGAGAGAGAGAGAGAGAGAGAGTGAGAGATTGTGTACAAGAGCGGTTTATATGGTTCTGGAATAAAAATTTGAAAAAGATGAAGCGGTGTGAAAGTTTGGCGCGCGGCTTGGGTTTGGCTCTGACCGAGGCTTGAGTCTAATATTTTATGATTTTTTTATAATAATTATTGAGGTAGTATATATATATATTATAATTAATTTATAATAAAAATAGTATTAATAATGAGTTTATGTGAAAGTAATTTTGAACTAAGCTGTTGAAAATTATGTATCCTTAACATTGTTTATATTGTTTTGATGTTATTTAGGCCTTTAGTCATTTATTATTGTTTACTTTATTAGTTTATTAGTTTACGAGTTTGTAATTGTATAAAAGAATTTAATCAATTTGAGTTTTTTTCTTTTCCTTATTTTTTGATAATTTGGTAATTAAAGGAAGGTGGTTTAATTATTGGTATTTTTGTCAAACTTGATAAAACATTCGCTTACATAATTTGTTCACATAAACTTGATAAATGGTTTTATATTTGCCTCTACATAATTTGAATGGAGATTCCTAATATAAAATTATAATTTGAATGGAGATTACATTAGAAATTTTTATTATTGGGAATATAAGGCATTATAATAGAATAATAATTATTATTCATAAATTTGGTTTTTATATATAAAGAGCTCGTAAAAGATGATGTATAAAGAAAATTTATATTTTTTAAAATATATTAAATTTAAAACCTATTACATGCATTAAAGAATAACTATTACAACTATTTAAAAAATAAATAGTTATTCCTCAATTTAAAGAGTGGTTACTCCTATATAATAACTAATCTATATAATAAAGATGCAACCAAATGAGCGAATCTATATTACATATAATTAATTATTCCAATACACAAGAGCTATTACCACATACCAAACATACCCTTACGTTTGGACTCATAGGATGAAATTAATTAACAAAAATAAGCTAAAGATGACACCCCTTGGTTTTTTAAAATTATTATCATTAATAAGTTTTTTTGTAGATATAATATTATTGATAAGTTACACACACTTTATAAGTATTAAAATCATAATTTCACATTTCACCTTAAGAAGCAGCGAAGAGGCGACCCCCGTTTGGGAATTACTTATTTTGGGAGAGAAAAAGCTAATGAATAAACAAAATAAAATGAAAAATAAGCCAATAATGAACCGAATTTGACTTCACTGGATCGAAGCTCACAGTCACAGCTTGCGGCTTGGCTTACTGGCCGTTTGTAGCACGCTTAATCCAACTACCTTGTTCTCGCGCCATCTAACTGCCTCAGAAGTGGGGCTCCGATCCAATATCCACGTGCCCAACTGTAATTCCAAGTAGTATAATCGTAGACAGTAAGATCTACAGGAAGTCAAACATAGGTGATACGACATATGATATGATGACAACTGACATGGTAAAACCACCAAAAAATTCGTACAATAAAACAGCCACGGTGTCACTTTTCCATTGGTTCATTGCTTTAATCTAACGGCAACCTTAACTAATTTTCAAACATACTTCTCAACTTTGCCTTTGTTTTCAGCCACTTTTCCCTTCTTTAACCGCCCCAAACGTAAAGAAAGCCACCAAAGAAAACGAGAACACTAGTATAGTATCAAATTTATTGTCTGCAAGTCATTCGTTGCCTTTGTTGCTGACCCCTTTTGAGCTACCTATGATTGATTGACTCTGAATTGTTTACAAAATTAGGATCGTTCCCAATCTACGTAGTAACTACCTTTCTTTGAAATTGTAAGATGTTCATAGAGTAAAAGGTAATAATAGCAATTATTGAGATTAATGTGATAGAATTGCGTAAAATCTTGTGAATTGATAAGCTAATCGGACCCACAAAGCATCACCGAAAATCATATTGGACCACGAACCATGGTGAGAGAGTTAGAGAGAGAGCGGGACAAGCAAGAAAGGAGAATTAGAGAGGAGAAAGAGCGAGAGTGATAGAGAATTGAGTTTTATTTTTAAGTATTAGCTACAGTAGCTGCTATTCATAGCAATTTAATTACTTAAAACATTAAAAAAAGAAAAAGATATATCTTTTTTTTTTTAAAAAAAGAAAAAAAGAAGAAGTTAAAAATAACTTTTTTGTAATAATACAACCTCCAATGTGAATGCTCTTATGCCTCCATTTATTTGAATGTCTATGATAAATTTTATTTTTGTTAATGATGACATGATAATTTAATCCAGTTATTTTGAAATAAGATTTTAATAACTTTAAGTCGAAATTACTCTAAAAATTTATTTAAGGCGTAAATGTACTTTAAGTCCCTACATTTTGCACTTTTTCCATTTTAGTCCATACATTTTATTTTTACTACTTTTAGTTCCTAAACCAATTAATACTTGACACTTAGGTCCTTTCCATCACTCAACTAACAGGAAAAGCTGATGTGGCTAACGGAACACCCTATTAACTGAAGTGGCACTGATGTGGCACTTATATGGCAATTAAAATATCATTAAAATAAAAAAATAAAAATAAAACCTTAAATCTAATTTAATTTTTTTAAAAAATATTACTTATCATTATTAATTTTCATAAGAACATTACAACTTGTTCTTCTTGTTCTTCCCAATCAAACCCAGCAACAAGAACTTAAACCCAGCAACAAGAACACAAACCTAGTAACCAATAACTCAAACCCTGATTACAACAACACAAACGAAAAAAAAAAAAAAAAAACAAAGATCAAACACAAACACAGACCCAGATTACAACAACACAAATGAAAAGAAAAATGAAAAAAAAGAAACAGATATCAAAAATTTTCTTCATGTTCTTCAACTTGTTCTTCATTTAACAGCTTGTTCTTCCCAAATCAAACCTAGCATCCAAGAACTCAAACCCATCACAAGAACACCAAAGAAAAGAGAAAACAAATTATCATCTCTCACTCTTTCATTGATGAACCTGAGTTCTCCCATTCATTCCCAACAAGAACAACTCTCTCAGTCTCAAGACCCAAACAACATGACCACTCAAAATCAAGATCAACTCTCACGGTCTCAAGACCTAAACAGCATGACCCACAAGACAAACCCCAGCAAAACCCAGCAAGACCCAAACAGAATGATCAATCTAACCAATTTGAAGAAGGGCGCCACCGCAAGATCCATCCCTGTCCACCAAAACCCCAAGTCACCACTCCAAAATCACCCTAAGCTGCCATCCTTATCTTCTTTGCCTTCGCCCACTACCATTCACAAACGTCGCCACCCTAGGCAGTAGCTCCCAAACCCACACCTCCCTCTCTAATTCTCTTGCCTTCGCCCACTCTCTCTCTTTTCTGTCTAATCTGAAGGGCCAGTAAGAGAGGAAAATAAAGCCCACTCTCTCTCTTCACGATCTAATATGAAGGGTCAATAAGAGAGGTAAAGAGAGAGGGTGAGTTAAAGAGAGAGTCTGAACTTAAACCAGTTTGGAGAGAAAAGGCTTGAGACAATTTTGAATCTATAATGCAAGTGGGTTGAGGTTTTGATCTAGGTTTGTGGGGTTTCAAAAGTTTTTTTTTTTTTTTTTTTTTTTTTTGTGTGTCTAAAAACTGGTATATTTAATTTTGTGAAAAGAGAGAAGAAGGAATTGATAGAGTCGCAAACTGGGAAAAAGAAGAAAAATAAAGAAGAAAAAGAAACTAGGCACAAACATAACAGATCTAAGTTCCACCATTTTTTTGTTTTTAATTATTTTTTTGTTTTTTATAATTTTTAAAATTAATAAATTTATTTTTAAAGTTTAGATGCTGATGTGGAAGCTGACGTGGATGCTGATGTGGCATTTTTAATATTATTTTAATGAACACGTCAGTATTTACTGTGCTAACAGTGCACTCATTTGCCACGTCAGCTTTTGCCGTTAGTTGAGTGACGGAAAGGACCTAATTGTCAGGTGTTAATTGGTTTAAGAACTAAAAGTGGTAAAAATAAAATGTAGAGACTAAAATGAAAAAAATACAAAATGTAGGGACTAAAAGTGCATTTACGCCTTTATATAAAAGATCTTAATTATGTGTGAATCATGGAAATAACCAAGATAAATAAATAAATAAATATCAATTAATTTTTATGAACTCATAGACTCTTTTTTGTAGACTTGAACCCTCTCTTCTCAGCACAAGAGAATGGAGAAAATTTTATGGGCTTCTACCTTCCTAGTCGTAGACTCCTAGGTAGTCCATAACTCCATATAAGTCCATATACATGGTTTGAAAGCAATAACACTAGGCCATCACTTCTTGATGTTTTTTTTTCATGCATGGAGCCCAGAAGACTCTAGGCACACGCACATGATTCAGCAGGCTACCCTAGCAAGGTAGTCGGCATAAATCTTCGCATGTGAGGCAATGTGAATATATCTTGGAATTTTTTAGTAAACAATAAGTTTCTTCACATGTGATTTGATATCTTGGAATTTCTTATTGAATGGACCTGTCCCAAAGTTGTCGCTATTGTATGGTTGTGGATCTTGAGGAATCAGTATGTACATACATACAATTCACATGGCCTAAAGTGGTGAACTTTTTTTATTATTTTTTTCCCACTGAAGGGAATTATTTATTATAGGCCCCATTTTTGGAAAAATTTTATCGATAGTACTTTTTCAATTCCTAATAAAACTTTTTTCAAAAATGGTATATTATTGTGTCCCCATATAGCACACGTTAGTAAAATCCATTTATTATGTTATTAAGTAGAAGGACAAAAGAAATCAAAAATAAAAGTTCAGTAGATTAAGTTACACGTGAAGTAGTAGCCCTAGTCCATATCATCTCCCTATATCCACCCACACACACACACACAAAAATCATCCAATAAAGAAATCTATGGTTAAAATCATGTCTACACAAAAAAAGATTAATTGTTGTTTTGAGTTAATGATAAAGAGGAATCAGTATGAAATGAATGTTATAGATTGAATTCTATTGTAAAAAGAAGAAGAAGATGATGATAAATAGGGGTATTTACCAAACCGCTCAAATTGTGCGGTAGTACTCACACCAACTAAAACCACTCCCAAAATGAAATAACTACACTACACCTCAAGTGGCAATGAATCGCACCACATTGCACTGTATTGTGCGGCGCGGTGTGCAATTTTATGATAAGAAAGCTACACAAAATTGCATATTATTATTATTATTATTATTTTGTTTTGTATATATTTGTGGTACATTTAGTTTACTTTCAATCTATCATGAATTTTTTTTTTTTGTCTTGTATATATATTTGTGTTACTTTTCTTGTTACATAAGTTAAAAAAAAAAAAAAAAAAAAAAACCTTACTATCAATATTATCGTAGTGTATGTGTGTGTATATATATATATATATATATATATATATATATATATAAAATAGGTAAAACTTAAAGAAAGTTCAATTAGAATTTGAAATTAGAATCCAATTTTGCACCATGTGTCAAAATTTATGTAGGAACCACACCATAATTATCCACTTAAGTTTTTGTGATGTGTCCACATAAGTTTTTTAATCTTTGTGCCAAGTGAGTTAATAAGTGTAAAAGACTAAAAATCTAATATTAATGAACTATAAAATAAATTAAAAAAAAAAAAACCAATCACATACACTCAATAAAAATCATCACACAACAAAGATCACCACACGTTCTATCTTATTAAAAATTAGAAAAAAAATGATTATAAGAAGTATTAAATTTATTTAAGAAATTTAATATGTGACTAATTACGTGTATTTTTTTTTAAAAGACTAATTATTTATATTTTTATAATAAAAATTGTGTTTAATTTTAAATGTATCTATATGTATACATGTAATGATATTTTTTTTAAAATAATTTGACTAATTATTTATATTTTTATAATAAAATTGTGTTTAATTTTAAATGCATTTATGTGTTTGCATAGGTTTATGTTACATGCTACTATTTATTAATAGTAAACTAGTCATTAGTAATGTCATCTTGAAAATATATTAATATACTAGTTCAAAATTGACCAATCCACACCTTGTACACTGCACCAAACTGCATATGTTATCGCAAAATTGAGGTGCGGTGAAGTGATGGTTCGGCCAAATCACACCGCAAAATGCGGTGTTAAAAATAAACAAAAAATGCACTGAATCGCACCAGCAAACACCCTTAAATTGATAAGACATAATGTAGTAAGAATTTTTTGCTCCTGCTGTTTAGCTTCTTAATTAGCCAAAAGATCAATACACTGGACTATTTGTCTCCCTGCTAGATCATGGAAATTGTGGTGATTGATGCATAGTTAAAAAGTGATGTAATGTATGTCTTTTTTTTCCTTTTTCTTTTTTCCTTTTTTTAATATGGTGATCAATGATTATTAGTTGTGCACATAAATTTAGGGTGGTTATTATGTGTTAACTTTCTGTAATATTTGTGTACATTTTGAAAAAGGTACTCAAAAACCAAATAATAGAACCTTATACACACTTTACTCTTTACCCCTTCCCCCCCCCAAAAAAAAAAAAAAAAAAATCATTAAAATAGAACTTCCGACTAAACTTGAGAAAGCTTATGGTGCAATATTTAGAGTGTTTTTGGGTGCAATATTTAGAGTTGGCATCAATAAAATAGAACCTTTTATATACCACTCTCTGTATTTCGCGTATGAATCACTGGGCTTGGTTTTCATTGAGATTGGTTGACGCTGGCCTAAAATTCTACTTAGCCAAAACCGAAGGACTGCAATGTAATTACAACCAAAAAAAAAAAAAAAAAAAAAAAAAAAAAACACAAATGACTGTAGTGCTGGTCCACTTTCATGTGCATTGCAGAGCAGCCGTGAAAGCCGCAGTGAATAATTATTTTTAACGTGCTCAACGGAGTGGGTTGTTTACCAAAAAAAGCATGGTGTGGTTTGGTGGGGGGATTTTTCATTTATTTTTTACAATTTAATATTAAGAAAGTGTTTTTTCCTTCTAAAAAAAAAATTAAGAAATTGTTTTAATCATACTTGAATTTGAAATGGGTTAAGATATGGGACTTGGATAGTCCCGTGCATCCATTGTATTGGATTTGTTAAGATATTGACATGTGATCAAAAGTGGACAAGTGTCATCATCCCTACAAGTTCGATATAACTAGACACTAGATCTAAACTTTACCTATTAAGATGATGCATATTATTTTTTTGAGAATAGATTTTCCCAATAAATTATAGGTGATAGATTATTACTCGTTTTAATTTGAACTTCATCATTGAAATTATTATATTGCCTAAAAGGTTATTTCCTTTTGTTGTTTGTTTATGTTTTCCTATGTTCATCATCATGAACAACTTGTATTTTCCCTTTCTCTTTTCCTCAATAATATTACGCCGATTATTTATTAAAAAATAAATAAAAATCACCACCCAAAGAATTCTACTAAGGATATAGACCTGAAATGACTCACCACTGAATGAGAATTATCATCACCCAAAAAGATACAAAAATCCAAACTTGCCACCAAAAGGAATCCACGTAAGGGAAGAGTTGAAAAGAAGAAATCATTCTTCTTAAAGCCCAAAGGCTATTTTTCTGAAAATACACTTTGATTTGTTCATTCCAGCCAAATAGCTTATATGAAAGCTTTGAACAACCTTCTAAGTATAGGAGAATGAAAATAACAATTAAAACATTACATTTTTAAGACCATAGTCAAATTTGACTCATTGAAACTAGAAACAAATTAAAAGAGGATAACTAAAACGTAATGGTTGTAATACATGAACATGATGCTCATTTTCTCAATAAAAGTTCTATTACCTATAAAAAAAAAAAAACATAATGGTTGTAATATTTCCTAGAAAACCTTAATTAAATGCTATTTGGTTTCTTGGACAAAATAATTAATTAGTTTTCTGACTTGGAGGGAAAATTCATTCAAAATAATTGGCCTTATTTGCTGGATTTCAAAATCATCTTGGCTTGGTTTTTGAATTAGATTGGGCTGGCTGAAGCTTCGGACACTCCTGTCTCATGAAACCTCCATTGATGCCATTTTCATGTACTCTTTAGAGCTGATTCCTGCGTTAAACCTTTGTTCTCCAAAATCCAAATTGATAATCAGTTTGAGTTAACAAGGACTTAATGCCTGCTAATGAGCTCTAGCTCAAATGTCACATCCTTCACCCCTTGTTAGAGCAATAGGGGATCATCTAAGTATGATTTAGATTTTTTTTTTCTTTCTTATTTTAATACTAAAAAGGGGGAGAGAGAAGGGGGGTGGGTGGGGTGGGGTGGGGTGGGGAAGATGGGAATAGAATACAAAGATGGTATTCTTACTTTATTGAATTGAATAGCCAAAAACAGTCTGCTGTTTCTGTCGTGTTTTCTTTTTTTGATGGGAACTATCATGGTTTCTAAACAGAGAGGGATGGAAGGAATTAATTGGATTTTTTTTTTTTTTTTTTTTAACTAGGGGAAATTACACTTTCCATTAGTGGTTTGTATCTAGTTAGAGTATTCAATCTGTGGTTTAATATGCTCAACTCTCTTGAGGTCTAATTGTATTAGCTCTTTGTTTGGAAGTTTAATGCATTCAGATTTCAATAAAAGTAAGGGTCTGATTGGATATCACTTATTGCTGAAAACTAAAAACACTGTAACAAAATAATTTTTAAATATGTGAATAGTACTGTGAAACCTAATTTTAAAGTTGTTTTATTTAAAAAAAAAGTACTTGTGGATCCTATAAACAATGCACGGAACTCACAAAAACACTGAATGTCGCCGCTATCCAAACATACACCAAGTACAATGCATGTCAACTTCTATTCAAAGACTTCCTAAATAATAAGGAGAATTTCTTTCATTATTCAAAAATTCAAAACAAATAAAATAAAATAAAATAAAATATAATGATAAAATAACTTTGTAGGTCCCATAAACAGTGCACGAAACTCACAAAAAACACTGAACGTTGCCGCTATCCAAACATACAGCAAGTTTAATGCATTCAGATTTCAATGATATTTTTTAAAAATAATTTGACTAATTATTTATATTTTTATAATAAAAATTGTGTTTAATTTTAAATGCATTCATATGTTTGCATGGGTTACATGCTATTTATTAATAATAAACTAGTAATTAGTAATGTCATCTTGAAAATATATTAATATACTTGTTCAAAATTGACCAAACCACACCTTGTACACTGCACCAAACTGCATATGTTATCCCAAATTGAGGTGCAGTGTAGTGATGGTTTGACCAAATCACACCGCAAAATGCGGTGTTAAAAATAACCAAAAAATGCACCGAATCGCACCGGCAAACACCCTTAAATTGATAAGACATAATATAGTAAGGATTTTTCGCTCTTGCTGTTTAACTTCTTAATTAGCCAAAAGATCAATACACTGGACTATTTGTCTCCCTGCTAGAGCATGGAAATTGTGATGCAGTGATTGATGCATAGTTAAAAAGTGATGTTACTGATGTAATGTATGTCTTTTTCTTTTCTTTTCTTTTTTTCCTTTTTTTAATATGGTGATCAATGATTATTAGTTGTGCACATAAATTTAGGGTGGTTATTATGTGTTAACTTTCTGTAATATTTGTGTACATCTTGAAAAAGGTACTCAAAAACCAAATAATAGAACCTTATTCACACTTTACTCTTTACCACCACCACCCCCCCCCCCCCCCCCCCCCCCAAAAAAAATCATTAAAATAGAACTTCCGACTAAACTTGAGAAAGCTTATGGTGCAATATTTAGAGTTGGCATCAATAAAATAGAACCTTTATATACCACTCAGTGCATTTCGCGCATGAATCACTGTGCTTGGTTTTCATTGAGATTGGTTGACGATGGCCTTAAAATTCTACTTAGCCAAAACCAAAGGACTGCAATGTAATTACCAAAAAAAAAAAACACAAATTACTGTAGTGCTGGTCCACTTTCATGTACATTGCAGAGCAGCCGTGAAAGCCGCAGTGAATAATTATTTTGAACGTGCTCAACGGAGTGGTTTGTTTACCAAAAAAAGCATGGTGTGGTTTGGTGGGGGGATTTTTCATTTATTTTTTACAATTTAATATTAAGAAAGTGTTTTTTCCTTCTAAAAAAAATAAGAAAGTGTTTTAATCATACTTGAATTTGAAATTGGTTAAGATATGGGACTTGGATAGTCCCGTGTATCTAGTGTATTGGACCTGTTAAGATAATGACATGTGATCAAAAGTGGACAAGTGTCACAATTCCTACAAGTCTGATACAACTAGACATTAGATCTAACCTTTACCCATTAAGATGATGCGTGTTATTTTTTTGAGAAGAGATTTTCCCAACAAATTATAGGTGATAGACTATTACTCGTTTTAATTTGAACCTCATCACTGAAATTATTATTTTGCCCACCAGTAATAACAAGCTTAACAAACCTGCTATTTATGATATGTTTTGAAAATATCGTGAAAATATTGTGACATAGCATTTCTCTATATTTTTTTTAGAGATAAGTGCACTTTTGGTCTTTAAAGTTCAAAGCTGTTTTCATTTTGACTATTTATGTTTCAAAATTTTTCATTTTGACCATTCATATTTAATTGTTTTTTTGCTTCTCAAAAATAAAATATTTAATTATGTTTTTGTATTGGTTATGTCATCTATTTTCATTAATAATCTCACAATTAAGTGTCTATTCATGTTTAACTATTTTATAAAATACTAGTTACAAAATGATAAACTCCTACATCTACTTGTATAGTTAAATCCCACTTATATAATTTACAATTCTAAGGTGGCTTGGAATTTGCAGTGTGTGGTTGACCTCACTAAATTATTAGCGAGTAGCCACCATGATAATCCATATCGGATCACCGGTGGTTTCTCACTTTCCATGGGAAAACTCGCTATTAGACTATTAAGCGTTACGTGCTTTAAAGGCTTTACCCTTTAGGAAATTTAAGAGCTTAAATCAATTTAAGGAAATTTGTCATTAAATAATAATGACATATCACACTATGTAGTATCTACTAAATAATAATGAAAAAAAAAAAGCTTAATCTTTTTGTTAAAAAAATAAAATATAAAACTGTGTATAAAAGTATAAATTAAAGTTTACAAGCTTTTCTCAAAGGTGTGCTTTTTGTTGGTTGGTGTTGCCCAAAGTGTTAAAGGTGCAAGTGTAAAACACACGATTCTTAAAGCACCATGTTCTTAAAGGGAGTTCAATCTTTCAACTACAAACTTTTGCCAAAAGAGATGTGTTACTTCGTGTAACTTCCTTGGCCACAAGCCCAAAGCAACGGTGTTGTTTTAATTTGAGGACAAAATGGACCTCCAAAAAGACTAATGTTTGTTATAATTTTCTCATTGATCCTATTGTGCAAAACGTTCTAGTCTATTATCAGGATCGAGGCAAGCCGTCCTACTTTTGTAGGCCTTCTGCTTTGTTTTAATAAATTCTTCTTTTCCATAAAAATGGGACCTCCCAAAAGACTGATGTTTGTTATAATTTTCTCATTGATCCGATTGTGCAAAACGTTCGAGTGTCTTATTAGGATTGAGGCAAGCTGTCCTGCTTTTGTAGGTCTTCTGTTTTGTTTTAATAAATTCTTCTTTTCCATAAAATTAAAAAAAAAAAAAAAAAACAGAGAAACAACTAATTAATCTAAGTAACAATCCTTGGCCACAAGCCCAAAGCAACGGTGTTGTTTTAATTTGAGGACAAAATGGACCTCCAAAAAGACTAATGCTTGTTATAATTTTCTCATTGATCCTATTGTGCAAAACGTTCTAGTCTATTATCAGGATCGAGGCAAGCTGTCCTACTTTTGTAGGCCTTCTGCTTTGTTTTAATAAATTCTTCTTTTCCATAAAAATGGGACCTCCCAAAAGACTGATGTTTGTTATAATTTTCTCATTGATCCGATTGTGCAAAACGTTCGAGTGTCTTATTAGGATTGAGGCAAGTTGTCTTGCTTTTGTAGGTCTTCTGTTTTGTTTTAATAAATTCTTCTTTTACATAAAATTTAAAAAAAAAAAAAAAAACAGAGAAACAACTAATTAATCTAAGCAACAATCCTTGGCCACAAGCCCAAAGCAACGGTGTTGTTTTAATTTGAGGACAAAATGGACCTCCAAAAAGACTAATGTTTGTTATAATTTTCTCATTGATCCTATTGTGCAAAACGTTCTAGTCTATTATCAGGATTGAGGCAAGCCGTCCTACTTTTGTAGGCCTTCTACTTTGTTTTAATAAATTCTTCTTTTCCATAAAAATGGGACCTCCCAAAAGACTGATGTTTGTTATAATTTTCTCATTGATCCGATTGTGCAAAACGTTCGAGTGTCTTATTAGGATTGAGGCAAGCTGTCCTGCTTTTGTAGGTCTTTTGTTTTGTTTTAATAAATTCTTCTTTTCCATAAAATTAAAAAAAAAAAAAAAAACAGAGAAACAACTAATTAATCTAAGTAACAATCCTTGGCCACAAGCCCAAAGCAACGGTGTTGTTTTAATTTGAGGACAAAATGGACCTCCAAAAAGACTAATGCTTGTTATAATTTTCTCATTGATTCTATTGTGCAAAACGTTCTAGTCTATTATCAGGATCGAGGCAAGCCGTCCTACTTTTGTAGGCCTTCTGCTTTGTTTTAATAAATTCTTCTTTTCCATAAAAATGGGACCTCCCAAAAGACTGATGTTTATTATAATTTTCTCATTGATCCGATTGTGCAAAACGTTCGAGTGTCTTATTAGGATTGAGGCAAGCTGTCCTGCTTTTGTAGGTCTTCTGTTTTGTTTTAATAAATTCTTCTTTTCCATAAAATTAAAAAAAAAAAAAAAAAACAGAGAAACAACTAATTAATCTAAGTAACAATCCTTGGCCACAAGCCCAAAGCAACGGTGTTGTTTTAATTTGAGGACAAAATGGACCTCCAAAAAGACTAATGCTTGTTATAATTTTCTCATTGATCTTATTGTGCAAAACGTTCTAGTCTATTATCAGGATCGAGGCAAGCCGTCCTACTTTTGTAGGCCTTCTGCTTTGTTTTAATAAATTCTTCTTTTCCATAAAAATGGGACCTCCCAAAAGACTGATGTTTGTTATAATTTTCTCATTGATCCGATTGTGCAAAACGTTCGAGTGTCTTATTAGGATTGAGGCAAGTTGTCTTGCTTTTGTAGGTCTTTTGTTTTGTTTTAATAAATTCTTCTTTTACATAAAATTTAAAAAAAAAAAAAAAACAGAGAAACAACTAATTAATCTAAGCAACAATCCTTGGCCACAAGCCCAAAGCAACGGTGTTGTTTTAATTTGAGGACAAAATGGACCTCCAAAAAGACTAATGTTTGTTATAATTTTCTCATTGATCCTATTGTGCAAAACGTTCTAGTCTATTATCAAGATTGAGGCAAGCCGTCCTACTTTTGTAGGCCTTCTACTTTGTTTTAATAAATTCTTCTTTTCCATAAAAATGGGACCTCCCAAAAGACTGATGTTTGTTATAATTTTCTCATTGATCCGATTGTGCAAAACGTTCGAGTGTCTTATTAGGATTGAGGCAAGCTGTCCTGCTTTTGTAGGTCTTTTGTTTTGTTTTAATAAATTCTTCTTTTCCATAAAGTTAAAAAAAAAAAAAAAAAAAACAGAGAAACAACTAATTAATCTAAGCAACAAATAAAAGTAAGGGTCTGTTTGGATACCACTTATTATTGAAAACTGTAAATACTGTAACATAATAATTTTTAAATATGTGAATAGTACCGTGAAACCTAATTTATTATTTTTAAATGTGTAAATAGTATCGTGAAACCTAATTTTAAAGTTGTTTTACTTAAAAAAAATACTTACGGGTTCCATAAACAGTACGGAACTCACAAAAAACACTCAACGTTGCCGCTATCCAAACATACACCAAGTACAATGCATGTCAACTTCTATTCAAAGACTTCCTAAATAATAAGGAGAATTTCTTTCATTATTCAAAAATTCAAAACAAATAAAATAAAATAAAATGACAAAATAACCTCTGGTAGCAATATTCTGGACGTAATGGAGTAGGTCATGCGTGATGCATGCATACAGTTGAAGAGAAATTCTATCCGTAGGGTCTGATGAATCATTCATCTAGCGATCTGTGGACCCAATTTGACATTCTCACATTCATACTTAAAACTTCTTAGATATTTTGCATCGTAGATATTTTGAACACATAACCAAAACAAGTGATATACGATAAACCTAGCTACTAAAATGCTAATTGAGATTTTTTATTACACGAGTTTGGTTTTATCTAAGAGCAGTGTTACAAACACACAAAATTTCACAGTATTTTTTATGATAGTTGAGTTGGTAAGTTTTTACCCCTTTTTATCTTGATTACCATTAATGTCGTTTTTTTACTTACCATTAATAATCTATTACATCAACAAGTGTGAAATTTTTTGTCAATTTATTTGCCTGTCTATTCTCTAATCTCTAAAGTCTCTCTTTATCTAAATGCAGGAGAGAGACTTCTGCTAGGTGGATGGCTTGGAGTTGTTGGGCATTTAATAATTGATAATATTATGTTTACATCATTTTCCCAATAAATCATACAGGATAAGGTGTTTTGGGGTATTAATTTGAAAAAAATCAGACCTCTCAAAAGACTAACGATCTGTTATAATTTTCTCATTGATCCTATTGTGCAATAAATTACAAACTCCAAATTAAAAGAAACAACTAATTAATCTAAGCAACAAATAAAAATAAGCATAATGCTTATCAACTCCTATTCAAAGACTTCCTAACTGATTAAGGATAATTTCCCCCAATATTGAGTCAAAACAAATAAATAAAATAAAATATAATCATAATCCACGATTGAATGCTCCAGTAGTAAATTTCAATAACAGCCTCTTGTAGTAATATTGTGGATGTAACAAACTTTCCTGCTATCAGTTAGGGTCTGAATTCATTCATCTAGTGACCTGCGGTCCCAATTTGACATTCATACTTCAAAAGTCTTAGGACTTTGCATCGTAGATATTTTGAAATTATTACCAAAACAAGTGATAAACAGTAAACCTACTAAAAAACAATTTGGGATCTTTCATTATACGAGTTTGGTTTTATCTAAGAGCAATATTACAAATATGAAAAATTTCATAATGGCAAATTTTTACTGGTTCTCATCTTGATCACCACTAACATTATTTTTTTACTTACTATTGATAATCGGTGTGAAATTTTTTGTCAATTTTTTTGTATGTCTATTCTCTAAAGTCTCTTTTTTTAATCCACTACATAAATTATTTTTTAGCCCACCATTATTAGTGAGTAACACTATTTAGGATTTGTTGTTAAATTGTTGTGAAAATATTGTGAATATAACATTTATCTTAGGCTCATTTGAATTGAGGAGGGAGGGGAGTAAAGTAGAGTTTGCTGGAAATAGATTAATTTCCGGTCAACTTTAATTTATACTCCCCCAATCCAAATAGATCATTAATGATTAGCATGGCTAAGACGCACCAAAAATTTAAGAAATTAATACATATTTTTGCATGAGTTGACTGTTGGAAGGATATATGAAGGACGGAGTTAGCTAGACTTTCAAGCATTTGAGAAAGTTCCCATATGCATTATTGTGATATTTGGCCCATTTGTGGCACAGTATTAAGATGAAATTTTCAAAAGTTAGGTGCCTAGTGCTACAAGCCTAGCATGTTCTACCTTTCAAATTGCATATATAAAAGGGTTTTTGCTAGGGTGTATTGATAAATTTATTAAATGAGCAATCAAACTTTTAATATTTTTTTTAGTTTCGCTTGTTTACACTTACAATCATAGTCTGAAGTGTGTATTTGTTTTATTTTTTTCATTAAATTATGAGACTCATTGGGATCCAAGAATTTGTTAGTGAAAAACGTGTGATAAGCTGGGGTCCAGTGTCTTATCAATTAGATGATGACATTTGTTTATTCTTGAACACATGTCACTATTGTAATGGGTCCAGTATAACTAGATATTGGACCAAAACCAAGTTCGTATAATACAATACATGCTAGCATCGTGACAAAAAAGAACATAAGATATTTTCCTCCTATTCACACAAAGACATAAATCATAATTCGACACATATGCAAAGCAACAAAACACACGGAGGTACCAATGAAGGGAGGAATCAAAAGTTTTATCTTAGAGAGACCATAGTATAAATATTTCTATTAGGGTTCATAGATCTCTTATATATTCAAAAATTGAATCTAAAACAAGAGTAGAATGAAAATATCAGTTAGCCAAACAAAAAAAGGAAAAAAAGAGGAAGATCATTTATGGGTCATATTGTAATATTTTATGATTTCGGAAGGGGCATAGCCATTTTATATACTTTGTTGAAAAATATTTTTATAGATCATGGGCTTTAAAATAAATTTTCAAATTTTTTGAGTCAACCCCCAAAAAATTACAATCTGGACCGCCATCCAAACAAGTTACAATATCAGTATTACTCCATTATACACAATTTCAAAGAATTGCCAACTTGTTGATTGAGTTATCGTCCCCCATTGGCCAAAACCAGATGACTTAAATATCAATAATCATACTAGCTATTACTTTGTCAATATTCAAGAGTCCAAACTAATTAATGATTTGTCATATCAACCGATGTGGAATTTTTGTCTATTTTTTTTATGTCTATACACTATCATCTCTCTTTTATCTAGTATAGTCTATTTGAATTGAGAGGAGAGAGAGGGGCTTTTGTTGGGTGGGGTGACTTGGGGTTGTTGGGCATTTAATAATTGAAAAATACCACATTCACAACATTTTCATAGCAAATTGTAGGTGGTGAGTTGTTCTTAGTTATAATTTAAATCCACCACTAAAATTACTTTTTTTTTTTTGAGAAACAAATATACACACAAGGGAGAGGGAAAGGGGTTCTAACACAAAGATATACAATTTAGGATTTGTTGTTAAAATGTTGTGAAAATACTGTGTACATAGCATTTATTTTAGGACCCATTTAGATTGAGGAGCGAGGGGAGTAAAGTAGAGTTTGCCAAAAATAGATTATTTTTTTGCCAACTTTATTTTACTTCTCTTTTTTCCTTTTTAATCTAAACGGACCATTAATGATTGGCACAGCTAAGAGTGAGATGCACCGAAAAATTGGGAAATTAATGCATGTTTTGCATGAGTGTGACGTGACCATTTTCAAAATCACATCCCCGCTTTTACCTGATTTCCAAACCTGTGTGATAGAGGTCACTGACTGGGTTCTCAATTGTTGTTAGAAGGATATATCAAGGACGAAGTTAGCTAGACGGCCTAGACCCTTTTTTTTTTTGGCTGAAGTGAGCTAGATTTTCAAGCATTATTTGAGATCGATCCCCATGCATTATTGTGATATTTGGCCCATTTGGGGTACAGTATTAAGATGAATTTTTCCAAAAGTTAGGTGCCTCGTGCTACAAGCCTACAACTACAAACCTAGCATGTTCTACTTTTCAAATTGCATATCCAAAAGGGTTTTTAATTTGCTAGAGTGTCTTGATGAATTTAAACGAACAATCAAACTTTTAATATTTGACTTAGTTTCACTGTTTTACATTTTCAAATCATGGACTGAAAAGTGTGTTTTGTTTTTTTCTTTAAATTATGGGAGTCATTGATATTCAAAAATTTGTTGGTGGAAAAGTGTGGTAAGCTTGGGTTTAGTGTCCCACCAAGAAAATGATATGTGTCAACTTTTAAACATGTGTCACAATTGTAATAGGTTTAGTACAACTAAACACTAGAACTAAACCAAGTTCATATAATACAATGTCTGCTAATATTGTGACAAAAAAGAGCATAAGGCATTTTTTTCCTATTCACACACAAAGTCATTCATCTAGATTTGAGACATAAGTGAGAGCAGCAAAACACACAGTAGGTACCAATGAAGGGAGGAATCAAAAGTTTTATCTTAGAGAGACCATCGTATAAATATTTTTATTAGGGTTCATAGATCTCTTATATATTCTAAAACTGAATCTAAAACAAGAGTAGAATGAATATATCAGTTAGCCAAAAGGAAAAAAGAAGAAGAAGATCATTTATGGGTCATATTGTAATATTTTGTGCTTTTGGAAGGGGCATAGCCATTTTATATACTTTGTTGAAAAATATTTTTATAGATTATGGGCTTTAAAATAAATTTTCAAAATTTTTGAGTCAACCCCCCAAAAAATTACAATCTGGACCGCCATCCAAACAAGGTACAATATCAGTATTACTCCATTGTACACAATTTCAAAGAATTGCCAACTTGTTGATTGAATTATCGTCCCCCATTGGCCAAAACCAGATGACTTAAATATCAATAATCATACTATAGCTTTGTCAACTCCATTCAGTCCACGCCAAACATATCACCAACTCTTGGAATATACTGACTCCACCTGTACTTAGATCTGTTTATATCCTCTTATTTTTGCATTTTTTTCCTTTCCTTGTTGAGGCCTTTCACATATAACTTGAAGCACATAGTTAAATCATCATTTTAATCATCTGTTTTTTTTATTGGTCATTTTAATCATCTGTGGTATACTATAAGCTAATTAGTTACATGGTGCTATCAATAAGTACGAAATTGCCCCGGATCTCTTTTGAGCTGTGGTACTATGTTAAAAAAATAGTTGCCAAAGATATAATTTAAGGGTATATGTGTGTGAAGTGACCATCATGCCAGAGATGTATGTGGTGCAAATTACTTCAACCTTTTACCCTCACCTCACAAGAATTTATACTTGTAAAGTGATCATCACGCCATAGATGCAGGTGGTGCAAATTATAATGTATTACTAACATTTGTAATAATTAACTTGCAACTTGCATCTCTCTCTCTCTCTGTGTAAAAAATTTTTTATTGTAAGATTCTTGCAGAGCTGGTCGTAGAGACCTAGGCCATTTAGGTAATTGCCTAGGGCCCCTACTAGATAAAGGCTCCAAATTTTGGGGTAAAATTTGTAATATATATTTTTTTAAATTTTTTTTTTTTTGAGATATAAGAAAAAAAAATTAATTTTACATCTTTCCTCTACTTTTAAGAAGTTCCAAAGAATTGAGTAATGCTAGAGATAATACAGCTTTAAATATATAGGGCTTACAAATATGTGTCACTAATCACAAAAAATAATTTAGATAGAAAAATGCTAGAAATACTATAAATTTTACTTCAAAACTTCTACAAATTGATGTGACAATTAATATGATTTGTGGACGTCAACAACTTATTAAATTACTTTTTGTGATTAATGATATATCTTTATAAGTCTTGTGTTGTAAAATTTATAATATCTCTAACATCATTCATTTTAATACTTATTTATTATCTTCTTGAAGTATTACTAATTACATCCATTGCTACATTGTTTGTAAGTTTTTTGTAATAAAATTTTTTATAGCTTTGGCATTTCTTCAAAAAAAAAAAGAAAAAGCATATTACAATATAAAAAGAATGGATTTGCGTTATAAAAAAATTATGATATTAAAAACTAGTTAAACATTATTTAAGTAATATCAAAAAGGCCCCATTTAAATATATCGCCTTAGGCCTCAAAATTTGTTGGGCCGCCCCTGGATTCTTGGCACCTGTGACTAGCCAACCTACATGGACTATTATTGAATTAGATAATGATTTAATATATTACTTCTAACTTCAGTAACTTTTGTAAAAGGAAAAGTAATTCTTAAAAATTTCACAAAAGTTAAGATGAAATTCTATTTTAGTAATAAAATAGAATAGCATATGCCACGTTAAAAAATATTTCAACATGCAAAAAATGAATGCAACTCACGGACTGTTAATCGAGTGGATTATTATGTCCAAGGTTTATATAATTTGAGAAAATAGGACACTTTTATTGATTAAAATTGGTATACAAATCTATATATATAATAATAGGTGAAGTTGAGAAAAACTCAAATTAGAATTATAAATTAGATTTTCAATTTTGTACCATATGTTCTAAATTATTTATTCTTAAAGAGTTTTATTTCTTAATTTTAGAATCAAATGTGGGACCACATCATAAATATATATCCAAGTGAGTTATTAAGTACAAAAACCAAAGAGTCCAGAATAAATAAATCGTAAAAAAAAAAAAAGTGTTTCACAATAATTAAAAAAAAAATAGACAATTTACATTTTATACCTAATAATATCCTTACAAATTTTTTTAAAGAGTTAACAAAAATAAAAATGACTATCAATAGTATTTAAATTATATACATATATATATATATATATATATATATTTATATGAATTATATTATGCATCTTATTATATATCTTTAAATGTATCCATGTATATGCATGAGGTTACAAGCTAGTTGGATTAATAAATGCAACAATAACATAAACATTAATAAGAAAATATCACTGTACTCATAAAGATATTTTTCTCTCCACAAATACAAACCTTAGAAAATAAAAAAATAATAATATTTCTATCTATATGTGACTTTATTAGACTTTCTATAAATTAATTTATTGAATATATATACACACATATACATACAACACTTTTATTAATTAAAATTGCCATGCAAATTGAATTTAATAAATGCAACAATAACATAAACATTTGTGGCACAGTATTAAGATGAAATTTTCAAAAGTTAGGTGCCTCGAGCTACAAGCCTAGCATGTTCTACCTTTCAAATTGCATATCCAAAAGGGTTTTTGCTAGGGTGTATTGATAAATTTATTAAATGAGCAATCAAACTTTTAATACTTGTTTTAGTTTTGCTTGTTTACAATTTACAATCCTAGTCTGAAGTGTGTATTTGTTTTATTTTGTTTTTTTCTTTAAATTATGAGACTCATTGGGATCCAAGAATTTGTTCGTGAAAAACGTGTAATAAGCTTGGGTCCAATGTCATATCAATTAGATGATGACATTTGTTTACTCTTGAACACGAGTCATTATTGTAATGGGTCCAGTACAACTGAACATTGGACCCAAACCAAGTTCGTATACAATACATGCTAGCATTGTGACAAAAAAAGAATATAAGGTATTTTCCTCCTATTCACACAAAGACATAAATCATAATTCAACACATATGCAAAGTAGCAAAACACACAGTAGGTAAGCTTGGGTCCAATGTCCTATCAATTAGATGATGACATTTGTTTACTCTTGAACACGAGTCATTATTGTAATAGGTCCAGTACAACTGAACATTGGACCCAAACCAAGTTCGTATATAATAAATGCTAGCATCGTGACAAAAAAAGAATATAAGGTATTTTCCTCCTATTCACACAAAGACATAAATCATAATTCAACACATATGCAAAGCAGCAAAACACATAGTAGGTACCAATGAAAGGAGGAATCAAAAGTTTTATCTTAGAGAGACCATAGTATAAATATTTCTATTGGGGTTCATAGATCGCTTATATATTCAAAAATTGAATCTAAAACAAGAGTAGAATGAAAATATCAGTTAGCCAAACAAAAAAAAAGGAAAAAAGAGGAAGAAGATCATTTATGGGTCATATTGTAATATTTTGTGCTTTTGGAAGGGGCATAGCCATTTTATATACTTTGTTGAAAAATATTTTTATAGATTATGGGCTTTAAAATAAATTTTCAAAATTTTTGAGTCAACCCCCCAAAAAATTACAATCTGGACCGCCATCCAAACAAGGTACAATATCAGTATTACTCCATTGTACACAATTTCAAGGAATTGCCAACTTGTTGATTGATTTATCGTCCCCCATTGGCCAAAACCAGATTACTTAAATATCAATAATCATACTATAGCTTTGTCAACTCCATTCAGTCCACGCCAAACATATCACCAACTCTTGGAATATACTGACTTCCACCTGTACTTAGATCTGTTTATATCCTCTTATTTTTGCATTTTTTTCCTTTCCTTGTTGAGGCCTTTCACATATAACTTGAAGCACATAGTTAAATCGTCATTTTAATCATCTGTTTTTTTTATTGGTCATTTTAATCATCTGTGGTATACTATAAGCTAATTAGTTACATGGTGCAAATTATAAAGTATTACTAACATTTGTTATAATTAACTTGCATCTCTCTCTCATAGTAGACTTTTTTTTATTGTAAGATTGTTGGCACTTGTGACTAGCCAACTTACACGGACTATTATTGTATTAGATAATGATTTAATATATTACTTCTAACTTGGTCAAGACTAGCCAACGTGCACGGACTATTATTGTATTAGATAATGATTTTAATATATTACTTCTAACTTGTTCAATAATAGGATTCGTTGTCCAATGAAGGAAGATTTTGTAGTTCATGTTTATCAAAAAAGATTTCGTAGTTCATAATGTGTTCACATTGTTGCTAAAAAAGAGAGTTGTTTTGTGTTATAAAGTGGGAATTATTTGTTCCTCAAAAAAAAAAAAAAAAAGTGGGAATTACTATTTCCATCTTTCCATTCTTGCCAAGTATTTTTTGTTTCCAAGGAAGAAATGGTGCTGATAAACTTTTATTTTGGTTTGATTTAATATTTTTACTTAGGGATGGGGGCAGGGGGATAAAGATTCTTTGCGCTATCGTTATGCTTTTATACTCCGTGTCTCCCTAGGTGCTCGTTGATGAGGACTCATAGAATTAAGAATAGATGCCTTTGTTTGTTCTTATGTTTAATTTGTTTTAGCGAAATTTGCTCAGAAAAAGTAAATCACTGTACCCCTTTTTGGGTCGGTGAAAGTCTTAAACTTTTGTAAAAGGACGAGTAATTCTTAAAAATTGGTTTAAATTAACAAAAACATTTGGACAATTGGACCAATTCCTTTCTTAAAATTTTAAAATTATACAAATGTCGGTTGTACAAAATCAAAAGCAAAGAAAACTTTACAATCTCCGTTTGGTATGACTTCTTGAAACGATTATTTATTTATTTTTAAAAGTCTAAATATGACAACTGAGGTATTTGGTAAAAAAAATAAAATAAAATAAATTCATACCCCTCCTCCTAAAAGTGTAAAATGAAAACACACTTAACAAAAAGTTTAGGATCACACACTTTACCATAACTTAGACAAATGACAATCAGTGATTAGATTACTTTTTAATTTTTACTAAGTACTAGTAGTGAACTTATGTGTAAGTGGTGTAATTAGATCACAAATCGACACTTATGCAAGTTGTAATAAAGTGTGTCATCAAGTGTGTGGTTTTAGAACAACTCCGCAACTAAATGTTGCTAATTTCTAATCCCAAAACTAAGAGTTTACATAGTTCAGTGTGATCAGTCTTGGGAAGGGTTTTTAGGTTGCATTGCAAGAATCGGTTTTCATAAAAATCAAACCACCATCATATCAAAGGATCAAAATCCCAACTTCATTGATGATGTTTACCCTATAGTTTGGTAGTCAAATGTCGACATAAAATATTCCAAAGGATCAAAACACGGTATCGAAAAGTATTTTGGACATTAAAAAATAGATAGTAATATAAATAAGAATTCATAAGTCAACCCACAGGGAAAAGAAAATTTCATTTGAAACTGACATTCCAAACGGGGCCCCCTTACATCTACATCTCTTCACAGTATACACGTTCAGACTTAGACTAAAGAAAGCCCACACCTTCCATCTATTTCACAATTCACACTCATTCAAGCTAATCATACATTCTTACCCTTAAAATATAATATAAAAACAATTAATTAAAGAAATTCCCAACCACCAAAGGCATCATTTGGTAAAGTAATTTAACACTACATATTTAATTTTTAATTAACATTACAAATATTTCAACACACTTCTTTCACCCAACACGCTTCTTTCACCCACATATATGTAAAAAAAAAATACAAATAGTCAAAGCTTATAAAGCAAAACAAAGGAAAAATAAAAATAGTAAAAAATTTGAAACGCCAATCCAACCAAACCCCACCATGAAATCTAGAAAATCCTAATTTTTCTCCTATATATTTGTTTGTACAATTATTTTTAGTTTATTAGTTCCCCATCTTCGATAATATTTTTGCGCTCAAAATTCTCTCTCTCTCTCTCTAAACGCCATTAAAGGCCAAACGGCGCTACCACTATCGGCGTCTACATAAGTCGATAGTACCATAAATAAACACACTTTCGTTTTTTGAGTTTTTGTTCTCTCTTGGATTTGGGAGATCCAAAAACACGAAGCCAAATTTGAGAGCAGAAACAAGTAAGCAAAAACAAGAAAAAATGGGAAGCTTAGGTGCGGTTCTGAAACACCCAAATGATTTGTTCCCATTGTTGAAGCTGAAGAGGGCAATGAAGCACGCGGAGAAGCAGATCCCTCCGGAACCACACTGGGGTTTCTGCTATTCCATGCTTCACAAGGTGTCTCGAAGCTTTGCTCTCGTTATTCAACAGCTCGATGCCAATCTTCGTAACGCTGTAAGACCTGGAAATTTTTTATCTTTTCTATGTTTGCTTTGGTGGGTCTGTTTTTTTTTTTTTTTTTTTGAGAATTTTGATTGAGTCACTTGGTTTTGACTTTTTTGTTGTTATTGTTGTTGTTGTTGTTGTTGTTGTTGTTGTTTGAATTACGTGTTTTGATGAGAAATTTTGATGGTTCTGATGTGATTTATTATGTGATTTTGTGATTGATATTTTGATTTTTGTTTTTGGGGTGTGGGAAATGCGTAGTTTGATTGATGTGTGTTTTTAAGGTCTTCTCTGCATGTTGTGGATGGTGGATGCTGTTAGTCTTATGGATTAGAAGGGTTGGGAATCCAAGAGGTTTTGCTTACATGGCTGATTGTACTTTTTAAGTTTTATGGCTGATTGCTTACATGACTAGTGGCTTGGTTGCAGTGGCGGCTCTTAAGTGTTAGTTGAGAAGCATAAATTATACCATCTAATAAAAAAGAGAAATTCATATTTTGACGGAAAAAAAAAATGTAAATACATAAAATTTACAATTGCATTCTACGCGTTTTTATATTTTGAAATCGTTGTATGATAGTCTCATTATCAATACTATAAGCTACATTTTTTTCAATATACACAACCAAGCAATCATTTATCACTAAATATAGAACAAATTATAGAGTAAAATTTAATTTTATTGGCATAAAAAAGACGGATGTTCCCAAAATTTTTTTGAAGGGTAGACAAATAAAAAATTTTAAATTATTATATATAAAAAAAAAAAATTCAGTCAGGGTGGTCCTGGGCCCACCCTGGCCTGAAGTGGCGCTGCCACTTGGTTGATTTGTTAAGCCAAAGTCTTCATTCGTTTGAAAAGACTGTGTGTAATCATTCAAACTTTCAACGGAGAAAGTAAAATTTACTCTCTCTATCTTTCACATACACACGCACAAAATATGTGATATACAAGGAGTCTAATTTTGACCATCAGAGGTTGAATTCTATGGCTGCCACTCTTAAAATAACAAATTAGTGGAGTAACAGTGAAAAGGCACTGAGAAACTTTTTTTCATGAACTGCTTCAATTTGGGTTCTAAAAGTGGAATTACAACTACCAAGAAGAAGGGTTAAAGTGCTCTTGTGACTTTTGATTTACATCCACTAATTTTTATAGACTCAACAAAACTGTACTAGAGTATATGGTAGGTAGAATGAAATTTACCATGAGTTTTTCCCTGTATTTGGATGACAAAGTGCAGTGTCTGCCTATCCTATACGTAGCTTTAGAAACAAGAGAACAACTGGTGTGAAGGAAGATAGAGTGTATTAATTGCAGGAAAGGCTCCCAAATTCATTCTTTTTCTCCATTTGCTCTATAAGTTGACCAGAAAGTTATGTAAACAACTAATATTATTCAATCAATCAGATATAAAACATCAGATTAAGGACTATGAACTGTTGAACAATTCCATGCTTGATATATTTTTGGTCATTTTTATGATATCAGAATGCTGAGAGCAAGTCTTAAGTTCATACTTTCCTTTTATCATTGTTGTTGTTGCTGCTGCTGCTACTTCTGTTATTTTCTCACTTAAATGACAGACTACGGTGTTTCATATTCTAGTTAGATTTTTCTTCTTGTATTACTTTCTAGCAATATATCATATTTAATTTCTCAGAGATAACCTTCGTGGTTTTTCAGGTATGCATATTTTATTTGGTTCTTCGAGCCCTTGATACTGTTGGTATGTTCCTGTCAACGGCCTTAAATTTTCTCTGTTATTTTTCTTGAACTATTTTATTTTATTTTTGTCTGGGTGATTGAATATGAGGTCTCTATATCAATTGGTAGCATTGTATTTATTGTAAAATGAAAGACCATTTATGAAACTGGATTCTCCAAGAGGGACAGGTTGTATTCACATGTTAGTAGCTCTATTTATATCTATATTACTAATAATGAATGGGGAATGAAGATTTTCATCTTATGTCTGGGTTGACAGTGGAGCACATGAGGCTACCCTTCAGGCCCTTCCATTTTTTGATGCTATACATAAGAGTCTCTGTCAAGGATTTATCGAAGAATATGAGTTCCTCTTAACAAGTTGAACCCCCTTGGATTACATTTCTTGATGCCAGTACTTTAGTCTTTGTTGGAACTTATTCTAAATGATGATCAACTTCTAAATCAAATTTATGCATCATTTACTTGATCAAGTTCTAACTTTATAATTCCAAGGCAGCGTAATGTTGTGTAGCTACTTGCTTTGACAAGCTGAATAAGATTCCTAGAAATGATGAAATATTTTTGTCGTATTCTTTAGGTATTCTTTAGGTTTCTGCAATCAAGAAAATGCTGGTTACATACAAGATTCCTAGATCTTGATTGCCTTGTAACAGGGCAATCAAGAAAATGCGGGTTTTGATTTGGCAATAGTTTTAGTTATGGAATAGTAGTTGCTGGCAGCACTCTTGTTGTTCAATCCAACACACCCCCCCCCCCCCCCCCCCTTTTTTTTTAACTCTCAGTGCTATATATTATTGTGCTAATTCTCCCAACTGACCAACTTTGCTTTGATTGTTTCTTTACAGAGGATGATACAAGCATAGCAACAGATGTTAAAGTGCCTATCCTGATAGCTTTTCATCGTCACATATATGATCAGGAGTGGCATTTTGCATGTGAGTGTTTTGAAGTCTTGTTACCTAGTTTTCTCACCTTTAACTTCCCTAGATTCTATAGACCAAAGAAACTTTCTTCTATTTCATAGATTTGATAGATTTTTTTTTTTTAACTCAGATTTATCATATATTTCATTTAGTGATTGTGTTTAGTGCTTGTAGGCAGGCACCCATATTGGGTGGGTGATTCAAGTTGTAGTCCTTTTAAAAAAGAAAAAAGAAAAGAAAAACTACACATTTGTGAGAGAATGACATGTCATTTGAACCAGGTCTCATTGGCAATTCAAATTGTAGTCTTGTGGACCCCATTTCAGATGTTCAATTCTATTGCTGTTAGCCCCCATTGAGTTTGTCATGTAAATACATGCATGTATAGGCCGTAGTTGCAAGCAGAACGATTTATCCAATTTCTTCTTTTGCTTTTATTTTTATGGTTCTAATTGTTTTTCGTGTCCTATTTTATACGAATTTTAATTATGCCTGTGTAAAATTTTCATTTTTGACTTAATGCCTTAGGTTTCTAAACCAAGGACTTAAGATTTCTTAGATCATTCATTTTTTCTCTTATGAGAAAAGTTTCATAGAACTTTTTAGGTATGCTTACATGTTACCTATCTGGATATCTGTTACCTTGTCAAAGATAATTGAATCTTAGTCCATTTGCTGATTTTTTTTTCCTTGCTTCTGTGTAAAGGTGGTGAAAAGGACTACAAAGTTCTCATGGACCAATTTCATCATGTATCAACTGCTTTTCTAGAGCTTGGAGAGAGGTTATTTCTTCCTCTATAAATATCTGAAATGATTTTCTGTGGATATGAGAATATTGGTTTCATTTTTAATGATTCCTATTACAGCTTTAGTGCTTTACTAACCATGACCTGGTCAGAGTCTGTATCCTTCGTTCTCTCTTACCAAATTTCTACATATTCTTATTTGTTACTGAAAACTGATGATAGGATTCATCCAAAGGCTCATCTCTTGTTAGCAAGTAACATCTTGTCTATTGTCAGCTCATAGCCTAGTAACATGTATTACGTGATCTCTACATTAGCCCTGTGTTTCCACTGTACAACTGGAATGTCGCTGTGGTAGTCGATGTGTTTTGCTGTATCTGTAGAGGTCAAGTAGGTTATTTTCTGGAGTGAAATCTTCTTTCCCCACAATCCCTTCAAGTTTACTGATCATGGGATACATTAATGAATGGTTGGTCTCACTGGTTCAATGTGCTGATTATCAAGCACTTCTCCAAAAATGTTAATATTGTTAAAATCAGAATGCTTAGGATTCTTAAATAGTGTGATTGTTTGAGACACTAGAATTTAAAGTAGCCAGTAGGGTCTGGGAAAAAATGGACCATATTGTACCGGTCCCTTTTTGTGATTTTATGCCTTTTTTTATTTTTTATTTATTTTTAATAATCTGTTTATAGTGAATAAATAATCCTCTGGGATTTATACATTATTCATAATTTAGTCGAGATTCATAGGATGCTATATGGTTCAAAAAATTTTGGCACACGTGAATATCTCGCTTGTGAATATGTTAGATAAGTTCTTGCCTTACATTCTTTTAGTAAATAACAAGCAATTCTATGTCAATTCTGCAGTTTTCAGGAGGCAATTGAGGATATTACCAAAAGAATGGGTGCGGGAATGGCAAAATTTATATTGAAGGAGGTTTGTGAGCTTGGGAGCTAAATCTATATCATAGGTCATGCAAAAAGTATATAATAAATATTTTATGTGACACCTATGTTTTTATCCTCATCCTGCAGGTAGAGACAGTTGATGACTATGATGAATATTGCCACTATGTAGCAGGACTTGTTGGACTAGGTTTGTCCAAGCTTTTCCATGCCTCTGGGACGGAGGATTTGCTTTCAGACGATCTATCAAATTCTATGGGTTTATTTCTTCAGGTAATGCTTTGCTGTATTAAGCAACCAATTCATTTTCATTCCAGTTTCTTTTGCTTGGAAGTTTAATTCAGTACTAAACATTCTACAACCACAGAAAACAAACATAATTCGAGATTATCTGGAGGATATTAATGAGATACCAAAGTCTCGCATGTTCTGGCCTCGTCAGATCTGGAGTAAATATGTTATCAAACTTGAGGTGCATTTCTTTTCTAAGTTTCATCTCAATTCTATCATTTTCAGTCTTTATTTTATCTGTCATTTTGGCCTTTTATAATGACGTAAACCCAGTTTTATCATTGACCTTCAATAGAGGGGTAGGTCTCTAAAACATTGTAAAACTGTGTTTTCGTTAACAATTTATTGTTCCATTAAAAAAAAAAAAAATCTTATTGAGATTTTCTTTTCTCATTCACAATTTTAAAATCTTTGTAATCCAGGACTTGAAATATGAGGAAAACTCTGAAAAGGCAGTGCAATGTTTGAATGACATGGTCACTAATGCTTTGATACACGTGGAAGATTGCTTGATATACATGGCTGCTTTACGAGATCCTGCAATATTTCGATTTTGTGCTATCCCCCAGGTATCTAATATTGTCAACAAACTCTGAGAGCCTCTTTTCTCCCCATCCCCACCAAAAAAAACTATTAATATGTGAACTCTGAGCTGTTACCATTATGCCTGATAATTTGGCATATTGGTGTGGATATATGTATTTTATACACAAATCACTTGCAAACCATATGAATATTGTCTGACCTGGATGGAAGTACCAAATCAAAATTAGGTCCCGGTTTAATGGTGTGTAGTTTTAGATATGTAACACAGTGATAATTATATGATGTTTCTGTGTGGCGTCTCATTTGACCTATGCTACATTTTCTAGGTCATGGCAATTGGAACACTGGCATTATGTTACAACAATATTGAAGTATTCAGAGGTGTAGTGAAAATGAGGCGTGGTAAGTCATCTATAGACATTGCTGTTACTGCTGAAACTGAAGGCATATTAGACAATGAAAATTAGTTTTGTGGAATGAGGCTGTTCCATAGAAAATAAATGTATTAATTTTCAATTATTTGCTTCTGGCAAAGCTGCAAGCCTACCCTTCTCAAGTTGAGAAAGGAGAACTTCTCATGAAAAATTATCTTTGTTCTCATTTGAGTCTATCTAAAAGTTTCCACAGTTCATTATCGTTTACGAATATCAATTCCAATTATAAATTTTTATGTGGAGTTATAGTAGAACAAACAAAAAAATTTAATTTAATGAGACATTCAAATGCGCCCTAACTGGGCTTTATACCATGGTTAACAGCTCTTAATACCTTTTCTACTATTATACTCTTAGGGCTAGATAGTGGGTCTTTTTAAAGTGATGCCTTGGGGGAAAAATGATTTAGATGCACATTCATGTGGATACTAAATTGAGAGCTAGTGGCCTACAAAGAACAGTTTTTTAGTCACTGTAATCTATCTGGCTTAGAGCACAGCAGAGGTTTCTTTAGGGGCATTGAGGCTTTTAGGAAGATTAGAACAATCAGAGACCCCCATTGATGAATGATTGTGCTTACTGCTTTTGGGTTTGTATTTAATTGTCTTACAATTTTTTGATCAACTGGTTATTGAATTCAGAAACTGAGAGATGTTATGTATGCTTATGAGTTAATTTGTAATTTGGTCCCTTTTTTTTATTTGGAGTGCACTTTGCATAATTCCGTCTATATGCTTAGATTGTGCCCCTTTCTGTGCCTTTTAGAAATTTCTTAAAAAGATACGGTATGCTTTTGGGCCATGATAGCGAAACTATCTGATATAAAGCCAAGAAAAGGTAAAAACAGGAGTAACTTTCAGAGCGTATGTGTATTTCATGGAAAGATCAATATACCTTTGGCTTTGATCCATTTCTTCAGAGAAGATCCACTAATGGGTTTTCTAGCTGTCTGGATTAGCTTGATATGACTTTTGTAGACATATGAGCAAGTTTCTTGCAATAAAAAGTTGAACACGTGAACACTCTTGTACACTTGTGGGGAAAGCGAGAGAAAATTTCCTGGGAGAATGTCTAAACACTTGGGTTCACCCTAAAATTGCTTTCTTTATTTTCTCTCTACTTTCTTTCTAACCAAGCAAGTGAAAATAATATAATTCTTTAATCTTCCTTTTATTTGCCTTATTTTCTCTTGTAAATTGTGAACCAAGTAGAGTGTAAGAAGATTTTAATTTCTTCTTCACTGACATGAATAGGCATTTGATGTCCTTTTTCATTTTTGAAAAACAAAATGATGGTTTGGGTAAATACAAAGGATTTAATATATTAATGCTGTTCTTCATAGCTCTTGTATTTATTTTGTGACAATTTCTTACTGAATTTTTTTCATTCTGGTTATGTTTTCTAGGTCTTACTGCCAAAGTCATTGACCAAACAAAGACGATTGCCGATGTCTATGGGGCATTCTTTGATTTCTCTTGTATTCTGAAGTCAAAGGTACAATGCTTTTATCAACGCTAAAAAAGATATTTTTGCTTGCAACAAGATATTTATTTGTTCAGTTTATATATTGGAATTATCTTTCCATATCCTATACTTCTAGAATTTTTCATTAACCCCTTTGGATGTGTTTTTTTGTCTACTAAAACCCTAGATATGGCCCACACTTTTATGCCAATAGATTTTTGGGACATGAATCTTGTGTGCAGGAATAAAATAGTCAATGCTTCCAATGTGTTTTTTCCACTAGAACCCTAGATTTGACCCGCACTTTTATGCCAATAGATTTTGGGACATGAATGTTGTGTGTGGGAATAAAATAGTCGATGCTTCCAAGCTTTGAGAAAATGTTTGTAACCTTGGAATGAGCACACGTTTGTAATTGATGGCTGCTAGACATCTTTAATTTGCACTGCTTTTATTGTGCACTGCACTTTCCTGAGTGTTACTAATAATGCACTGTTGGGTATGTAGGTCGACATGAATGACCCTAATGCAGAAAAAACACGGAGCAGGCTGAATGCGATACAGAAAACCTGCAGGGATTCTGGACTCCTTAACAAAAGGTTGTCATCTATGAATTCTGCACATGTTTCTCTATGGTTGTCAATGTCAATTATTTAATCTCTGACCACTCTTTTTGTGAATTTCACCAGGAAATCTTATGTAGTCAAGAGCAACCCTAGATACAATACAGCTTTTGTAAGTATCTGCCGATTTTTCATCCTTGAGGAATATATAAGCTCTTAATCACCCCCTTCATCCTCCAAAAAAGAAGTTATTTTAAGAATATCTAATGCTTATACTTTGATTTTAATGCAGATTGTGATGCTGATCATTATATTGTCTGTCATTTTTGCTTATCTCTGTGCCAAGCGATCAAATTAGCGTTCTCATTTTTGGTAAGATTGACGGTTTCATGGAACAAGTAAAAAAGAAAAGGTATTATTTTCTTCAGCTGACCGGAGCTGATTTTTCATGTTTTGCTCTTATGCAGAACTTGAGGCTTGCTTAAAAGTCCTGCGAGAATGGCTGGCTAGTTACCAAGTGCATGCATCCTTCTATGGAACTTGATTTGTGTTTATTTTTAATATTTTAATTATTATGCTTGAAGTTTGTATATCTACTATAAACATGTCAAATACAATTCCTGTAGTTTCTATCTCCTCTAGGATACCCTTACTGTTGGCAATTCTGGGCTCCTTGTTGCAACAAGAAGTGAGCTCCTGTGTATTAGTTTTTCTAGTCATGTTGGATTGAGCTATAACATTAAAGCTTTGTAAAACAAAATAAGAAATGTTTTTCATTCAAAAAAAGAACCCCAAATTTCCATTGCGCGCATCCTTCTATGAAACTTGATTTGTGTTTATTTTTAATATTTTAATTATTATGCTTGAAGGTTGTATATCTACTATAAACATGTCAAATACAATTCCTGTAGTTTCTGTCTCCTCTAGGATACCCTTACTGTTGGCAATTCTGGGCTCCTTGACGCAACAAGAAGTGACCTCCTGTGTATTAGTTTTTCTAGTCATGTTGGATTGAGCTATAACATTAAAGCTTTGTAAAACAAAATAAGAAATGTTTTTCATTGAAAAAAAGAACCCCAAATTTCCATTCTAGTGATGGCTCTACTTTTCAGTTTTCACACATGGTGAATCCACCCAAAATTGAGAAGAGAGACCTTTCAAATATAACCATAATGGTGGCAACGCCTCCAGTTTGTGTATAGAGTATATGGATGTAATATATTGATGAAATTTTGTTATGGTTATAATTGAAGCTTGTATATCCATATAAGCTGCCAAATACGGTTCCTGTAACTTCCTAGTTCCAATACCGTTTAGGAAACTCCACCCATTGGCAATTCTGGACTTAAATACACACAAAATTAGCTCCTTAAGTATTTTTCCCAAAATCAAATTGGGCTCGAGCTAGAATACCCGAGTTGGGCTTTGTTAAGTGAAATGATTGATATTATTCATTCAACTCAGCCGTGAGGTTCCTTTGTATAAAAAATTTCGGCTCCCCAATGCCCTAACAACCAAAGAGAGCATTTGATATTTAGGGTAGCTTCATTTGTATCTCTAACCAAAACACAAATGTTGACAACTCCTCCCACAGTTCCAACCAAAAAAAAAAAAAAAAAACCTTTCATAATTACCAACTTACCAAATTGTATGAAGTTGTTATGGTATCTTTTGTGGTATCCATGCATGTTTGTGGTTCGGACTCTAATGAAAAATTTACCAATAGCAATACCTTTAGTTTTTTTTTTTTTTAATGGTAAAATAAATTTTAAGCTCTAACTATAATGTTGTTATCATTTTAGTTCGTTTCAAAACTTGTCATTAATCCCTTAAAATTTTCAAGTTGTTGTCAAATTTACCCCCTTGTCAGGTTCTGTAAACCAGCCCAAACGTCATTTTGTTTTAAAACTTACAACAGCAAAAAATGATAGCAATTCAAAAATTAAATAGGTTAATTATAAAAATTTTGAAACTTGGAAGGACCAAAATGACAACAATTCAGAAGTTTAGAGAATTAACTGCAAGTTTTGAAATTGGAGGGTTGATAAATACAGTAACACCAAAGTTACAAAATTTAAATCTTTTTTTTCAAAAGTTAAATGAGTTAAATTGTAAATTTTTTAAACTTGAAGGTCCAAAATAACAACAATTCAGAAATTCAAATTATTAGATTTGAAACTAGAGGGTTCATAATGACAATGACACCAAGATTAGAGAGACTAAAATATAATTAATCCTTCGTTATTTCAAATGTTTACAAGTCTAGTACAATCTCCATGACACTTGTGATTAAGAGAGAAAACAAAACTAGAACTTTTCCTAAAGAAAGAACAAAGAAAGTTTATCAAATCCACCAACTTTAGCATGACGACATATACAAGTTGAATAATACAACCTTCAAGGTGGCAGGAACTACAATTTTTAAATCACATAATATTTTCAACCAATTCTGTTGCCATGTAAGGAAATCCATAGGTTGTAGGAAATAAAAGTCATGTTAAGCCAAAAACATTAGGAGCAGCCCGCTTGTTTGTAGAGATTATTTTCAGCTTATTTTGACTTATGTACAACTTTTTAAAATTTTACTTAAGGTGTATTTAGATACTGCTTATTTTGCTGAAACTGAAAACTTATTGCTGAAAGTACTATAGATAAAAGTAAAAATTAGTTGAAATAGTACAATGGAACTATGAATAATACCAAAAAGTGATGAATAGTACCGAATAGTATATGAACAGTAACATGAGACCTACCAAATTTTCAGCAAAACGCAAAAATCTTTTCTTCAAAACGCAATCCAAACGCTTGCTTAGAAAGAACAGCTATATTTTTGGCCGAATGATTTTTTTTTTTTTTCAAGCTCAATTAACCACATAACCTTCCAAAATGAGCATTAAGGTGGCTTGGAAAACAAAATATAGAATGAAAATATAACTTCATTCATCATCAATAAGTATGAACAAACAGAGACATCTTTGCACTAAAAGAAAGAGAGAAAAAAAAGGGGTAGAAAGAAATGTTTATATCAATAAATAGAACAAAGGGGGAAAGTCGTCATCTATTTCACATCAAAGTAGGTGATGATAGACCTTCTTCTATTTTCAACAACACAAGATCCAACTTGGATGCTGAAGCAAAACATACACACGTACAAAATCCTCTGGCAAAGAAGCCAACAGAAAAATCAGAACACTTCAGCCACCTTGCTTGCGAGAACACGATCTCTTCTTTCGACGTATCCAAATGGAAACCAACCTGCTTTACCTTTGCATTCACCCTCTGCCCACCCATTGTTTGACACCTGTTGAACAAAGAATATGATAGTTATGCTTGGACTGGATCCACGATGTAAATGTTTTGTACAAATTGAGAATGCATCTCCAAGCATGATTTTGGTGGACGTAAACCAAACAGAAAGATAAGTAGGTTGGATGAAGGTAATGTTTCATCAGACCACCAACCAAAATATAACCCAAATTCAATAATTAATCAACTATATTCTAATTTATAATTGTTCAAAACAAAATTAGCATTACTAGATTTTAATCATTTCAATGAATATATTCATTCATCAGCGGGTTAGTGGGATTGGTCCAAATCCAAATGGGTTGCAGTCAGGCTTGCATTCACCAACCCAATACCAATCAAATTCAAGGTAGGAGACATTCACTGGCAGGCATATATTAAAAGGAAAAAAAAAATGGAGCTCAATTATAAAAACGTTTAAGACAAGCAAGTTATAAACCTTTCGGACAACAACATAGTCACCAATTGACAAATTTAGCTCCACATCAGATTCAGCTTGGTATGGATGCATGACCTGCAACAGAATGGAAAATTACCACATACAACAAAGACAAATTAACAGTGACTAAATATTGCAGAAAATTCATCAGTCAAAGTTGAAGGTAGGAATAAGATATGCTTAATTACTAACCTCCCCTAAAAAGTAACCCATGGAGTCTGTTGTTCCATTATGTGTTTGAGAAGCATATACACCATTAACTTCTTCATATGATGGAGGTGGAGGCATGGTGTTATCCATGCTTGGACTAGGAGATGCTTCGATCCGCTGTCGTTCCGAAATCATCTATCAACAACAATAGGAGATTGTGAAAAATCACAAAATGATGGAAAACACAATTGATCTTTTTACTGTAAATTCAGCTGCAATTGTAAGTATGATAATGGTTTAAGGGTATGGCAACATGATTGCATACCTCGCCTCCAAGCTGATCAAGTATCTGAAGGACCCTTTGGTGATAAGTGCGTTCTGCTTCAATCTTCACAATCCAGAAAGAATAAAGGTGAATAAACTATTAAATCTGATTTCCTAAAATATATAGTGAAAATTATAATAAATGAACCTATAACAAAATTGGATAGCAATTTGCACTACCATTGCTATAAGTCGCTGGAGAGTTAACCTCTGTTGTTGAGCTTCGACAGCAGCCATTGCTGCAGCAGCCTCCTTTCCTAATATTGCCATGTTTGCCTTTAGATCTTGTAGCTTTGCTTCAGCAGCTTCCAGTTTCATAATACTCTCGGAATTGCCTGGTGTTTCCCTCACTTTTGCTTGGCGTTTGGCAACTTCAATAGCCTGTCTAGGTTCAACAGAAAGTGTAATTACAAGCTTGTAAGAGGAGAATTAGCTCTTCAAGTAAAATTGACAATGCAATATATCAAATTTCTAATAACCAAAAACCCAACAAAATAACCCTGTTAAGAATACCTGAGCTTCAGCTTCTTGTCGCATTCTATCATAACGCTGAGCAAGATGTCGAGCATCTTCCAAAGGAGCTCCCATTACCATTGCTCTTAATGGCTCTGCGACCTAATAATCAAAGCATTTAACACAATACCCAGTATTAAAATACCAATCATTTTGGGGGGGCGGGGGGGATGAGGAATCTATTGAGTCTGAAACCAAAAGAGTACAAAAAGTATTTAAAAAAACCCTAAGATAAGCCTTTTAACAATTTTCAAAAATATCAAATAAGGTAATACAAACTCAAATGAGGTATGAGAAAATTGTTTATTTTAAAGGACAACTAATTAATAGAGGACCATGGGGTGGAAAATTTACTTGATTCTCTGTTGTCAACTGAACAGCATTAACTTAGCTAAACACTGGAGCTGTTGGGATTCTGTAGGTAGTAATTGGAGCCACTACTAGCTAATCCCAAAACATGCATAATTACACCAGTTCATCCAAATAATGAATCCCAAGCCCACATATACAGATTGAGGGTTTATATTCACAAATATCCTTGCACTAGCAGCTGCGTAAACCACTATGTAAAAAACCACTACGTAAAAGAAAGGAAAACTGTAGCAATTACTAGAAGAAAGGGAGATCCCAGAAGATGAGGAAAAATGGAGAATCAAACAATTGCTGCAATGGCTGTTAGTATTTCAATCTGAGTCTAATGACTCCCTGGTCTCTGTTAAGTTAGCAGGGGAACCATCTTCATGGATGTGGCAGGGAAGTGCAAGGCTCACTTTTAAGTTTTAAAAGACGCAGCAAATCCAATCAAGAGAGGTGGTGTATCATCCATGCTATGCAATCTTATAAAATGTAATAGTTCATGCAAAGAACATCTGCCATGGATTTGTGAGGTGTTGAACAAATATCATGCACATGCAACCTAAACTCATGGAATTTCAAATTTTTGTGTATTAAAATCTAGGCCAAACCTGTGTACCAAGAGCTTTCAACAGATTCCCGCGTTCCTTCTCCATTTGAGCACGAGCACGCCCATGATTTAGCGCAGCTCTTGATAATGTGCTACCACTGGTACATGTATTTTCTGAACCATATTTCCTGCTGTCTTCCGACAACTTTGTTCCTATTTGAACAAGATATATTAGACAGGATAACCATACTAAGTCCCCCTAAGTCAAATCTTGGTATAAAAAAATGGTATCAAAGCTCCACCAGCTCACCTATTTCAAGTTGTTTGGAACCAGTGACAATATATCCTTCTACACCACGAACAATATCCCTTTGATAATGCTGAAAAGATGAATGATGAATCTTTGTAACTTATGGAAGAAAAAAAAATGAAATATTTTTATAATAAAATTTATTTAAAAAAAAAAAAAAAAACAAATGTGATTAGAGATGGGCTAGGGGTGGACAAGACAAACCTTTCCAGCACGTGTTGATATGTAAAGCTTTTCAAGTTTCTGATGCTGATGGAGTTCTGCCTCATCAGTGACTAAGTTATCAGAACCTCCATATCCCCCAGCCCCAAACTGTTTTAGGACAGCCTAAAAAGACACTCAATTTAATTAACAAACTTGCTATTGTCAACAGAAAAATAATTAAAATAAAGTAAGGTTGCATATGGATACTTGAATTTGGATTTGAAATGATTTAATTCCAAATCTATAAATATTGAAGTATGACTTATGGATTTCTAAAATTCTATGATTTTAGAAGTTATTTAAAATTCAAGGATTTTAAGGTTTAAAATCCTTGGTGGATTTTTCAAATCCAAATCCTTAACCCTTTGTAAACTATCCAAACAAAGTATTTAGACTTTAATCACTCAAATCCAAATCCATGTACCCAAATCCTGCCATCCAAACACACCATAAAGGTTTCTTAAATCAACAGCACAATATAACAATATAAGTAGTGCTTTTTTAGTAAAGATTAAATGCAACTGTAAGCATTAAGCAAAGGACAATGAATTGGAGCACCAAATCAATGACCAATGTCAAAGTAAGCATGTGAGCCTACTTTGTTTTCCCCGTAATTTGTAAGCTCTGCATCTGCATGGACCAATGTGTTTCAAACCCACAACCTCATCCCCATTCCTATGAGGGTAGGAGATGCAAGCCTACTCAATGGATAAGAATGAAAAGAAGGCTACAAGCACTGAATTCACACATGAGAAGCAGGCCTTGGCTATCTGGAATGACTAAAATACAAATAGTGTTAAACTATAAAAAGGCTCTGCTTGGACATCTCATGGAAATCTGATTTCCCCATCATGTTCTCTATTTGATGTTATAGCACAAGCCCCATTATTGTAAATAAGGCTGACTATAAATAATGAAAACCATCAACAAAAATGATGGGGAAATTAATGGAAAATAAGCCTATATCATTATTTCAGTGATAGCACCAGTTTTCCTATATGGCCTAGTTCCAAAATTTACAATCATTCTTTCAATATACAACAATACTACCAAAATTTCGGGGTCAGCTATGAATCCTCAACAGACTAATCAGGATCAGCCATTTGTATTTTATTCCACCAATTGTTTCCAAAAAAAGATAAAATAAAAAGACCAAACATGCATTAAGTTTATCATCCATGACACACCATTAACTCTATCACCAATGGGTCTTGAACGCACAACCTCACCCTCTACATAATCTTACAATTGAAGAAGATCCCATTTGAGCTAAAGCTCGTTAGAAACTCTAAGCCTCAACTTAAACTCACAAAATCCAAACCTAACTTGCTAACTTAAAAAAAAAAAAAAAAAAAAAAAAAAAAAAAAAAAAAAAAAAAAAAAAAAAGTTACCTCCCTAACACAACATTGCCCATAAAACCATTCTTCAATTCTATCAAATCAAACTCCTAATCTAAGTCCGCAATAGTTTCGATTTCCAGTCCCCAAAACAGAGTGCTAATTAAAGCTAAAAGAATAAAAAAATATTTCAAACCAGCTCATCACCCTTAAAGCTAACTTGGCTATGCATCAGTCAGCAGCAATGGTAGCTTATTCAATAACATATAAAAATCACAGATTTTGTGGGATTCAAAATTAAAAAATGCACAATCTGATAGATCCCAATACTCAATGTTACAGTACTAATATTTGAGCCAATAAAATTTTGCACTATTTCCATTTTCTTAACGAATGCCAAACATGAAAACTAGAAACTTGAGTACACATAAATCGATCAAAAAAATTTTGAATTTTGGAGGAAAATCTAATATGGGTTTGAGAAAAAGATTGAATTTTTAGCATTGAAACGGATCTAATTGTAAAGAACCGAGAGATGGGAATAGCAGAGGATCTGAAATAAACAAAGTTTTGGTTGAAAAAATCAAATAGGGTTTGTGAGAGAGAGGACCTGTTGTTGCCTAGCGACCTGTTCTCGAAGCTTGGTGGCTTGCTTTCGAATAGCTTCCATTCAAGAGCGAATCGGCAATCAGATTTTTGGTTTCGGTTTCGATTTCGGTTTGTCAGACACAGAAGACCGGTAACGGAGTTTCAGAGAGAGAGAGAGAGATTTTCAAAATGTGTGTTGTTTGAACTTGCAAACTTTTTGGTCCCTTCGTGGAGACACTTGTCTAATTTTTTTTTTTTTTTGATTTTTTTTTCAAAGTAGAGTTTTAATTTATGTAGTCAGATCTCTTAGACCATAAATTTTACCAATTGTGCTCACAAAACCGATAGAAAAAGAAAAAAAAATGAATACTTTATTGAAATTAATGATTGTAAATTTGCATTAAGAGTTTATATTATTGCTTTAAATAAAGGTTTATATTTTCTATACATCAAGGTTATGGTTGTCACCTCCATTGCTAGTACTTTTAATGAAAACATTTCATGTAAAAATTCTCTATCCTACTATAATAATCGAATTATCAACATATATATTATGTAATATGATCTTGGAAGACGTTCCACTTAATGTGATTAAGACAAATCCTCTCCCCACTTATAATTATTGAATTATCAAAATTATATTTTCTATACAATATTATCTTTGAAGGCGTTCTACTTAATGTCTATTTGGAATCCGCTTATTTTGCTAAAACTAAAAACTTTTGTTGAAAATATTGTAGATAAAGGTAAAAATTAGCTGAAATAGTACGGTAGAATCCATGAATAGTATCAAAAAGTGCAATGAGGCCCATAAATAGTAGCAAAAATAAACTGAACAGTAAAAATGCTGGCTTTTTAATTTGGAACCAAACGCACACTTAATGTGATTGGTACAAATCTTCTACATTTTTATAATTATCGAATTATCAAAATAAATCAATATTATATATATATATATATTTTATGCAATATCATATTTGAAGATGTTAATTTGATTGAGATTATCCATAACTTCTCGAGTTTGTTTGGGATCTGCTTATTTTGTTGAAACTGAAAACTTTTTGTTGAAAGTACTGTAAATAAAGGTAAAAGTTAGCTGAAATAGTATAGTGGGACCCATGAATAGTACCAAAAAGTGCAGTGGAACTCATGAATAGTATCAAAAAGTGCAGTGAGGCTCATGAAATAGTAGCAAAAATAAACTTAATAGTAAAATAAGCTGGCTTTTTAATTTGGAGCCAAACACACACTTAATGTGATTGGTACAAATCTTCTACATTTTTATAATTATCAAATTATCAAAATAAATCAATATTATATATATATATATATATATATATATTTATGCAATATCATATTTGAAGACGTTAATGTGATTGAGACTATCCATAACTTTTCGAGTCTGCTGAAACTGAAATTTTTTTGTTAAAAGTATTGTAAATAAAAGTAAAAGTTAGTTGAAATAGTATAGTGAGACCCATGAATAGTACTAAAACTCATGAATAGTAGCAAAAATAAGCTAAATAGTAAAATAAGCTGGCAAAATTAATCATGCCAAATCTTCTACATTTTTATAATTATCAAATTATCAAAATAAATCAATATTATATATATATATATATATATATATATATATATATATATATATATATATATTTATGCAATATCATATTTGAAGACGTTAATGTGATTGAGACTATCCATAACTTTTCGAGTCTGCTGAAACTGAAATTTTTTTGTTAAAAGTATTGTAAATAAAAGTAAAAGTTAGTTGAAATAGTATAGTGAGACCCATGAATAGTACTAAAACTCATGAATAGTAGCAAAAATAAGCTAAATAGTAAAATAAGCTGGCAAAATTAATCATGCCAAACGGACACTCAATCACTCTTCACTAGGCTATCTCCTCCATCATAGCTAACATCAACCATTTAACTCATTTTTTAGTTTTTTATTCTCTCGTTGTAAAGCACATCAATTGTGTTGCCCAAGGTTATGGTTGGCACATCCACAGCTAGTGCTTTATGGAAACATTCAGGATCCGTTTGGATACAACTTATTTTGTTGAAAACTGAAAACACTATAGTAAAATAATTTTTAAAAGTGTAAATAGTACCGTGGAACCCATTTTTAATATTTTTTTTGGAATAAAGTGGTTGTGGGTCCCATGAACAATGCATAATGTCTCTTGCACAGTGTAATCCACATATATAAACAGTGCGGGTTACTGTACATAAGCCTAAATGCATTGTTCATGTCCCATGAATAGTGCAAGAGGTGTTGAAAAAAAAAATGCAAACACGAAATCATCTGTATCCAAACCACACCTCAGTGTAAAAATTCTTTATCTTATTGTAATTATTGAATTATCAACATATATATATATATATATATATATATATATATATATATATAATGTAATATGATCTTGGAAGACATTTCATTTAATGTGATTAAAACAAATCCTTTCTTCTATTATAATTATCGAATTATTAAAATAAATAAATATTATATTTTCTATGCAATATCATCTTTGAAGATGTTATAATGTGATTGGTACAAATCTTCTATCTTTTTATAATTATCGAATTATCAAAATAAATTAATTTTTTTTTTTTAATTCAATATCATATTTGAAGACGTTAATGCCATTGAGACTAACCATAGCTTCTCAATCACTCCTCACTAGGCTATTTCCTCCATCATAGCTAACATCAACCATTTAACTCATTTCCTTTAGTTTTTAACTCTCTCTAGTTGTAAAGCATATCAATTGTGTTGCACATGGCCTTGCAATCTGTGATCCCTTTTGCAATAGTCTTAGGATCTTCCCCATCTCCAATCTCTTTGCCCACACCTTGGAGGCTGAGATGGAAGATGGCCCAAGTTCTAAACCTTTTTTTTTTTTTTAATAATAAAATTCATCACCTGGCAAAAAAATAAAAAGTGAAGTATTATAAATGTAAGGACGCAGCTTGAATCCTAAGCCCAAATGATAAAAGGATTTAGGCCCAAAAAGTCAAGTACAATAAATTTGTAGAGAGTGGGTTGGAAAACTAGGTTCTAATGAGTTGGGTCATGGTTACAATGGATCCAGTAGACAATAAAGCAAAAATAGACTGGATTTATCTAAGAAAAATCGTCCTCGGCACAATCCGAGAAGATTAGGTTCTTGTATATATTACTTGAAGTTGGTTTCAAATATAGTTTTGATTGCTACAGTGTTTCTTTATCAATTCTTTGATCTCTTTCTCTCAGGGTCTCTCCTCTATTTTATACTATCTTCCTCTTTCATCTCTACCCTCCACGTGCAAATTAGATTGCTGGTGTGGATCCTTGTCCCATCAGCACCTTCTTGAAGTCTTTGGATAGTAAGCTGTAAGGCTAAAAACTACTGTTCAGGTATCACTTTCTCATTAATGCGGCCAAAGGGTTAATTGTAGAGCATTCAATGCGGTGGTAGCAACTTTCCCTTAGATATTTCATAGCTTTCCTCTGTTTGGTTTCTTCCTGATATTTATCCTTATCCATGGAATAGTTTGGAACGTTACTCTTGATGGCAGACCACATCCTCTGACCTCAGCTTTGCCCAGTCAAGGAAGCATTCCTCCTCGGATCGCCCTTTTGGATGATCATGATCACACTTCACCTCTTCACTTACTAACACGGATTCTCATGAAAGTGTTTACTCGTCCTCGGACTACTTAATGTCCTCGGATTGGGTCCCTGGCCCAATATGTACATAGATATGTTCTACTAAGCCCATTACCCCTACAATAAATATATAAAAATTACAAACAGAATTTACTTGAAGCAAAACTTTATAACAAATTTCAAGAAATTTATAATTCTATTTTAGTTAAAATTAAACATCAAAATTTTCTTTTAAAAAATAGTTTAATTATTTATTTTAATTATAATATATTATAATTTTAGTTTAAATAAAAAATTGATCTTATAAGATATGCTTTCAATTTAGTAACTTGAAGTAATTTTGTTATTATGTACTTTGTTATTTAATTTTAATAATATTATTAAAATATTTTCCTTGTTTATATATGATTTTTAGATTGATCCAAACATTTCATGGGCATAATACTAATAAGAAAGTATTGTTTACGGATATAAAATTATCTTTCTTTTTTATTTAATTAAATATACTTATGATCCTCAATTTTTAATTTTTTCTTTTTTTGAGAAACAAACACACACATAAGGGAGAGGGAAAGATCCTCAACTTTTAGTTAGTTTCATTTTTTTGTGAAAAAAAGTAAGGACTAAATTAATACACAAAAAAAAAAAAAAAAAAAAAAACACAAGCATGTTTATGATCACTTCACAAGTATAAATGTTTGCGCGGTATGGGGGGCAATGACTGAGGTTCAAGTCACTAGAAGAAAGTTTCACACACATATACACTTAGATTATGCTAGAGTATAAATTCTCTCTTGTATAAAGAAAATTAATTTTTTCAATATTTAAAGAATTGAAAGATATTGTTAAAATATTTTGTCTATTTTTATTATTATTATATATTTTTTCAAATTATATTTCTATCTTTTAGTGAAAATCTATAATATATAGAATTTATAATTTTCTTGATTTGTAATTAAAGATAAAATGATGTGTGTGTGTATATAAATATATATATAAATAAAAGGATTCTCTTCTTTCAACTGAACTTTTATGTGATTCAAAAATACCCTCATTAATAAATTGTAACTTTATTTAGAAATAAGGTCATAAATGTCAAATAACAAATTTCATTTTAAATTCAAAAAGAAAATTCCTAAAATTTAGGATTTTTTTTTCTTCAATTCAAAAAAGAATTTATAGTTACTGCATCTCTAAAGTTTATCCTAAAATTTACCGTTTATTTGAATTTTCCTAAAATTACATATTTATTTGAATTTTCACATTGCAGAATTTTAGCAACCTCTTATCAAATAATGGTTGGCTTGGCTTGTATATATATATATATATATAAAGGTCCATCCCAATTACAAAAGGATGCCCGAAAAAGAAGTAATATTTATAAGTTCTAATTAGAAGTGTTTAATGCTTGTAGTTCGAACCCATATATTTTAAATGCTTATAGATATTTGAATTTTGTGGTTGTAAAGTGTAAAGTGTAAACAACTAAATTTTTTGCTTTAATATGTGAGAATATTGTTTCATTAGAGCATTCATGTTAGTCTCGTCAAATTTTTAGCTAAATTAACCCCCAAAATTATATTTTTTCTAGTTTAACTATCCATGTTTTTTATGCTTACATATCAGCCTCAATAAAAATATTTTTTCTTTTCTCTTGCTTAGACCACTCTTAGCATAGACCACAGTGATAATATTCCACCACAACACCACCATATGCAACAAATGCATGGCACAACCATATATAATAACGCCACAGTACTTCTATTAGAAAACCCAACAAAATCCACTTCAAAAATCTCATTACAAACCCACATCAAAAACTCCATTAAAAAAAGAAAAAAAAAAAAAGAATAAACTCAAACCCAACCACCATGGCACCACCATCAGAATTTGCCACAGCACCATTTGTCGGAATCCCAACAAACCCAAAGCCAACAAAACCCACATCAAAGACCCATCAAAACCACAAAACCCACATAAAAAACCCATCAAAACCAAACAAAATCAAACCCAACTATCATAGCACCACCACCACAATGGCGAAAAGTTTTTAATCAATTTTCTTTGTCACATGAGTTTTTACGAGCAAATTTAATTTTTTAAAAACTAAAAAAAAATTAACAATAAATAATTGGGTGCCAGGAGCTTTGTAGTTGAATTGATATCTCTTTGTGTTTTTTATGGAGATAACCAATATTCAAATCTCCTACCTCTAAAGAAAAAAAAAGAAAAAAAAGAAAAAAAAAGAAGAAAAGAAAAGCAAATAACGGAGCCAGATAAGCGACACACAAGCAAATAAAGATACATCAAAATCCCAATATTCATAAAAACCAACATACAAACGCATGCACATCGATAAATCATCATTTTGTTCGATGGAATCGATACACAACCATACAGATTTCAACAGAAAGTAACCATTTCCCTCAACTTAATTTCATCAGGAACACATCATTTATTATATCCCAATTCATTATCTCAACTATTCCATTACTAATATTTCAAAAACTCCAAAACTCTCACTAGGAAAACTTAAAATCAATATGAAAACACAAAGATGAATCAAAATTCAACCAAAATCCTAATATTCATTAAAAAACTAAAATTCTTAATTGGGAAAAAAAAATCATTCCAAAATCAAAATAAATAAAAATAGAGAAAACTCAATCAACAATCAATACAAACAAACACAACATTAAATATGATAGTAAAAAAAAAAAAACCTGAATTAAAAATAAGGGAAGAAGACATGACTAAAATTATTAAAATACGGCTTTTGTCCAGTGCTTTTTTTGTACTAGACACACTACGATGCAAGTTTCTCTGTCGCTAGTGAAGGTTGGGTTCCCTAACCTCTCCTAGGCTGTAGAACCATTGTCCCTCTTCGAAGGTGCTGCTTTGTCCCTTAGGGTAACAACGTTACATTAAGGTTTTGTTGTGGGTTTTCTTCTTCGGGGTTTAGGGGAACACTCATCATCTCTTGCACCATGGAGGATCTTACTGTACAATGGAATGGGCTCTCTCTTTCACACAGGGAAGGACCTAAGTTCCGGTTACACTTAGATTTGGCTTCTGTCGAATATACTATTGCTGCAAAATTTTTGACAAAGTGAGCTTTAAACACTGATGCAATTGTAGCAACTTTCAAGCCGTTATGGCGATCCAAAAACGGCTTCAGGGTGAAAAACCTTGGTAACCATGTTATCTTATTCACTTTTGACAATGAGGAAGATGTGGATACGATTATGGCCAACGAGCCGTGGAGTTTTGACAAGCATCTTATGGTCCTACAACGATATGGTAAGGACTCGATTGTGGAAGAACTATCATTTAATCTTACTCATTTTTGGGTGCAGGTACATGGCATTCCTTTAGGTTATATGAACCCGACAGTGGCGGTAGGAGTTTGTGAAACTGTAGGGACAATTATCTGCCACCCAAAAATGCCCATTGAAGATGGTGGTGGTTTCATGAGAGTGCGGGTTCTTATCGATATATCTCAACCCTTATGTCGGGGAAGGGTTATTTGCCTCGAGGATGACAAAGAACTATAGGTTTCTTTCAAATATGAGCGACTGCCCAATCTGTGTTATTGGTGTGGGCGCCTAACACATAATGACCGTGATTGTGAGTTGTGGTTAGACAGTGAAGGTACCCTTGAGGAAACAGATAAGCGATATGGTTCGTGGATCAGAGCTCAACCTTTTGCGAGCTTATGCAAGGCAATGATTACAGTACCGAGTTTCTACGTCAAAAATAAGGACATACCAAAAGTAGGTAAATCCTACGGCTTAGCAAGGCGGCCGCCGGCGACAGATGTGCTTTTGAAACGTACACAGAGAGCCTTTCAGACTAATCAGGAAACTACTGAAACGGTGGAAGAAGTAAATGCAAATTCAAAAAATTCTTTCCTTACACAGAATGGTCAGGCTAGCCATGATCAATCAGGTCTGGATTTGGCTCAATCACAGGTTAGCATGGAAACGTTGGAGAAACAAATTGAGGAAATAGACCGAGAATTACCTAAGTTTGACTTACCTGGGAATAAAGTTCACGAGTAGAATATGGATACTGAAGATACTTCCCCACATTATACCCCCCCTCAACAAAAAATATCCTCCCATAGCCCTTCCTTTACGCCCCATTCCCTCCAAAACTATAATGACTCTCTGAACCCCAACAAAATCCCAACCCGATCCCATCACCCCTCCATACTCCTAACATAGCCCCACCACCCATTACTACTCCTAACACTACCAAATATAACTCGACCCCACCACCCTTCAGTACTCTTAAAAATCCCACAAACAACCAAGCCTTTCCCTTACTTGACGCAACCCATGCAAACACCCACCCCATAATCACACGTACCTCCTTTACCTCCAAAATTCCTAACCAACTTACTACACCTCAGACACTTTCAAACCCAATGTCACCACTTCATCATACCTCCAAAAATGCCTCTGTTTCTTCCTCCAAAAACAGAGCACCAGATGACACCCCACCATCCCTCCATACTCCCAACACGGCCCCACCAACCATTAATACTCCCAACACTAACACAAATAACTTGACCCCACCAACCATTAATACTCCCAACACTAACACAAATAACTTGACCCCACCACCCTCAACACCTCCAAAAACGCCTATGTTCCTCCCTCAAAAATATAGAGCACCTAATGACACCCCTCCCTTGGCCACTTGGAAATGTACCCCAAGAACTAGAACACAAGAAGCTTTGATTAAGACTGAACCATTGGGGAAGAAACGTGCAGCCCCTCATCATGCACATCAGTCTGAGTTACCAAGTAAGAAATATCTGGTTTCTCAAATTGATAATGAAAACATCTTGATATTGGCGGAGGCTGGTTCCCAGCCCTGCCAGGAGCAATGAGTCTACTAGTATGGAACTGTCGTGGGCTTAGGAACCTACGTACAGAAGATCAGCTTGCGGATTTGGTGCGGGCAAAAGATCCATCGGTCGTGTTCATAGCCGAAACATGGACCGATAGAGCAAGGCTAGAGAGAGTTTAGAGAAAAATTCAATTCAAAAACATGTTTGAATCACCAAGGAGAGATAAGGCAGGTGGACTGGCCTTATTTTGGAAGGAAGATTTTCCACTAGACATTGAAACTTTTTCTCCGAATCATATTGATAGCAAGATCAACAAAAATTAGGTTAATGAATGGAGATTTACGGGCTTTTATGGAGAACCGGCGACACAAAAAAGACCTGAATCTTGGGCCAAATTACGACAGTTGAAAAATAGGAGAGCTTCACCATGGTTGTGTGCTGGAGATTTCAATGAAATTACCTGGCAATTTGAAAAAAGTGGTGGAAGACCAAGGCCACATAGTCAAATGCAACTTTTTAGAGATGTGGTGGACGAATGTGCTTTTATGGACCTTGGCTTTGTGGGCTTCCCTTTTACTTGGCATAAACACTTTGCTGACTACACTATTTGGGAACGATTAGACAGGGCTTTGGCTACAAATGAATGGTTCAGTATGTTTCCTGGAACAAAGGTCCAACACTTAGACACAATAGTTTCAGACCATAAACCTATTTGGATCAATCCTGAAGGTATGGAAACACACTTTCAGAAACCTTTTCGCTTCGAACAGATGTGGATGACTGACAAGGGGTGTGGGGAAACCATCGAAGCAGTGTGGACTGAAAATAGCTTAGAACTGTTGGACACTAGAGTGCTGAAAAAAATTGATAAATGTGGCCATGAATTACTATGTTGGAGCAAGAGGCACTTTGGCAATGTATGACAAGAGTTGGAGAAGAAGAGAAAAGAATTAAAGCAGGCAGAGAGTTTTTCGGTCTGAACTGGAGACTCTAGACGAATGAGAGCATTAGAATCAGAAATAAACTTGCTTCTTGACAAGGAGGCACAAATGTGGAGACAACGGTCCAGGATTTTGTGGATGAAAGATGGGGACCGTAACACTAAATTCTTCCACAGTAAAGCATCCCAGTGGCGCTGGCGTAACTACATTACTAAATTGTATGATTCCACGGGTAGGTGGTGCACAAGACAAAGCCAAGTAAACGACACCATTCTCGGGTTTTATAAGGAGCTCTTTACATCGGCAAACTCGGAAAACTTGGCAGATGTGTTAGAAGTCATTCCCCAGTTGGTTACTGAATCTATGAATGCCTCACTTACAAAGGCGTTCACCATTGAGGAAGTTGAAGCAGCAGTGAAAGAAATGGCACCATTGAAAGCACCCGGCCCCGATGGCATGCCCCCTTTGTTCTATCAAAGCTATTGGTCCCTGGTTGGTTCAAATGTATCTCAATCCATTTTATACTATCTGAACGCAGGTACATTGCCACAATCTCTTGGTCATTCCTTTATAACTTTAATCCCTAAAGTAAAAAATCTGGAATATGTGTCTCAATTTAGGCCTATAAGCTTGAGCAACATGCTTTATCGTATTTTTGCTAAAGTCTTGGCAAATAGACTGAAAAAGATTATGCCTTTGCTTATATTAGAACATCAAAGTGCTTTTTTGTTTGATCGCCTGATTTCTGATAATATTTTAGTGGCATTTGAAACCTTGCATCATATGAGAAATCACAATAAAGGAAAGACATGTTTTATGGCCTTGAAACTCGATATGAGTAAGGCCTACGATAGAGTTGAATGGTCTTACATGGAGCATGTTTTGGTGAAGATGGGTTTTCATAGTAGATGGGTGCACCTTATGATGCTTTGTATCTATTCTATTTTGATTAATGGCGAACCACATGGCAATATTACTCCTACAAGAGGACTTAGGCAAGGGGATCCCCTATCCCCCTACCTCTTTCTTATGTGCACTGAAGGCTTACACGGCCTAATAAAAAAGGCAGCCCATAATGGCGATATAAGAGGAGTATCTATTTGTCAAAATAGACCTAAGCTAACTCACCTACTCTTTGCAGACGATAGTGTGATTTTTTGCAGGGCCAAGGAAAGTGAATGCCAATGCCTACTTGATATTTTGGCTAAATATGAGAGTGCTTCAGGGCAACAAATTAATCACACCAAGACTACTCTTTTCTTTAGCAAATCCACATCCGAAGAGATGCAAACTTCAATAAAAAATATGCTTGGAGTTTCGGTCATTCAACAATATGAAAAATATTTAGGCCTTCCATCACTTGTGGGTCGAAAAAAGAAGGAGAGTTTCACCCATATTAAGCAACAAGTTTGGAAAAAATTAGCCGGTTGGGAAGCAAAACTCTTATCTTAAGCGGGAAGAGAGATCTTAATCAAATCTGTGGCCCAAGCTCTACCCACCTACACTATGGCTTGCTTCAAATTACCACTTTCCTTATGCCATGAGATAGAATCAATAATATGCAAATTTTTTTGGGGTAAAAAAGGTGATAATAGGAAAATTCATTGGGTGAAATGGCAAGATTTGTGTAAACCCAAAAGCCAAGGGGGTATGGGCTTCAAAGACCTTACTTTGTTTAATGTGCCCTCCTAGCCAGACAAACTTGGCGTCTACTTCATGACACGGATTCTCTATTCTACTGGGCTTTTAAGGCGAAATTTTTTCAAAATTCTACAATCATGGAAGCAAAAAATCCGGCAAATGCCTCATATGCTTGGAAGAGTATTTTGAAGGGGAGGGATGTTATCAAGAAAGGTGCAACATGGAGAATAGGGTCCGACCTCTCTGTCAATGTATGGGGGGAGAATTGGCTGCCTACTAAACATAATCCTAGAATCATCACACCTATGGTGGTTGGATGGGAAGGTGCAAAGATTGGAGATTTTATTGTTCAAGGGAAAAAAATATGGAACCGATTTAGTTGATGGAGTTTTTTATGATTTTGAAGCATCAATTAATAAAAAACATCCCCCTGTGCCGCTCCATTCAAGATGATGTTCTTATATGGCCATTCACACCAGATGGAAATTACACGGTCAAGTCGGGATACCGCTTTTTACAGGAAGCCTCTAGAGTGCAACAACCGGGTCAGTCATCAACCCAAGCTCTGAAACCATTGTGGAACAAAATCTGGGCTCTTGATGTTCCAAACAAAGTGAAGACACTGATATGGAGAGCATGCAAAAACTCTCTACCCACAAAAGCAAATCTGTTTCGGCACAAGATAACACCTAATGGACGATGTGAGATATGCAAACAGGAAGATGAAGATATAATGCACGCACTCTATCGCTGTCCCGCCTTGCAATCTTTCAGAAATTCCATACCAGCGTGGAATCAAGGCTCTCTCAAACAGAGCACATGCTTCACTGACTTTATTGGTTTTATTTTTGCAGGTACAATAGATACGGCGCTCTTTTCCTTGGTGTTATGGAACTTGTGGAATTGGCGAAATAACCTCCGACTCAGGAAACCAACTCTTCCACTGGACAAGGTACTGGAACACTCTCGGGAGCAACAACTTGAGTCCCATTCTAGTCCCATGACGTCCACAAAATAGAGAAGAACATTGACAGCAACATGGACTCCGCCCCAAGATAATTGGTACAAGATTAATTTTGATGATGCCACATTTACCAATGATAGAAGTGCAGGACTGGGTGTTGTCATACGAAACAAAGAAGGCTGAGTCATGGCATCTTTGTCTCAAAAAATCCCCTTGCCAATGTCAGTCATTGAGGTTGAGGTTCTTGCGGAACGGAGAGCTCTTGAACTTGCTGTGGAGCTAGGTTTTGACCACGTCATACTTGAAGGGGATTCTGAAATTTTACACAAGGCTTTGCTAGCAGAAGACAGGAACTTTACACCCTACGGACATTTAGTGCAAGACATTGTATTCCTTAGTAGTTTCTTTTCAGCTTTTAAAACTTCTCTTGTACGCCGCTCGGGTAATAAGTTAGCTCACTTTCTAGCGAGGAACTCAAAACCCCTCAGTCATATGCAAATCTGGACGGAAGATGTACCACCGGATTTATTACTTGTTATTCAGGTTGACCTTACTAGCCTACCTTAATAATATTCAATGGCCTCTTTCTCAAAAAAAAAGAAAAAAAGACACACTACGATGCACACATATTCAAAATTAGACATGTGTCTGAATTGTATCGTGTCTAGTGCAAAAAGATATGGACACAAGCTTCACCTAAATTATTATAGGGGTTAGGATTGTTAGGGTACTTGAGATTGAGGGAGTCAAAGTTAGAGATTGGGAAAGTGGTCAATTGATAGACATGATGGTTGCCAAGATAGACAGGATCACATGACCATTAGTATTTCTAATGGTGACAACGTCAATCAAATTTCAATTGCTGTATTCTTCTAGTGCAGCAACTTGGTGTTCATATTCCACTTCAATTCTCACTAGCATCTCCATTTTCGCTAGTGGTCAACTGAGTCAAAGTCTAGCTATTTAAACTTTGTACCCTAAATTGTGAAATTCCATAATGAGCAAATTGTGAAACCTTTACCAAAGTAATGTCAACTGTGGTATGGTATTAAAAGAAAAAAAAATCATTCTAAACCCTAGTTTCGGGGTAACAAATTAGATCCTAGAATTTAAAAGTAACAAATTAAACTCATTAATTTCAAAAGTTACAAATCAAATAATTAAGTTTTATTTTTAAAAAATAACAAATCAAGCCCTCAACCTATTTTTAACCTCAAATACAATGAATTGGAGTTTAATTTGTTTCTTTTTTAAAAAACTTTAAGGTTTAATCTATTACCTTTGAAATTACATGGTTTAATTTGTTAAACATTTGAATTATAGGGCTATAAATATGTATTTTCTTAAAACAAAAAAGATCAGGTCGTCAACATAGCATTAGCCCTTTGTATTTACCATTTAGTAATGCAAATGTTATTTATTGGTCACTTACATGAGTTTTTAATTTTTAATTCTTTTAGAGATAGACAGGGCCATAGGGGGGAATTAGAAAAAAAATCATTTGCACAGCTAAGGTGTACTTAAACTAATTATGACAGTGACCTAGCTAATGGAGTTGTCTAAAGGTAAAGTTTGATTTATTTCCTCTTGATTGCGTTTCTCTGTCCCTCAAGAGCCGAAACTGGAAATTCGTTTACTAAATTGTATTACGCATATATGATAGTAATGTTCTCCTCTATCTTTTATATATATAGAGAGAGAGAGAACACATCCAAACCATACAATAAAAAATTGCCTTATTGTAGAAATGGTCAATTGTGTGGGATTGCACTGGTACAAACTCCCCAAAGTCTTTACAGTGATAAAAAGAAATGGTCAATTGTATTGCATTATACCATATAATATAACTTCTCTAGTCTCAACTGCACAAAAGACCTATTGTGGGTTAAGTAACATAGTAATAATGATTAATATCTATATATTACCTTTGTTTCGAAAATAATTCAAAAGCAATATATATATGCCAACAAGATTTTTTCTCCAGTTCAATCATTAATGCCGAAAGTATATATGTCCCTTTTTTGTATATAAGCTTAGCGAAAGGCACCTTGCATTGTTTACATCTAAATCTTGCATTTTACGTCATCTTTATATTGCTTAATGGAAGGTCATAAACACATAATGCATCTTACTTTTTCTCCTTTTTCTTCTTTTGATTTGATAGCAATTGGAATTGGCAATATAGGGGCATAGAATCATACATAAATCTATGATGATATCTAGACTCACTGCAGATTTTGCCTAGCGATGCATGCACCAATGGATTTGTTTAATCATAAGGGGATATGTTTCATTTGCTTTATGGAAACAGTGGTCATAGTATTCATTAAATAGGTTCATGGTGCACTTTTTTTGGCTGAATATATAGGTAATTCATGGTGCACTTATAACTTCCTTCTAAGCTTAACATTATTCCTTTGGGTGACCGCAATGTCTTTTCTCAGCTACCACCAACACAATTGAACGAGAGTGTAGGAGAAGTTGACTGCCATAAGTAGGGACGGAGCCAGACTTTAGACTTAGGGGGTAAAACATACGCTAAAATTTTTTTTGACTTGTAACTAAATGAGACTATTATATAAATTAATGTTTTCATTAGTTTTTTTTTTTGTTATTTATTTAATTAATTTTCAAAACTTTCATCAATTTTAAACCTTATAGCTCTACTAATTGAGAATTAAAAAGAAATATGTAAACAAAGAGAAGATAAAAAAAGCATATATATATTGTGGGAACACTTCCCCATTATCCGGATTTATCCGCTTTGGGGAGCCAGTCCCTCACGGTTTATCGGCTCGTCCCCGAGTGTGGGCAGGACCAACCAAGGGCTAGACCTTGTAGTTGTAATCGCAAGTCCCACATCGGTTAGAGTTCCCTCCCACATATGGTTTATATGCTTCTGGAGCTGCCATATGTGTACCACCCCCCACACATGTGTGAGAGGTGGTACACATATGGCAGCTCCAGAAGCATATAAACCATATGTGGGAGGGAACTCTAACCGATGTGGGACTTGGTGAGCCTGCGACTACAAGGTCTAGCCCTTGGTCCTGGTGTAGATCCTGCCCACACTCGGGGACGAGCCGATAAACCGTGAGGGACTGGCTCCCCAAAGCGGATAAATCCGATTAATTGGGGACGTGACCCCACATTAAAAGGGCCCTTTTAATGTGGGGTCACGTCCCCAATTAATCGGATTTATCCGCTTTGGGGAGCCAGTCCCTCACGGTTTATCGGCTCGTCCCCGAGTGTGGGCAGGATCTACACCAGGACCAAGGGCTAGACCTTGTAGTCGCAGGCTCACCAAGTCCCACATCGGTTAGAGTTCCCTCCCACATATGGTTTATATGCTTCTGGAGCTGCCATATGTGTACCACCTCTCACACATGTGCGGGGGTGGTACACATATGGCAGCTCCAGAAGCATATAAACCATATGTGGGAGGGAACTCTAACCGATGTGGGACTTGGTGAGCCTGCGACTACAAGGTCTAGCCCTTGGTCCTGGTGTAGATCCTGCCCACACTCGGGGACGAGCCGATAAACCGTGAGGGACTGGCTCCCCAAAGCGGATAAATCCGATTAATTGGGGACGTGACCCCACATATATATATATATATATATATATTTATATATTCTTAGGCTACTAAAAAAAACTTATAAGCTCATGTGTTAAAGCATGTGATTAGGTCCACTTCAACACATAATAAACAAATGTTAATTACTTTTTTGTGAACGATGACACATAAATTTATCATATTTATCTACTAAAATTTGTAGCTCACTTTAAATATATATTGAAGATAAAACTTAGATATAGTATTTTTCATCAATTTAAAATTTTTCAATAAAATGATGGGCTTTTTTTTTGGGTTGGGTTCTAAGGGCCAATTTGTAAATGTTTGGAGAGAGGGGGGCCAAGAGTAATTATCTTGGACCTAAATGTTAAAAGAATTCAAATATATATATATATATATATATATATATATACACATATTATAATTAAAAAAAAAAATGGGGGGGGGGGGGGGCACTAGTCAATGAACAGCTCTATCCCTGGCCATAAGAGAGGATAAGAAAATCAGAAGAAAGATAGAAAGAAGAGAAAGTGATTATTAATAAATAATTTAGTAGATTTATAAAATTGTTTAAATACTTGTTTTGTTTTGTTTATTTGTTCCTTTTTTTAGTATTTTAAAAGTGAAAAAATTAAAATTAAAATTAAAACTATGTTGTTTTGGGGATCACTTACCAATTGATGGAAGTAAACTGACAAACTGAAAAATATCAAAACTTTAGAGATAAAATTAATATTGACACACTTAAGCCCGGTTTGGATAGCACATTCACGTTAACGTTTGTAAGGTTTGCGCATTTTTAGCTTCTTTCTTTCTTTTTCTTTTTTTTTTTCAAAAGATCAGCGCCTAGTGCACCGTTCATGAGACATGAACAGTGCACCAAGGCATATGAATAGTAAGAAAAGAGTGAACAGTAATTTTTCACACGTTTAAAAATTATTTTGCTATAGTGTTTTCAGTTTTTAGCAACATAAGTTGTATCCAAACGAACCCTTAAGGGTATACCTTATAATTGTGCTTAATTTTTAGACTAATATATATTTTTTACGATTAGATTACTAACTAAAATAGTTGACAAAGCTAAAATGAAAACGAAAACAAACACAAAGGGTTTAAATGAAAATTTGAAACAATAATAGTCAAAATAAAAATAACCTCAAATTTTAAGATCAAAAGTATACTTTACAGTAAAGAAATGTACATTAGTCTAATTTTTATTAAGATACATGTCTTATAATATTCTTTTAGGTTTAAAAACATGTATTTCTACTCAAGGACTAAAGACTAATTATTAGTGATTCTTCTTCTCAAAAAAATAATTATTAGTTATTCAAAATAAGGAAATTTGTCAATTTAATTAGCTCAATTAGGAAAATTTTTTGTCGATAAATAAAACCAGAAAGTTAAATAAATAAAAAATCCAGCCAAATTATAATAAACTGATCATAATTAATGCACAAACTGAAAAGTAAAGAGAAAACTAACTGGTAGAGAAATTGAAAGACGTTCTCTGGTTGCAAACTATGGATACATGGGCAATGGAAGTTTTTGATTTTTTTTTTTTTCCTATTAATCGGGTTGATTGGGATTGAGGCTTTACTTCCAACCACTTGATGTTTTCAGTGGGGTTTTTCCCGGCGGTATATGGGTGGAGGCTGGGCTAATGGAAAGAGAACTCAATGGTTAGGGTTTTTGATTTTAAGAAAGATAGAGAGAACGGTTGAATTTGTCGAAGGAAAAGGAGAAAGGGAACGGAAGAGACTGTGTGTCTGCAGTTCTGGTGGTCGGAGTATGGCGAGGGGATCGGCGGAGGCAAGATCGCCTCTCTCTTTTTCTGTTACTTTCACTGTGTCTTCACTTTTCATTGCCTCTCTCTCTTCTTGTTTCTTTCTCCGTGTCTTCATAGCCTCTCTCTCGATTTTGTCGCCTCTCTATTTCTATTTATGTGTAATCTTTAATTTTAACCGGTTTTTTTTTTGTCATTTATAATGGGAGGATTTTAAACGGTGTTGTAACGTTACCAAACAATACAATGTATCGCTTTTTTAAGTTATACGTGTCTGAATTTTAGATAGGCGGTTATCCTATTTGTCAGCACCTTCTTAATTGTAGGAATCTACTTTCTCTCAGCTTCTGCTATTATATAGATATAGATATAGATATCTAAAGGTACCTTATCTACACCATAAAATTAATTGATATTTTAGTCTAACGATGAAGAACAATCATAAGTGACGTTATAATCATAAGTTGAAAAATATCTTAACTTATCTTTATAGAGAGAGAGAGAGAGAGAGAGAGAGAGAAGAGAAGAGAGGGGGGGGGGGGGGGGGGGGTGTTGGAGATTTCTTTCCGAGGGATTTTCGAGGATGACATTGGTTGAAAGTGGAAACTTGAAAGTTTGAGTTGATGGTCGCTTTGAAAAAGGGGTCAGATTAAAGCATGCCAAGTACACAATGCTTTTACAATATTCACCACCAATGACATTCTGAAGTAAATAACTAAATTATACTACCAGTTATAGATTCCCATTGGAAATAAAGCTTTGACTTACAAGTTACAAATCAGTAGCTTTTTCAATTCCCTTCTTATATATCAACATGAAATTTACTCATGGGCCTGAAAAGTTTTCTGCTGCAGCTGTTGTTAAGGATAATATGAGAATTAGAGGAAGAAAGGATGAGACCTCGCTCTATATATAAAAATCTTAACGATGTCAAGAATGGAATGTTCTTAAACAGTGAGGCACTAAATAATAAATACTAATGCTACCTATTAATTTGTAGTTAACTCACAGGCTTGCAAGAATGCATGGGCAAGGGTAAGGTTTTAACTTTTAAATAATTGCCTTGTGCCAGTTGTGCGTAACAGTGATGTACACCTTTTCTTTTCTTTATCAAATGATGTGGCAAGCAAAAGCAATAAGGTGTAAGTATAATCATGACGTGCTTATTACATCATCACTGGAATGCATTAGTCGGTAGCAACAAGCTTAGATTAATCCTTAATCTCGGATACTTTATCAATCAAAACAAATATGAAACATCATTAATTTCAGCCTCATCAACTAATTAAGAATGAGTTTCACTCAAGGAGTCAGGAGTCAGCCAGCTCTAAGAGAAGTAGGAATAGGAAGTAGGGACTGCTCAAATTTGTATGAAGTAAAGCATTTTTGAAGTTTATTGTTGTATTATTTTCTATAGAAGAGGTTTTTATTTTTTATTTTTTTTAGATACAATAAAAGAGCGAGGATTGAAACTCATACGGACAAATAAAATTGTATACCATAATGGGCATTCAATCAACTCATTAGTAGTAGAGTCTCTTGTAAAATTGTGATTATTTAAAAAAGATTTTGAGTAGTCTATATAATGATTATAGTGGTGATAAGATTGTAAAAATAGTATTATTTAAATAGTAAATTTCAGTTAACTCAATTGATAAAATCTTTTAATGTTTAACAATATCTTCACGTCAGTAGCGAAACACGTTGAAAGGTGAAATAATTTCCTAAAAAGAAAGTACTGTTCAAATGCACCGGATATGGAATACGAGTAGCCACACGTAATGAAAGCAAATACGAAATATGAATCCGACATTTCCGACCAGAGGGAATTGACTTCACCTCACCACTTAGAATTGTCTCTTTTTTTGTGAAATTACAGTCAACCCCCTAGGATCTGCGCCCCCACGATAAGACATCCGAACAGACAAGTCTTTCTCTTTCTCTCACTCACTCAATGAGTCCATGTCAATGGTCCACTAGCTTTTACCTTTCACCAAACGTTAACAGCACCTCCATAAGCTAATTATGTAGTGTAGTACACACATTTATGGCACAACAATCTTGGTGTTTAATGCAAGTGAAATGACTCTTACACACACATACTTGTACGCGTTTTTAAACTGAATTTGTGAGTCACGATTTCAGTTTAAAACATGCGTGTTGATAAGTTGGTGCGTAATAAACACAGCGTTAATGCAAGTGCCTTGTACCGTACCAGTAGTGGAGCAACTAAATCCCTATGGACCCCATTTATAGCTAATATATAAGAGTCAGCGAGTGAGTTAAAATTTTGAGTTCAGGTCTCTCAAGTCATGGCTTCTCTTTGGATTCATAGTATCATTTTCTTTGTTCTTGTTATGCAACTAGTGTCTTTCCCCCTTGTAGCAATTGCTTCAACCAATGTGAGTTTGAGTTTTCTTAATTATATGTGGTGGTAGTTCTGTTTTTTTTGTTGATTTGGTTTCTTTGATCAATTTGTTTGGTGGTGGGTTTGTATTTTTCTATGCTCTTGGCAGGTTCACATTGTGTATATGGGAGAGAGACAGCATAATGAACCTGAACTCGTTCAAGACTCCCACCATGAGATTCTATCTAATATACTTGGAAGGTTTCAGTTCTAATTTCTTTTAGTCAGCATTCATTCATTCAATTTTTTTTTAAAATTTTTATGTGTTTCAGTAAAATTTAAGACGGCTATAAATTAATTTCTGTGCTCTGACTACTTGCATCTTTAATTATTAACTGCTGTTAAATGAAGAAGTTTAGGATTCAAATTCCTCCACTATCATTGTAACTATCAAATTATCAATAAAAAGAAGCTTCCGACATTTTTGTTTCAATAGGTCCTTATGTTTTGGCAAAAACAAAGAAGAAGAGTTTCTTATGTGAAAGAAAGAAGATTTGAGTGTTGTAATCAATGAAGTATACCTGTTGGAATATGTCGGAAATACACACACCCCAATAAAATAATGGTTAAATGATTGAGTTCGCACTTTCCTAATAATTTCAGCTTTTGGGATTAGCGGTAATTTATCAATGTATTAGAGTAGGTAGGTATCATGGTATCTTTGGTGATATGGTTGGTCATGCTGGTAGTTGGATTTTAAAAACATGCATTGGCATCAGCGGTGGTCGTAGCAATGGCAAAGGTTATGTCACATAGTGCTAAGTAGCAAACAAATCTGTGTGTGCAGATGTAAAGTTTGTGTATTTGGCTGTTGTGTTGATTGTTTCCTACAGTTTTATGTGCATCAAATGCATTTTCCACTTTTGTTGCTTCTAAAGGTATGTGACTGGGACCTAATTATGATAACAACAATGAAGTAAGAGCTTGTGATATCAATTTGACAGCCATGAAGCTGCCAAGGAGTCGATTTTGTACAGCTACAAACATGGCTTTTCGGGGTTTGCTGCAGTTTTAACTGAGTCACAGGCCAAGCTTATTGCAGGTGTTACAATGTTGGTGAACTGTGAACTCTGTTTTCTTATTAAACTTGAGCTTTGCAAACAAGTGCTTGTAGTTGATATTGTCCCTTTTCATGATACAACTCAGATTTCCCAGGAGTTGTTAGTGTTGTACCAAACCGAGTTCTTAGTCTGCAGACAACTAGAAGTTGGGATTTTCTCCAAGTAAAGCCTCAGATTGCAAATGGAATTCTTTCAATGAGTCATTCGGGAAATGGGATTATTATTGGTGTCTTTGACACAGGTTAGTGTGGAAATGCTGCATATTCTTGTAGACAATACAGGATCAGGCTTTATTTGTGCTTATTTTGTTGAACAGGAATCTGGCCCGAGTCTGAAAGCTTCAAAGATGAGGGAATGGGGGAGGTTCCATCTCATTGGAAAGGCATATGCCAAACAGGAGAGAAGTTCAATCAATCCCACTGTAACAGGTTTATTCGCTTGATATTTTAGTCTTTTTGTCTTCTTAAAGTATTCTTCCTGATTAAATCATTGTCATATTAACAGAATCAATATATTTTTCTATCACTACTTTTGAGAAGAAAACTCAAATTTGGTAAGACAATTGTAAGATCATTCTAGCAATCAAGGTGAATGACAATGTAGTTTGAAGCAATGACTTTGTCTAATTTAGTTGATGAAATTATTAAAATGTACCACAATTTTGTTAGCATCCAATCAAATTGCATGCTTTGAATTCCAGAATTCATGTTAGTTAGTACCGTGGCAATCCATGTTTGAGTTGAAGAATCTGCCCTTCTATTTAGAAGTACTAATCGTATTTTTCTTCTTTCACTGTATTCAAAGGAGCTTGGGTTAAGTTAAATTTGATTTTAGCCTTAACTACTTACTGTTATGATACTTTGGGCAGGAAAATTATTGGTGCACGTTGGTATATCAAAGGATATGAAGCTGAATTTGGAAAGCTAAATACAAGTGATCTGGGTGAATACTTATCTCCTAGAGATGCTTCTGGTCATGGTACTCACACATCATCTACTGCAGCTGGTGCTCCAATAGAAAATGTGAATTTTATGGGATTAGCTCAAGGATTAGCAAGAGGGGGTGCTCCATCAGCTTGGTTAGCTGTCTACAAAGTTTGCTGGTCTACTGGTGGCTGCAGCTCAGCCGATCTTCTTGCTGCATTTGATCATGCAATACTTGATGGTGTAGATGTGCTTTCAGTATCTATTGGTGCACCACCTCCGCTCTCTACTTATGTTGATGAAGTTTTGTCAATTGGTTCCTTCCATGCTGTAACCAAAGGAATTTCTGTAGTATGCTCTGCTGGGAATTCAGGTCCTTATCCTCAGACTGTCATAAATACAGCTCCATGGGTTATAACTGTAGCTGCAAGCACCATAGATAGAGCTTTCCCCACTTTGATCACCATGGGAAACAATCAAACTCTTGTGGTACTTCTTAAATTCTCCTGTCATGAAATACTATGTTTTGCTTATATTGGGACAAGATAAAAACAAACTTGCAATGAAATATAACTGCAAAAATATAACTATAACTAATTTACCTAACAAACAATCCACATGTAAAAGAAATATGTGGTTCGGTAACATGCCTGTGTCCCTAAAGAAATGTAAAGAATTCACTATTTTTGAGATTTGGATTACAATTCATGTTGTTCTTTTAAAAGCCAGCCTACCTGGGGAAAAACTCCAAAAGTACCCTTACATCTACAATATGTACTTGAAGCTTTTGTATGAAAGTATGAGAATAATAAATGAGTATGAGATCATTTTTATCATTTGACACTTCTACGTTCATAGTCATTGAAATATTCTTTTCTGTTTATTTAATTTCCTTTTCAAGGTTTATGTAACTGATAATCCTCAGTTTCAACTCCTGTTTTTTAGAATATGCAAATATTTTGGGTAATCCAACTAGAGATTTATGTTAAGTAGGTTTGACTAATATTGATTATGGTGTCATATGAAGAATCTGAATATGACCCTGGAATTGCTTTTTGTTAAACCATGCATAAAGAAGCCTTTTTCAAATTTCAGACTCATAATGAACATTCTAGTTGTCTTATTGATGCTTAACTCTTTGTTGTTAAAACCTAGAACTAGAAGTAAAATTTATTTTTTAAATAGGGTCAGGCTTTCTATACAATGAAAGATATGAACGAATTTCACCCTATTGTATTTGGAGAAGACATAGCAGCTAGTGATGCAGATGAAGAGGATGCAAGGTACAATACCTTGCTATTTGCATCTTGTTGGCATGAACTCTAAGTGAAGCCTCTATCTATGTTATAGGATTCCTATTCTAATAGTGCGTACTTTTAACAGGAGCTGTGATTCAGGAGCACTAAATGCCACTTTAGCAAAAGGAAAAGTAGTTCTTTGTTTTCAATCTCGTTTTCAGAGGTCAGCTACCATTGCTATAAATACTGTACTGGATGTTGAGGGTGTTGGTCTCATCTTTGCCCAGTTTCCAAGAAAGGAGGTTACTGAATCCTGGGATATCCCTTGTGTCCAAGTGGACTTTGTTATTGGGACAACTCTGCTCACATACATTGGGATGACCAGGTAATTTTGTCAGAGCAAGTAATTCATTTGAATCCACTGTGTGGAATTAAAAATCCTAATCCTATATGTAATAACATTACTTATAGTGCAAGTAAGTAACTCTAGCATTAGTCTTGGGTTGGCTATACTATATATAGCCTTTAATAGGTTTATTATAACAAATATATTTCCCTGGAATAGATATAGCCCCTAATGGCTCTCTACTATGAACATAGGCTATGATCTCGAACGATGATAATTTGCTTCTACTAGTTATTTCTCTCTATTCTCATTTTCACTTTAATTCCAACATTAATTCTAACATGGTTTTAGAGTCTCTCATGTCTTCTTTGGCCTCCCTACTAGTAGTGCTACCCCTTATAGGTGTTTTCAATTTTCGCCACCATTCAAGCCTTTTGGGTACTTTTTTGAGTCATAAAAGATTAGTAATAGATCTATGCAACTCCACCAATATCAACTCCAAAAACATCTTTCTCTTATGCCTATTAAGGTTAGATATGCTTCTTAAGCCAATTTCCAATGATGCCATCCACAGCAGATGTCATCGTATAGGTTGTTGATGCTGTCATCATTTGGTTACATGCAATGCATCATTCCAGCCACCAGTGTAGCCATCAACCGACCATGTCAGCCATCTTCAGCCACCTTCCATCACCGACCACTGCCCTTTGCTGTGATTGGGATCTGTTTTACTCATTCCATTCCACATCAAGCATGGTCCTTTGCACATCCAATTCAATCCAACCTAGTCATCTATTCCTCAAGTCTTACATTTCAAACTCAAGGTTTCTTTAAGCTTTCACCTTATGTTTGAGCAGGGGTATTAAAGATATCAAGGCCCAATCCTCGTCAAAGCCTTATTCCATTAACGTAATCCAGGTTCATTGTACTAGGTCTTACTTTTAGTGTAAGTAAAATATTCCTAATCCTACTTTTAGTGCAAGTAACCCAAGGATTACTCTAGTCTAGTGTCTACTCTACTTTATGTACCCTCAATCATTGTCATACATAGATTTAAATAATAAAGATATAGCCATTAAGAGCTTTTTTGCTGTGAATGGAGGACATTAGGCCAAATCATGTTAATTTTCATTCCACTCTCTATTTCTTCTCTTCACTTAATTAATTTTAACATCAATTCTAACAAATGCTATTTACTGTAATGCCAAAATTTCCCTTTATTTTTCCACCAGAGATAACTGTTGTTCTGGGGAAGTGTGAACTCCACCCTCCAAGATGGCTATGGGAAAGGTTGATATAATTATCTAATGAATGCATGGAACAGATTTGAGTTTAGAACAAACAGATAAAAACGTCTGCAATTCCTTATCTGTGTCAAAAGTGTCTGATTTGTAGACATAAAGAGCTTGTACTAATAAATGGCCAAAATAATCTGCTTTGTTTCCAAAATTTACATTTGGCATGTTAATGACCCTTTTGTTAATTTCTGCTTCCAAGCCCTGGAAGCAGATAATTCTGTAAAATAGAGTCCAATTGCTTATTACTGTACCTTTTGTCATTCTAAAGAGAAATCGCAGGCATAACTTTATTTGACAACTATTGAATTAAAATATCCTAATAAAATGCTTATTCAACAGCAATCCTGTAGTCAAGTTTAGCCTAACAAAAACAGCTGTGGGACAACAGATTTCCTCAGAAGTGGCATTCTTCTCATCTCGAGGACCCAGTTCCTTATCTCCATCTGTATTAAAGGTACTGGAAATATTTCAAAAAATGATTAGTTCTTTGATTCTCACAGTCAAAGATGATGTATTTGATTGTTGTTGCAGCCTGATATTGCTGCTCCTGGGGTTAATATCTTGGCCTCCTGGTCCCCTGCTTCTCTCCCCTATTCAGTCATTACAAAACCTCCTCCACTCAACTTCAAATTTGACTCAGGAACTTCCATGGCTTGTCCACATATAACTGGGATTGTGACTCTTCTTAAAGCTATCCATCCAACATGGAGCCCTGCTGCAGTCAAGTCTGCACTTGTCACTACAGGTTGACAAAAGAAGTTCACAGTCATTTTATTTTCCCATAAAATTTATGTGTACAACTGATTCTATGTCTCTTGTATAGCTTCTTTGGACGATGAATATGGTGAATGTATTGCGGCCGAAGGATCTCCCCATAAGCAGGCTGATGCATTCGACTATGGAGGTGGTCATGTTGATCCTAACAAAGCCATAGATCCTGGTCTTATTTATGACATGGGGGTCTCAGATTATACCCGTTTTCTTTGTGCAATGGGCTACAATAATTCTGCCATCAGTTCGGTCACTGGGACTAGCACCCAATGCTACACATTAGCCAACTTCCTTGAAAATCTTAATCTGCCATCTATTACCATTCCTGAGCTGAAGGAGAAGTTAACTGTGACAAGAACGGTCACAAATGTTGGTCCAGTTAACACTGTTTACACTGCTTCTGTTCAAGCCCCAGCAGGCACTGTTGTGAGGGTCAAGCCATCAATTTTGTTCTTTAATTCCACAATAAGGAAGCTGAAGTTCAAGGTGACTTTCCATTCCAAGCTAAGAATTCAAGGAAGATACTCATTTGGCAATCTGATTTGGGAAGATGGTTTCCATGTAGTGAGAATACCATTGATAGTTAGGACTGTCATACAAGATTTTTATGCTGATACATGATGCAATTGCCACCGACTGTATCCCTCGGTATAAATAAATGGTTAATGTAGGTTGCACACGGCCTGTTGCACACATCCATATACACAGTCTTGAAAATCGTGTGTTCAAAACACAATTTCAGTTGATGTGGGCCATGTGACACACACTCCATACCTGCTATGTGCAATAATCAGTGCTCTAAATAAATTATTGCTGATGATTAATAATCTGTTGCGGTTTCAGAGTGAACTCATTTGCTAACTTGTTTTCAGGTAACTAGTCAAATGAATCAACCTTTTAAGATAGCTAGGAATTTTTTTTTTTTTTTTTTTTTTTTAATTTCAAATGCACATTTCATGCATTTGTGAATTGAATATGTGTCAACCTTTGATTAAGCTATTTTCAAATAGTAAATAATCGATCTGCTTCAAAGGAAGTTTGAGTGCTTTGGTTAGTTTCTATATGAACTCGTTCCATGGAGCACTGGCGGCTCCAAGTTAGAGTCAGGGTGGTCACAGGACCACCCTGGCCTGGAAAAAAAAAATCATTACTATATATAAAATTTAAAAATTTTATTATTTTTTTACCTTAAAAAAAATGTGACCACCCTAAATATTTAGGTCCAATATAATTAAACCTTGAATAAAGTTTAGCAACAAACTTGGTTGTAGATTAAGGTTACAATTTAGGGACGGAGCCGAAACTTGAAGTTAGGGAGGCGACTCTGCTGATAGCTGTGTGTGGCGGCTCTGGCCTTTGAGTCTACTGCTTTATTACTAAGGATTTTTGTTTAAATTTTTTTAAATGGCCAAGTTGTTTGTTCTGGATAAAATAGATTGATTAGGTTTAATTTTTTTAGTTTTATTATTGGTAATTTTTGTTGTTGGGCTAATTTTTTTGGATTTGTATATTTTGTTTTAATTTTAATATTAATTTTTTATGTCCTTTAGAAGGCGAAAAATGCTAATACTACAAAAATTTTACAAATTGCTAATATGGTGAGTGGTTATTGATAAGTAAAAAGTGATGCAAGTATACGAACCAATGAGAATTTGCTACCTCAATAGTTTGTATAAACGTTGTAAAAACGTTTGTGGCTATAACATTATTCTCAAAAGAATTGATGGCATTATTAAGGGGGGAAAAGTGTAATTTTATTGAACAGAATTGCTAAAATTAGTACCTATAATATAGTAATATTTTTTTAAAAAAATTTGGAGGGGAGGGGGGGGGGGGGGCAATTCCAACAACAGCTTCGTCCATGTTACAACTCCACTTAATTTTTTTTATTAGATATGAATTTTAATAATTCCACAATTAGATTAAATTTTTTTCTTTTTTTTTTCTTATATCCTTCATATTTGCAAAACTTCAAGAAGATTAAAGATAAATAGCTTATGTCATCAATCAAATGTTTAATTTTCGAGTTTTTGTAATCTAAAATTATACACAAAAAATAAGTTTATGGATCAAATAGTAAATAGCATTTGATTGACATAAAACTTGACATGTATTTTATGAATATAAAAAACATACAATTCAACAGTTTGATTTTCAAAATATGTATTCATGTTAATTTGTTTAGTAAAAATTGTAGTTTTAGGTTACAACTAAGTTTGTAGTCAAACTTTGGTCATTTTAACAATATATTGGGCCTTTACAAACAAAAAGAAAAATCCAAGAAAAATTTTATTTGACTAAAATTTTGAAAGAGATATACTTTACAGTATTGATAATTAGATATAACTATATTTTTATTAAATATTGTATAATTTAAGTTTTTTAATGACCATTTCAAAAAAAAAATTCCTAAAACCACGACTATAGATGATTGCTACGGCCATATATGTTTCTTGATAGGTCTCGATCGCATTAACGTGTGGCTGGGACCATGCAAACCATGTCGGACCAGATCTGCTCCACCCCCATTGCAGACATGACAGACACAGTCACCACAGCTAAGCAGATTTGCCATTAGTGGGGTAGTCTTAGAAGCAGAGAAGACTCACGAGACCATCTTTCTTTGCACATGGAAAAAGGATGAGTTTTGGTTTGTTTCAACTTTCATGCCATGCTGAGCTAACACTGATGCGCGTGCAAAAGATGTATCTTCATTTCAACGTTTAGTATAAAAAGTTTGAGTATTTCCCATAAAAAAAAAAAAAACTTTCATGGCATGACTGGCTTTGATGGCATATACTGTGATGAAATATTGTGTGCTACTGTGATGTCCCAATATTTCACTAGTATTAATTACTAACGTATTTTTTACTTACCTCGCACTAAACAAGTGTGAAAAGTCTTATAAAAAAAAGAAATAATAAGTGTAAATAGTTTTGTCAATTTTTTTTTTAAAATTTTTTTAATATACATTTTCAAAAAAGAAGAAGATTGAGCTAAAGATGCTATAGATAGATTTTACTCCATAATCATTATGAATTGAGCATCGCTTAAATGGTTGAACTCCTGTATTGTGTTATGACTTTGGTTCATTGGGACATTAGTGAGACTTGTCAAGACGTGATGGGTCATAAAAGCTTCCTATTATTAGACCACTTTTCTAGCTAGTGAGAGAGACACAATTTATAACTAACACATATATAAAATATATATATATATATATATATATATATATCTTTATGGTAAAATTTTCTTTAGCACTAGTTTATACCCATTATTTCATATTTATCCATAATTAATGCGAAAATAATCACATGAAAGAATAAAAGCCCTATTTTTATTTACCCATATATAGACATACATAGATACATATACACTTTGTGTCTAACCAGTCACCACCACACAATAAATAAATATATAATATGAGAGAGAGACCAATTTAGATCATAAAATAAAGGGAAAAATATATTATACATTCTTTGTTACACACACAAAGTTACACACATGCAAAAAATAACTGAAATCATGACTTCAAGTCACAATTTCTACTTAATTTGAAATCAAGGACTTCAAGACATAAATTCAGTTTATTTTTTGCATGTATGTAACAGAGTGTGTAATAAACATTTCGCTATGGCATTCACATGAATACTATCAAAATGTTAATTTCATTACATTGTATTTATTTGTTATGATTTTTTTTATTTTTTTTATATATGTATTGTGGGGTCATGGGCCCAAATCATACAATTGAGTTTTGGGCTTTAGCCGAGAGCATGGGGCTTTGGCCGAGAGCGTGAGAAGTCCGAATCCAAGGAGGAATATCTCCTCGGATTAGCTAAACGCAGATCCGGTATAGATCCTAATGATCAAAGTGACCTTCCAAGAAACTCTAGTGATAGGGACGTGCACCATAAACGTGCAAGAAAGGTGGGAACCCAAAAATATCTAAGGGAAAATTACTACCACAACATTGAATGCTCTGTAGCTAATTTCCTGGCTGCATTAATGAGGAAGTGACCTTTGAACAGTACTTTTCCAGCCTTATAACCATCCTCCGAAGACTTCTAGAGGAGGTTGATGGGACAAGTATCAGCTTAAGCCATTAACTATCCACGTGTAGGGTAAAGATGAAGGAAGAGATGTAGTATAAATGAGAATAGAGACCTTAGAGGAAGGGGATCGGAAAACAGAGAAAGAATACTGTAGTAATCACAATTGCACTTGTACTCTGTTTACGTGATTTACATGAGCACTTGCCTCCTCGAACATGAACACTTACCTCCTCGGACAAGGAGTTCATCCATATTAGCCGTTGTCCAATTCACTAAAGCCTAGTTCTTTGACCCACTCTCTACAAATTTATTGTATTGGGCTCACTAAGCTAAGATCTCATACAGTTTGGGCTTGGGTTGCAAATTGTGTCCTTACAATTGGCGCTGTCTGTGGGAAGAGCTTGTGTGATAATGAGTGCAACGGTTAAGTATGGTAGGATCACAGTTCTAGGGGCTTTTGACATCAAACACAAGCCTTGTACCTTTGTTAAGGGCCAAGTCCTTGCGAATTTGGTGGCCAAGTTCACTGAACCTCCATTAGAGGAAGTGGCAGTAACAAAGAGCATGGATGAAGAATCAGTTGGCACAATCTCCCTGTAAGAACCTTTATTCTGGAAGGCATATGTTGATAATGTAGCAAATCAAAGGGGCTCCGTAGTGGGCTAGTTCTGGAAGGTATATATTGATATCTTCTAATATTTCTATAAGTGGTTAAACAGAACCTTAGCTATGTTGGGTCCTTCAGACCTCCTGCTTTGGGGAAATTAACACACATTGACATCTTTTGAAGTGGTTAAACAAAACTTTAGCTATGTCGGGTCCTTCAGAACTCCTGTTTTGGGGAAATTAACATACACTGACATCTTTTGAAGTGGTTAAATAGAACCTCAGCTATGTTAAGCCCCTTGGACCTCCTGCTTTGGGGAGGGGAAATTAACACACACTGACATTTTTAAAGTGGTTAAACAGAACCTCAGCTATGTCAGGTCCTTCGGACCTCCTGCTTTGGGGAAATTAACACACACTATTATCTTTTGAAGTGGTTAAACAGAACTTTAGCTATGTCGGGTCCTTCGGACCTCCTGCTTTGGAGAAATTAACACACACTGACATCTTTTAAAGTGGTTAAACAAAACTTTAGCTATGTCGGGTCCTTCAGACCTCCTGCTTTAGGGAAATTAACACACATTGACATATTTTGAAGTGGTTAAACAGAACCTCAGCTATGTTGGGTCCATCAGACCTCCTGCTTTGGGGAAATTAATACACACTAACATCTTTTGAAGTGGTTAAACAGAACTTTAGCTATGTCGGATCCTTCAGACTTCCTGCTTTGGGGAAATTAACACACACTGACATCTTTTGAAGTGGTTAAACAGAACTTTAGCTATGTCGGGTCTTTCAAATCTCCTGCTTTGGGGAAATTAACACACACTGACATCTTTTGAAGTGGTTAAATAGAACCTCAGCTATGTTGGGTCCCTTGGACCTTCTACTTTGGGAAATTAATGCACAGTGACATCTTTTGAAGTGGTTAAACAGAACCTTAACTATGTCGGGTCCTTCAAACCTCCTGCTTTGGGGAAATTAACACACAATGGCATCTTCCAAGTGTTTAAACTCAAACTTAGTCATGCCTGTAGTCTTCGAACCAGATGCTAAGGGGAAGTTAACACTTAATGGCATTCTTCCAAGTGTTTAAATACAAACTTAGTCATGCATGTAGTCCTCGGACCAGATGCTAAGGGGATGTTAACACTCAAGGGCATCTTTACAAGTGTTTAAACGGAAACTCAATCATGCCTCGGTCCTCGGACCAGATGATGAGGGAAGTTAACACTCAATGACAACTCTTCCAAGTGTTTAAACTCAAACTTAGTCATGTTTGTAGTCCTTGAACCAGATGCTAAGGGGAAGTTAACACTCAATGGCATCTTCCAAGTGTTTAAACACAAACTTAGTCATGCTTGTAGTCCTCAGACCAGATGCTAAGGGGATGTTAGCACTCAAGGGCATCTTTACAAGTGTTTAAATGGAAACTTAATCATGCCTCGGTCCTCGGACCAGATGATGAGGGAAGTTAATACTCCACGACAACTCTACAAGTGTTTAAATTGAGCCTCAGTCATGCCTTGGTCCTCGGACCAGATGATACGGGGAAGTTAACATTCTATGCTATCTATTTGTTTCTCACTAAAGTGTCAAGACAAATCCAAGATCATAACCAACTCCTCAGATTAGTAGCTCTGAAAGAAGCAATTTACAGTACAAATATGGGGCGCGTAAAACGGCACTCCCACAGGTGTAAATCAAGGGATTAAGTAGAATTAACTCTTAAAGAATTCAAAACCCTACTTTTCTCCTCCGATGAGAGGAAAAAACCAGAGTTTTGAGGGGCTATTGTGGGGTCATGGGCCCAAATCATACAATTGAGTTTTGGGCTTTAGTCTAGAGCATGGGGCTTTGGCCGAAAGTGTGAAAAGTCCGAATCCGAGGAGGAATATCTCCTCGGATTAGCTAAACGTAGATCGGGTATAGATCCCAATGATCAAAGTGACCTTCCAAGAAGCTCTAGTGATAGAGACGTGCACCGTAAACGTATAAGAAAAGTGGGAACCCAAAAATATATAAGGGAAAATTGCTACCACAGCATTGAATGCTCTGTAGCTAATTTCTTGGCTGCTTTAATAAGGAAGTGACCTTTGAACAGTACTTTTCCAGCCTTATAACCATCCTCCAAAGACTTCTAGAGGAGGTTGATAGGACAAGTATCAGCCTAAGCCATCAACTATCCACATGTAGGGTAAAGATGAAGGAAGAGATGCAGTATAAATGAGAATAGAGACCCTAGAGGAAGGGGATCAAAAAACAGAGAAAGAACACTGTAGCAATCACAATTGTACTTGTACTCTGTTTACATGATTTATATGAGCACTTGTCTCCTTGGACAAGGAGTTCATCCATATTAGCCATTGTCCAATTCACTAAAGCTTAGTTCTTTGATCCACTCTCTACAAATTTATTGTACTGGGCTCATTGAGCCAAGATCCCATATAGTTTGGGCTTGGGCTGCAAATCGTGTCCCTACATGTATAAATTGTGTTATAATTTAAGTTTTTCATAATCAAGATTTCAACTTGTACTTTCATGTAATGAATTTTAGCAATTAGGTGTCCGCTTAAGTTTAACTTGAAAACAATATCAAATTATGGATTTATTATAAAATTATTTTTAAAATTGTATTAGTTATGCTTATGCACACATTTATTTAAAAAAAAAAAAACTAAGCCCTTGAACATTTTTGAAAACTATCAGTTTTAATTTGTTCTCTTCAATTAAAACTTTTGTTTCTTTATTTTTCTTTTTTCTTCTTATCATTGTTCTAACTTCCATTTTTTTTTAAAACAAATTTTTCGCACATATAGAAAATAAAGTATAAAAAAGGATTTTTAGTGGCACACAGGTGCAATTATCCTCCCTCGATCCCATTGGATGTCAATGACGTAATAAATGAATGTTTTAATTACTTTTTTTTTTTTTTTTTTGTGACACGTAAGTTTGTAAAGGTTATATAGTAAAATTTGTAATATCTCTAACACACTCAAATGTACACATCCACCATGTGACATGATGAATAATGAAGGCACTAATTAAATGCATCAAGACACGACTTGGGTCCCCAAGACAAACCAGCCAAGAGATAATCTACAAGGCTCACTCCATACTTGACGATTTCCAACTCGCCCACCTTGCACACCCACGCTTCAAGGACCAAACGGATGCCCGTTGGGTTCCTCCATCCCTCCCGTGGTGCAAAGTCAACACAGATGCCGCAGTTTTCTCGAACCTTCAAACTATTGGTATTGGTGTTATCATTCATGATCATGAGGGATCAGTGGTTGTTGCGTTGAGTCAACACCTGCGTTTGCCTTTGGCTCCATTGGAGGCAGAGGCTAAAGCAATGGACGTGGTAGCCTCTTTTGCATGGGACATGGGCATTAGGGACATGGTTTTTGAAACAGACTCAAAAGTGGTGTCTGGCGCTCTCTGTGGCACCACTACTCCCTAGGTCTCTATCACAAATGTCATTCAAGGCACGATTCATAGACTCCAAGACTTTAGACAGTCTCAGATACAACATGTGAAAAGGAACGCGAACAAGGCAGCACATTTTTTAGCACAACATGCTAAGGGAATTGATGCTTTTGTAACCTGGATAGAGGAATGTCCATCTTTCTTGTAAACCATTGTATTTCAGGATGCTATGTACTCATCCTCGCCTTAGTAATAAAAATTTCTCAGGATTCCCTATAAAAAAAAAAAGCATCAAACGTAGAATATGAGTAGACAATATTTATACAATAATCTTGTTTTGAGTTGTGGTGGGTCATTTTTATTTTATTTTTATTGTAACTTATGGTTGGTTGACATCTCATGTTGTTGTCAAAATGTTGTGAGATTTTGAAGTGTCCATAGAATAACTCAAACGAGTAGCCACACATAATGAACACAACTTATGAATAAGACATTTCTAACAAAGAAATACAAATCTTTTGTCCAATTCTGAGCATTTCATTTTTTGTTCTACTAATCATAACCTACAACACATTTTTTCTTTACCAATTTGGTTTTTAAAAAATCATATACATATTATACTAAACAAGAACATTGAGAGAGAATAAGCATGCATCTAACCTCTCATAGTACATGGACACTATTGGGACCCACATACAAGGAGAGGCCACATGCATACATTTGTGACCTGTTATGAGTAGTAAAAAAAAAATTATAGATTCATGTAAAAGTAACAGAGAACCAATTATAATCCAGTCTAATAGAATTCCTAAGAAGTCAGCTCCAGTGGCGATTCTAGGAATTTTTATTAGGATGGTCACTAAGAAATTTAAATTATCACAGTATATTTTTTTGGTACCATTTTTAAGGAAAAATGAAATTAGAAATTATTTTTATTGAATAGGTTGAACAAGCTTCAAATTTTATCTTTTTGTTTTATAATAGGTGTTTTATTGAATAATTTTTTCACTTGATGTTGTTTAGTCTTGTATTGTTTTTGTTTGGTTTGTGTTTATTGTTATTTTGGGCTAATATTTATTGTTGTTATTTAAGGTTTAAAAGAAAAATGGATTAAGAATTATGTTTGGGAACATAATTAATTTTGAAGAAATTCTACGTTCACAACATTTTAACTATAAATCTTATTCAAAAAGCTGTTATTAGTGTGTAAAAAAATAATATTAGTATTTGGCCCAAATTAGAATCAATAACAATTTACCATATTAGATTTATTGTGAAATTATTGTGAAAATATTATGAATATAGTAGCACTGCTCTTATTTTTGTTGAACTCAAATTTTTGTAATTCTTACGTCAGAATGTTCAAAATTTTTATTAAGATAGTCACAATAAGTTAATTTAGTATATAATTTTTTTTTGACAAATATATATATAAATTTTTTTTTTAAGTCAGAATAATCCTACCACCACCGTTTGCATGCAGAGCCGCCCCTTGTCACCTCACCACTTATTTTGTCTATTGTTGGAGAAATTAAAGTCAACGCCCTCGCATAAACCTTCCCACGATAATACGTCCAAAATCAAGTCCAATGGCTTCACTCTCTCTCTCACATACACACCCTCATCAGTCACCACCACACAGCTATCCTCTGCATTTCACCCAACAGTGACAGTACGTCCAAAAGCTAAAAATCCATATGTAATTTAAGAGCATCCAGCCATTCACAGCAATAAAAAAAGCTTTTTAGTTATTTTGGCCTGTTTTATTTATCTGTTTAAATATTTATTTTTAATTTTTAAATAATATTATAAATATTTTTATATATTTTTTTATTTACACATTTAAAAAAAAAATATAAACAACAACATTACCAAATGACTCTCCAAACAAATAAAAACACCTCATAGCAATGTTGCTAAATTTAAAGTATTTTACCAATTTACTATAGTGAGTTGCTAGTGAGCTGTTAGGAGTAGTAGCTTGGTGTAGCATGTTACTACAAATATTAAGTTATTTTTTCTTTCTTCTCTTATTATTAAATTAGTTTCTCTCTCTTTCAAGTTTGTCCATTTATAGTGTTTATTACATTTATTTTATTTGTTTTTTTATATTATTTTAATGTGTTATTTGTTAAAATAAAATATTTAATATTGAATGTATTGTAAAGTAAGTTGTTAAAATAAATAATGTAAATTTTTGAAGATTTATTTATTTTTTTTAAAGGCAAATGCTTATAAATATCTGGCACAAGAATCCATTTTTACTATTTAATGCCAGTGCCTAATTTGTACCACTGTACCAGTGGTGGAGTCAGTAAATGAAATCTCTGTGGACCCCACGCGCATAGCCTAAGCTAAAATATAAAGAGTGAGTGAGTGAGTGACAATCAAACACGGTCTTTTTCATTGTTGGTTTTCGAGTTCAGAGGTCTCTCATGGCTTCTCTTTGGATTCATAGTATGATTCTGCTTGTTCTTGCTATGCAACTACAGCCTTTGGTCCATGTTGCACTTGCTTCAACCAATGTGAGTTTTGAGTTTTCTTAAATTATATATGGTGGTTATTCTGTTTGTTCCTCGATTCAGTTTCTTTGATCAATTTGTTTGGTGGGTTTGTTTTTTTATTTGGTCTTGGCAGGTTCACATTGTGTATATGGGAGAGAGACAGCATGATGAACCTGAACTCGTTCAAAACTCCCACCATGAGGTCTTATCCAATATACTTGGAAGGTTTCAGTTCTAACTCCTTGTTGTCAGCATTCATTAAAAAATAATAATAATAATAAATTAAGAAAAAAAAATTACAATCTTATGTGTTTCTGTAAAATTTAGAACGGCTATAAGATAATTTATGTGCTCCTACTACTTGCATCTTCAAGTTTTCTGTTCCTAGGTGTATCAAACCTCTTTGTCAGCATGCAAGTTTATGCTTGTTTTAATTAAGGATTAAACTTCAGTACAATTGCTTAGGTGTTGTTACCTCATGTTCCCCAATTAAAGTTGATTTGAATTGTCCATGGGAAAGAACACCTTTTGTATTGCATTTGTCAATGCAGCTATATGGTTGAATTTAATTGGAGAAATGCACATAAGGAATTGTATACCTATTGGAATAATGATTAAATAATTAAATTCAACATTTCTTAATAGTATAAACTTTAGGGACAAATGATAATTTTTCCTGGTCATAGAGTAGATGGTCTTGAGTTTGTTGAACCCATAGTGGCAGTGGCGGTGGTCATAACAATGGCCCAGGTGTTTCATAGTGCGTATTAGCAAACAAATCTGTGTGCACATGTGAATTTTGTATATTTGGCCCTTGTGCTGAATCTGCTGATTATTTCCTACAAATTCATTTTCACCATTATTGCTTGTAAAGATATGAGACTGGGACCTAATTATGATATCAATTTGACAGCCATGAAGCTGCCAAGGAGTCAATTTTGTACAGCTACAAACATGGCTTTTCGGGTTTTGCTGCAGTCTTAACTGAGTCTCAAGCCAAGCTTATTGCAGGTGTTACAATGGTGGTGAACTGTGAACTCTGTTTTCTTATCAGACTAGACCTTTGCTAACAAGTATTTGTAATAATAGTATCCTTTCTCATAAAACAATGCAGATTTCCCAGGAGTTGTCCGTGTAGTACCAAACCTAGTTCTTAGTCTGCAAACGACTAGAAGTTGGGATTTTCTCCAAGTAAAGCCTCACATTGGGAATGGAATTCTTTCAATGAGTCATTCTGGAATCGGGTCTATTATTGGTGTCTTGGACACAGGTTAGTGTGGAAATGCTGCATATGCTTGTAGATAATACAGGATCAGGCTTGATTTGTGCTCACTGTGTTGAACAGGAATCTGGCCCGAGTCTGAAAGCTTCAAAGATGAGGGAATGGGCAAGGTTCCATCTCGTTGGAAAGGCACATGTCAAATAGGAGAGAAGTTCGATCACTCCCACTGTAACAGGTTAATTCACTTGATATTTTTTATTTTTCATTTTAAATTAACTTTCCTGATTAAAGCATTGTCCTATGAGCAGAATTAATATATTGTTCAATAAGTTCTTTTGAGAAGAAAACTCAAATTTTGTAAGGTAATTGTAAAACATTCCAGCAATCAAGGTGAATGACAATGCAGCTTAGAGCAATGACTTGGTCTATCTAAGTTGATGAAATTATGAAAATTTTCCACAACTTTGTCAGCATGCAATTGAATTGTGCACTTTGAATTTCAGAATTATTGTTTGTTTGTACCATGACAGTCCATGTTTGAGTGGAAGAACCCACCTTTCTATAAAGAAGCATAATTAGCCTTAACTACTTACTGTTATGATTATTTGGGCAGAAAAATTATTGGTGCACGTTGGTATGTCAAAGGATATGAAGCTGAATTCGGAAAGCTAAATACAAGTGATGGGGTTGAATACTTATCTCCCCGAGATGCTGCAGGTCATGGTACTCACACGGCATCTACTGCAGCTGGTCTTCCAGTAGAAAATGCTAGTTTTATGGGATTAGCTCAAGGATTGGCAAGAGGAGGTGCTCCATCAGCTTGGCTAGCTGTCTACAAAGTTTGCTGGTCTATTGGTGGCTGCAGCTCAGCTGACCTTCTTGCTGCATTTGATGATGCAATATTTGATGGTGTAGATGTGCTTTCAGTATCTCTAGGCTCACCACCTCCACTTCCTGCTTATGTTGAGGATGTTTTGTCCATTGGTTCCTTTCATGCTGTAACTAAAGGAATTTCTGTAGTATGCTCTGCTGGGAATTCTGGTCCTTATCCTCAGACTGTCATAAACACAGCTCCATGGGTTATAACCGTAGCTGCAAGCACCATAGATAGAGCTTTCCCCACTGTGATCATTATGGGAAACAATCAAACTCTTGTGGTACTTCTTAAATTCCTTTCTGGCCATGAAAGTATGTGTTTTGCTTATATTGGAACAAGATAGAAACAAACTTCCAATAAAATATAACTGCAAAAATATAACCATAACTAATTCACCAAACCTAGAATCCATGTGTAAAACAAATATGCGGTTCAGTAATATGCCTGTTTCTGTGAAAGAAATGTGAAGAATTCACTATTTTGAGATTAGGATTACAATTTGTTGCTTTCTTTTAAAAGCCAGCAGACCAAAGGAACAACTCCAAAAGTAACTTACATCTGCTACAGTATGAACATGAAGCTTTGGTATGATGGTAAGAGAGTTATAAGTGAGTCTGAGATACTTTTGTCATTTTACACTTCTACATTCAAAGTCATTGAAATATTCTATTCCTTTCTGTTTATTTAATTTTTTTTAAAGTCTATGTAATCAGTTGCAATTCCTGTTTTTCACGAAATGCAAATATTTGGGGTAATCCAACTTGTGATTTCTGTTAAATAGATTTGAGTAATATTGATTAATGGTGTCATAATATGATCCTAGAACTGTTTTTTGTTAAATCATGCATAAATGCCTTTTCTCAAACTTCAGATTCATAGTGAACAGTCTTTTTTTCTTATTGATATTAAACTCTTTGTTGTATGGACCTAGAACTAGAAATAAATTTTAGTTTTTAAACAGGGTCAGGCTTTCCATACAATGAAAGATATGAAAAAATTTCACCCTATTGTATATGGAGATGACATAGCAGCTAGTGGTGCAGTTGACGGCAGTGCAAGGTACAATGCCTTGCTATTTGCATCTTGTTGGCTTGAACTCTGAGTGAACCCTCTACTCTATGTTTGAGGATTCGTATTCTAATATTGGGTACTTTTAACAGGAGTTGTGATTCAGGAACTCTAAATGCCACTTTAGCAAGAGGAAAAGTAGTTCTTTGTTTTCAATCTCGTTCGCAGAGGTCAGCTATCATTGCATTAAGTACTGTACTGGATGTTCAGGCTGCCGGTCTCATCTTTGCCCAGTTTCCAACAAAGGATGTTGCAATATCCTGGGATATCCCTTGTGTCCAAGTGGACTTTGCAATTGGGACATCTCTGCTCACTTACATGGGGATGACCAGGTAATTTTATCAGAACAACTAAATCAAGCTGAATCCACTATGCAGAATTGAAAATAAACAAATCTTGTGTCATGCATTTACCTGTTTTCATTAACTGTCCTTTCTTTGGCAGTAACAATCCACTGTTAAGGCACCAGGAAGTTCTTTATAAAATTCTATGTTGTGTCGTTCCTAGTGGAAAAGAAGGCCATTGTGCCTTATTATTTTCTGATCCAGATGATAAATGGTCTTACACTATTACAAATATCAAGGCTCAGTTCCATTATCCGGATAGGCTGTTAGGCTGAATCACATTAATTTTAGTTCTAGTCTTTATTTCTCCCTCTCTTCTCACTTTCACTCTTCATTTCAACATGGTTTTTTTTTTTTTTCTCTTTTCTTCTTTGGCCTCCCAACTAGTAGTGCTGCCCCTTATAGGTGTTTTCATCATCATTCAGGCATTACAAACTCTAAGTCCATGCCTTCAGGATATTTGTTTGAGTCGTAAATCACACCTCTCAAAAGATTAGTAGTAAATCTTCAAAAACATCTCACCCATGAGTCTCTCAGGCGTAGATACACATCTCAAACCAATTATTGACCAACCACTAGTGACGTTGTCCACGGCTGATGTAATCATTCCGGTTGTTGATATCGCCACCACCTAGATACATGGAACACTTTCATTTGCTGATTCATCATTCTAGCCACTGGTACAATCATCATCCATCCATAGCAGCCACCTTCCGTCGCCAACCGTTGCCTTTTGTTTATGTGTTCCATTCCAGGTAGAGCAAGGCCCTCTGCACATAAAATCCAGTGTAACGTGGTCATATTTTCCTTAATAGTTTTACATTCTAAACTCAAGGTTTCTTCAAGATTCCCCTTAAGGTTGAGTGGGGGTATTAGAGGCATCCACACCCAATGCTATTCAAGGCCTAAGTCCATTAAAACAGCCCAGGTTCATTATACTAGGTTTTAGTTATAGTGTAAGTGAAAAAAATCCTAATCTTACTCTTAGTGCAAGTAACCCTAGGGTTTACTTTATTATATGTAGTCGTCAATAGGTTCATTGTAACACAAATCTCAATAAAAAAAAGATGTAACCATGAAGAGTTTTCTATTGTGGATGTAGGCCATCAGGTAAAACCACATTAACTTTTCTTCCATCCTGTATTTCTCTCTCCTCACTTTCACTCTTAATTCATACATCAATTCTAACAAACACCATTTAATATAATGCCAAAAAAATTGCCCTTTGTTTCACCAGCAGCAGTATACCCTTGTTCTTGGGAACTGTGAACTTCTAAACTTCAAGAGGGCTATGGGAAAGGTTGATATAATTATATCTTGAATGCATAGAACAGATTTGAGTTTAAAATAGACAGATAAAAATGTCTGTAATTTGTTATGTGTCAAAAGTGTCTGATTTAGTGATTTGTAGACACAAAGAACTTGTACTAATAAATGGCCCAAAATAATCTGCTTTGTTCCTAAATTTTCTTTTGGCATGTTAATGACCTACTGAAATGTTTATTCAACAGCAATCCTGTAGTCAAGTTTAGCCTAACGAAAACAGCTGTGGGACAGCAGATTTCTCCAGAAGTGGCATTCTTCTCATCTCGAGGACCCAGTTCCTTATCTCCATCTATATTGAAGGTACTGAAAATATTTCAGAAAATGGTTTATACTTTGATTCTCACATATGATGTATTTGAATGTTGTTGCAGCCTGATATTGCTGCTCCTGGGGTTAATATCTTGGCCTCCTGGTCCCCTGCTTCTTCCGTCCCTACTGCTATGACTCAACCACCTGCACTCAACTTCAATATTGAATCGGGGACCTCCATGTCTTGTCCACATATATCTGGCATTGTGGCTCTTCTTAAAGCTATCCATCCAACATGGAGCCCTGCTGCAATCAAGTCTGCACTGGTCACTACAGGTTGACAAAAAAAGTTTACTGGCATTTTATTTCCCCATAAATTTATGTACACAGCTGATTCTCTTGTCTCTTGTATAGCTTCTTTGGAAGATGAATATGGTCAGTGTATTGTGGCTGAGGGAGCTCCCCATAAGAAGGCAGACCCATTCGACTATGGAGGTGGTCATGTTGATCCTAATAAAGCCATAGCTCCTGGTCTCATATATGACATGGGGTTCTCAGATTATTACCATTTTCTTTGTGCAATGGGCTACAATAATTCTGCCATCAGTTCAATTACTAAGGCTCGCACCCATTGCCGCAAATCAGCCAACTTCCTTGCAAATCTTAATCTGCCCTCTATTACCATTCCTGAGCTGAAGAAGAAGTTAACTGTGTCAAGAACAGTCACAAATGTTGGTCCAGTTAACTCTGTTTACACTGCTTTTGTTCAAGCCCCAGCAGGCACTGATGTGATAGTTGAGCCATCAAGTTTGTTCTTTAATTCTACAATAAGGAAGCTAAAGTTCAAGGTTACTTTCCACTCCCAGCTAAGAGTTCAAGGAAGATACTCATTTGGCAATCTTCTTTGGAAAGATGGTTTCCATGTAGTGAGAATACCATTGATAGTTAGGACTGTCATACAAGATTTTTATGCAGAAACATGATGCTGTTGCCACCAACTGCTTCTCTTTGTATCAATAAATTATCATTGATGATTAATAATCTGTTAACCTCATATTGCTGATTCATTTTCAGGTAACTAGTTAAATGAATCTACCTTTTAAGATGTTGACTTTAAAAGCCAGGCCACCTTGTGAAATTGAGAGCTCACGCTTCTTCCACTAGGAAATCATTTCAAGTTGTTGTTATGCTATTAGCCAAATGAGTTTGCTTGGAAAGTGCTTGACTTCAATGACTAACTCATGAAACACACATGATTACAATGGGTCAATAACCTTATGATTTCATTTTTAAATCTTGTGCACTTATAGAAAATGGATATTCACCGGTGAGGTTGAGAGGATTGAGAGCCCTGGCTTATTCAAAAACGAACCTGTTCAAACTTTTAGTAACCATTCAAATGATTTCCATTTAAAGCTGTTAATACCCAATAAAAGAAGGCCTTCATAATCAATGTTTACCTTTTTTTTTTTTTTTTTTTTTTGGAGCTCAGTTAGAAATCCTAATTTAATGAACCTAATATACTACTCCCACCCCTCTCTACCCAGGACCACTTGAACCTGAGTCCTCAAACCCCACAAGCCTTTAAGGTTTGGGGAAGTACCACTCTGCCCAACGTGCGGTGGTAATGTTTACCAAATTTCTAGTTTTACAGAAATGTAGCTCAATACATTGTGTCAATTAAGAAGACTTTGGCAAGTATAGACCACTTGACTTCAAATACATTGGACATCAACAATACATAAATGCAATTGCTCTTGCATTAATCAAGAGGAAAATTACACTTTATTCTTTCTTGTTTTTTGATTTTTAACAAAATAATTCAATAGTTGGTGTAGGGCCCTTGGGCCCAGAAGTTCGTTATTTATCCATATATTGGTCCTGTGGCCCAAGCCGAGAACTAGGATCTGCCTAAGGAGGAGAAATCTTCGTCAGAGGAGATTGCACTAATAAATAAAAGGTGGGGTTTGGTCATAATAGCTCCGGAGAGTGTGCCAAGGATGAAAACGTCCTCGGCCAGACTAGGTCAAGGTCTTGGAAGATGGTTTAACAGAAAGGATGACAACCTCGGAAATTCAGTTGGGGTGGACAAGCATTGTAGAGATATAAGATAAGGAAAAGCCCCAAAATATCTGGGGAGAAAGTTGCTACCTTCGCATTAAATGCATTGCAGCTAACTTCCTGATTGCATTAATGTAAAAGTGATGCCTGAATAGTGTATTTCAGCCTCATAGCTACTGTATGAGGACTTATGAGAAGTGCTGATGGGACAAGTATCAGCACTAACCATCTAGCATACAAGTGGAAGGTGGGAGATGAAAATGAGGGAGAGTATAAAAGAAGAAAGGAGAAACGAGATTAGGGGATCGAGAAAAAAAAGGAAAAGAAAAAAGGAGAAACGAGATTAGGGGATCGAGAAAAAAAAAGGAAAAGAAAAAAGGAGAAACAAGATAGATTCCAGAATAAAACTTGTAATCGGACTTGTGAGTGATATAAAAGAACAGCCCTCCTCGGACTTTGCCGATGACGATTTTTTCAACACAACTCTTTTTCTTTTATTCTCTTATCATCTGAATCCTTCCCAGTGTTCGTTTGATTAACTAAAACCCAATTTTCCAACCCACTCTCTACAAATTCATTGTTTTTGGGCTTTTTTGGACCTAAGTCCATCCACATAGTGGGTAGGGAACTCAAAACTGGTCCTTACAGTTGGGTTAGGATGATTTGAACCATGAATGTTTGTTAAAAACACTTGGAGGTGCTAGTTAAGCTCTTGGCCAATTACAACTGATTCTAAGGGTTCGTTTGGGAACAACTTATTTAGCTGAAACTGAAAACTTTTTACTTAAAGTACGATAAGAAAAGCTAAAAGCTAAAAGCTAGTTATATAGTACAGTAAGACTCATAAATAATAGCAAAAATAAGTTAAAAACCCTAAATAAGCTTTAGTTTCATCAAATCCCAAATGTACTCTAAGAATGAAAGTTTTTTAAATCACTTTATTTTACAAGGAAATGAACTGAAACTACAAAATAGAAAATTTTGAAATATTCATGTAGAGTTGACTATTTTTTCAAGAGATAAAAGTTTCAAATTGAATAATAATAATAATAACAATAATAATAATAATAAGTGTCTTGAAAAAAAAAAAGTAAAAGTGAATGGTTAATATAATATAATTTGACTTTTTTTTTTTTTTTTTTTTTGAGAAACTAATATAATTTGACCTAAATGCATTGATTTAAACTTTTGATCTAGACAGTGCCATAGCTCTTAACTACTCTCACAACCCTTTAAGGAGAAAGAAGTTAGTTCCACCTACCCATGGTTTGAGAAAAGAAAACTATATGATCATTATTAGACTCAATACTAATGTGATAAGCAATCCTGGATTGCCTTCCAAGTCTGGTGTCTACCCCAGTATAGGTGTTGCTCCTGCCAAGTCTCTTTCTTGGTGGTTATTGATGGTTCAAAATGGACTCTTGTCTTTAATGCTTTTGGTCCTAGAAGTGTAGTTGCCTTCGGTTGTTCTTATGGGTAGTTGGTTTTATTTCTCGTTTTCTTATGCTTTCATTCATTACTTGTAATCTTCAGACGGTTACTTTGTAACCTATTTAGATGACTTTGTCATTTTTTCCTGTAACCAGCTGTCTTTATTGTCTACATATCATTAGTCGCTTGTTTCTTACTTTACCCTATTATATGGCTTTGTTTCTCTAGTCAATCAGACAATCACTCATAAATAAGTTCAAGGACACCAAATTAATGGGTATCCTAAAAGAAAATTAAATTCAATCTAAGTGTTGAATCTAATTGGAGAATCTAATGTAATACATTAAAAAAGTTTCTGCCTCTTTGTATCTAAGTTTTGACTTTTATAGCCATCATTTTCACACTATTGAAATAGGAATTTGAATTTGGTAACAATGGGATGTAAAATCCATGTTTTATACCATTCAATAAGAGATTGTCACATCAACTTATTACTTAAATTTTATATATCTTATTACACTTAATAATATTTCAATAAACTCCTAATTTGGTTGGATTTATATATAGGTAATAAAATTAATTGGGTGTGGTTGTACTTATTCTTAAATATGTGATAAGATGATGTGACATATTGAAATTAGAGGATGAAAACTTGGATTTTACACCCATCCTTAGGGAATTTAATCTCTTGAAGTAATATGATGTAATTGTTGTTGATAAAAATGATGTAGAATTACATATCATCTATTAATCTGAGACAATACCCATGTTAATAAGCAATGACACTTGGCCCCTTTGTGTGACTAATTTCGGAATTATCAATTGAACATATGTTAACCTGTCATTAAGCAAATTTCAAATAGTAAATAATCGATTTGCTTCAAAAGAAGATTGAGAGCTTAATTTGGTTATGAGCTTCTATATAAACTCGTTGTAAATAATGGTTTCAAAATGACTCCCAGATTCAAAAGAAAATTGAGAGCTTAATTTGGTTATTTTCTCAACATCTTTGTTAGAGATATATTATATGTTAGCTCAATATTATATATTTGCGCGCAAGCTTGACAGAGAGAGAATAAATAAGACATTTTACTAGAGGCCAAGAACCAAGTTTGGCTCTGATAGCATGTGGACGAGGGTTTGAGACTCTACTAATGCGCTAATATACAGTATATCTCTAACAATCTTCGTTGTCCTAATAATCCTTTTTTGCTGGTTTTGTAAGAATCTTAGTTGTTGTTAATGACAAATCACAAAATTTTTCTGTCCAGTCGTACAATGTCTTTTTATGAAATTTAAGTGAATGCTGAGTCACACCTAACATCTCAGTGGTTGAGAAATAATATCTATGGTGGGCACATGGCATGATATTCAAGGCAATTGTTAGGCTTGTACCGACCTGTGTGTTTGAGACCCTTTTCGGTTTGTGCTTATCCACTAATCTGTGTTTGTCTTTTTTCTTTTTTTTTCTTTTTTGCTGAAACACTAATCTCTGTTTGATGAAGTTAATGTACCTTGTACGCAAAAGGGGAATCCATAGCTTGGAGTTAGCTCAACTTGACTTAATTTACTGCCAGCCTGCCATGCTTTGCATGATTGCATTCCTTCTCGTGAGTGTCATAAAAGAAACGAGTATCTATCACTATAGTTAGCTTTACTCATGAGAATAATAAAGATACTCGAAAAATTCATGGATATCCACATTATAATTAATAAAAAAATTAATAAAAAATGCTTTACCCAAGTGGATCTTTGACATGTCCGTGTTGTGCAATTAATTGCATTGACTTGCGGCACAGTTTTTCCTTTTACTCTATTAAAGATTCGAACCCACTCTAGCAAAGTTTCGTTCATGCATCCTTTGGCAAAACTTAGCTTTAGAATTATGAAAATGCTGACCAATGTCTTAAAAGCAATCGATAATAATTCATTTAAAAAAAAAATTTATGAGAAAAAAAGTAATTAATGTTTTGATAATTTTTTTTATTTTTTATAAAAATAATGTGAAAATTTTTATAAAATAGATTGTTAATTATTGTCTTAAGAGTACCCGTTAGCATAACTCTTAGATTATTTAGGCTATCTACCTAGCTATGTTTTTTTTTTTTTTTTTTTTGGGGGGTTCGAGTATTACAAAAATTTATAAATTTAAAGACTTGGGGCAGCAACCATCAGTCTTCTTTGCCTGCAAAACAACGGAGAGGAGAGAGGAGATAGCGATGACACCAAGAAAAATAAAAGGGGGCCCAAGCAGCAAGGGATTGGGCTAAACAGTTTGAAGATCTAATAACATGCAAAAAAGAAATACAAGAAAATGATTTAGCGGCTACATTAATGTCCTCGATGATATTTGATGTTGTCTAGTGAAGAGCAATGACAAAATTTTGAATGGGGTCAATAACATTAAGGGATTCACCTTATGTACAATATTGTTAAGTTTTTTCTTTCTAATACTGTTATACTTTTATCCAACTTATTTTTCTAGCCGAATAATCCTAAGCATACAACTAATTGCATACTCAATTTTATAAATTGTAGACTTGTGCGACTATGAGTATTGGAGTACTTTCTACCCATATGGACTACCATATTTTTCCAATTACTTACAATCGCATTAATCAGTAAATTGTGAAATTAAGTACATAAATAGTTATGTCCTTAGTATTATTGTTTCTTGACATGATCATTGTATAGTTACATAGTCAAAATTGCACGGGCAATTACTATATATATTGGTAATGAAAAAATGGTTAAAAGGTGAGCGACTATGAGTATTGGAGCACTTTCTACCCATATGCAATACCATATTTTGCCAATTACTTACAATCGCATTAATCAATAAATTGTGAAATTAAGTATGTAAATAGTTATGTCCTTAGTATTATTGTTTCTTGACATGATCATTGTATCGTTACATAGTCAAAATTGCACTGGCAATTACTATATATATTGGTAATGAAAAAATGGTTAAAAGGTGATAATGCCATAGTGACACCTAGGGGTGTTCATCAAATCGCACAAACTGCAAAAATCGCCCGTAAAATGGCATAATTGCATCGCACTGCAAATAATAGTGTACCGCACGCATGGTAAAGTGCGATTTGTGGTTTTATAATAAAAAAACTGCATCGCACCACACCTTCTCTATATATTAATATATTTATTTATTTTTAATATTAAATATATTATTAATAGTTTAATAACCCTAATTTTCCAAAAAAAAAAAAATTTTGATAACCCTAGAAAGTATTGACTAGGAAAGTCAAACCAATTTTTTTTTTTTAAAAAAAAGAAAAGCTCTATAGTTTAAAACTTGGTCCAAAATAAAGGAAAAAAAAAAAATTTGGACGGGTAGGAAAAACCCAAAATTTGAAAAATATATTGACTTCAAACCGCATTTTATACATTGCACCACACTTATGATTGTAAAAATGAGATGCGGTACGATTACGGTTTTGATTAACTCTAATCCGTACCGTACTGCACCGCACATGTGACCACAAAAATAAGGTGCAGTGCAATTATGGTTTTAGATAAATCACACCACAAAATACAGTATTAAAAATGGTCTAAAATCGCATCGCACTGCACTGTGAACACCCCTTGGCATCCGTAATCGCTCCGCTCAAGATTTCATTTTTTATGAAGTATAAAGGTCCCCACTGTTTTGTTAGTGGAGAAAGAACTTGAACCCGGACCTAAGACCTGTTGGCCTAAATCCCAGCCACTAGTCCACTCACACCTGTGGTTTACTAAATATATGGTCCCCATCATTCTTTAAAGCATGTTATAAGTCTTAACACATCTTTTTTTTTTTTTTTGGCTGAATGTAAGTCTTAACACATCTTAATCGTTGTTTCTCACCCAGTTGTATTTAGTTAAACAATCGTCTTGCTACAAGTTAGGTCCACCTATTTTGTAAGTGTGCATCATGAAAATCAAGGTGTTACAGTGTAGAAAATACTTGTGATCTGGTTATGTAAGCTTCGTGTAGAAACTTACAGTGTTGAAAATAAAATCCTACTATTATAAAACATGAAATGCCAACCATGAATAAAATAAAGATATCATCATGGGATGTGGCTTGGTGGTAAGAGTTCTCGTATCACTTTACATGATTTTTTATAAGAGTTGAGTTGTTCGAGTTGTGGCATTTCAATAAAAATATTGTGCCCACAACAATAATCCCATTAAAACCTTAGTAGTACATGTGATATTATTTTACGTGGTGTGAGATCGATGAATTCACATCAAAAACCCCATTTGCCATTCAACGAAAATAAAATAAAACAAAGATAAATAAAATTTGAATGCTCATTAATTTATTGGGTGCTGGTAAGGAATATTTTGACTGAAAAATTTTCTACCTCCCTTGACATTTTGGCCTAGCATTAACCTTTGATCTCCGATGGTTCATCAGTCATTAAATCCTCTTCAGGGTCATGCTGGAACGAACTCAGCCTAGATTCTCCACTCATGTCACTTGAATCATAGGCATTGTTGGGTAGCCAAGGATTTTTCGTGTCTACCATGGCACGACGAATCTCTTCATACCAACGACTAATTGCACTTAGTCTCATATCATTTGCATATTCTTCACTCATGTATTCTTGTATAGAAAGAACTTGCACACCACGTTCAAAGATTCTCATACATAATCACATCCTCCGAATATGGGAAATTAAGTTCAAAGATCTTGGAACGTTAAATCCATATCTCCCTACAAGGGAAGATCCTAAGTTCGTGGGATCTTGATCAGCCCTATACCACTATATAAGTGCCAAGCCTCCTCTTCTCCAAGGTATATGCAATTTCCTAACTTTTACACTATTAAGTTATTGGAGAATCTTCTATTAATAACTCCTTCAGTGCTCTCACCTTTTGTTCTTCAGGTACCTTCAATCACCATGTGTGTGGACGATCAACTCATTGATGATTTTATGCATCATTAGGTTAAAAAAATAAGTGGTATAAAAATATAATTATATTGTACATAGAAAAATAATAAAAATATTCATAAATCAAATAACTTGAAAATAGCAAATAAAAATTCTAAGAACCCAAAATGAAGAAGTATTTAAAAAAAAAAAAAAAAAACTCTGACTAACGAAGCCTGACTGGAGGAGTAGATTTAGGCATATGAGAGCAATTACCAAGTCTAAAATTATATAGTCTTATTACGCGTTAAACATAAGACGTGGCCATAGTTTGTTGAACTAATGTAACAAAAGAGCTTGTCCTTTTGCTGATTGTAGTCATTATGTTTGATCTTCTCATCTCTCCGCAGATCACTCTCATCGCCAAGTGTTGATTCCTAGACTGTTTATGAGTCCTTCGTCAACGGTCGGCTATACTTTACTGTATCTGCGCAAGAAACCAAATCAGGCTGTCAATACACCAAGCCATGTGTTCTGTGACTCATTGAAGTGATATATATTTTTATGTCACAATTCACTAATGCTACATTAGTGACTAACATCTGATCAGCACGATGTGAACTGATATAAATTTTAAAAGTCACGAGTCATTGATAATATTGCATTTGCGTATTCATGTTAACAACTTAATAATCACCTTATTAAAAAAAAACAAAAAAACAAAAAGAGCATAACTTTGACTTCTTATAATTTCTAGGAACTAGGGTTAATTAATTGGTGTTTTCATCTAATAATAATAAACAATTATTAAGAGCTTAAAAAAAAAGTAATTGTATTAACAATTTAATAATCCTAAGAAAAAAAAAAAAAAAAAACTACATATATAACAATGACTTCATGTAATATGTAAATTAGGTGATGTGCGAAGTCATTGTAATTGCATTATAAGAAATTTTCTATGCAGCTTTTATGTAATACTTATTCAATGATACGTGCTCTAGTATGTAATTATGTATAATGCGATTATTAAATTGTATGATGAGAATGTAAATGTACAAAGTCAAATTCATAAATTGAATGATTTACTTAGTTTTATTTTTTAATTCATAGTTTGAAAAGCTGTTGAGCTACTTAATCTGGAAGATATATTATTTATCATTTATCCTTTTGGGTTTGGTTAACCTCGCCTTTGAAATTTGACTTGTGTAGATTAGCATATAACCAGTTCATATTACCAAAATTAGTAAAACAATGTTAGTTGGAATTCATATATTGCGAAATGTTCAAACGTACATTGTATTATTGTAATATAGTTTTGATGTGACTCCAAATCATTTGGATATATGAATGCAGTGTCAGAATGGTACAGCGGCCTATTCAGAGAAATAGTCAGATATTGAAAAACTTGTAATTTAGTTTTTAATAAATCCTCAAAATGAATTTAGGAGCCCAAAACTGAAAAGGCAAACTACAAAAATAATAACGTAGTACATTTACGTCAGTCTTATCAATTTAGTACTTCAGTAAAAACTTATTCAAACTAAATTGTAACAAGTAAGCATCGATCACACTAAATTAATTAAAATTTTTAAAGGGAATAGTCACATCATTACATGTAGTGAGCTTCTATTCTCACTACATTAAATATCAATGTTGATAAAGTATTAAGATTGATGTATGTATATGAAAATAATAGATAGCTAAACTAACAAAAATAGAGTTTTTTGGATTAGTTTAGCTAAATATTTGAGGAGATTGATATACCTTAAAAAAATGTGGTTTTTGTTAACTAAGTAAAAATTAAGTATAATTTCTTAAATGGAGTATGAATGGTTTTCTAATTAAATTCAATTATATAGTTGTAATAATTAATGTATCACATCCTTTATAAAAAAAATCAAATTTAATTATGTGGTTTACTAGTTAATGTAACCATATGATTGAATATAAAATTATAGAGCGCAATCTATCACTAAGGTGAATCAAATGTTCAAGGAGGTTCCCTGGAGTCAGTCAAAAGTTCTAGTTGTGACCACAAATTTGGGTAGTTTATGAAGGGGTTCAAATACAAAGAGTTCAATAGTTCAAAGTTGTTATGGGTCATAGTGGTAAGTTTAACTACCATGTCGTATCTAGAAACAAATGTTTTGTATTAGATGTATAACTTTTCATCCTAGAGTGAATTTCCTTAATTAGGGTAGGTTATTCTCACTGTGGTTTGTCCTTTAATATCATTCTCTATTGGTTTTCAATTTCATCACTATATCGTTGTCTCTTGTTTATTACTCGGCTTATATGTTTTACAACTTTTGTGACTTGCTAGTTTCGTTGATTAAATTGATATAATTGTAATCACATAACAAATTTATTTGGTAATTAATATGTAAATCCGCCACATAATTCTTTTGAGATCAAAACAGGATCTTTCACAATTTTTTTTTTTTTTAATGTTCACTAGGCAAACATATTTTTCATTTTTTAAAATGTAAATTGCAACTCATAATTGAATATCTATTATTCCTTATCATATGCCCTTACTTAAAATAAATAATGAATGCATTAAATGTAATTAATGTCTTTAGCTTTAACACTATGAAAAATTGGGGAAAGGGGAAATAAAGTGGCACTTTGTATAGGGTCAAATTTAGGAAATAAAATCTTAAGGAAAAAAATTTACCTCCAAACTAATTTGAAGAAAAGTTTTCTTCAAACCATAACGTGATGATTAAAAGGACCATCTATATGTACTTTTAGTCACATGATTTTTTTAATGAATCATATTATTTGTTTAAATAATACATGTGTATAGTTTTATGAAATAACACATAATGAATTAAAAGAGATTTCTCCAAATTTGTATGGAAGAAAACTTTGTTCAAAATGTTACCTTGAAATAGGCTATTTCAATTTTGCTTCTTCTTTTTTTTTTTTTCTTTTTTTTTTTCTTTTCAAAAAAAAAAAAATTGCTTCTTCTTCTTCTTCTTTTTTTTTTTTTATTTTTTTTATTATATATATATATATATATATATATATATATATATACAAGATAGAATTTTCATTATAGCCTAATCTAAGTGTATATGTGTGTGAAACTCCCTCTTGGAGACTTGAACCCCAGCCTTTGCCCTCTACACCCTATAAACACTTATACTTGTGAAGTGACCAACGCACTAAAGGTGTGCGGTTGTGAGTGAAAAGGAAACTAGAGGATAATCTATTTAAGAAGAGCAAGATTTAGGTACAGTACTAAAGTGTTGTTCCTTAGGTTCCTTTATTAAGATTCTATCATGTGGATTTTTTCTTATATGATAGAAGTGTATTTTTTAGTTAAATAGTCACATGACTAAATCTTAAGAGGGGAACTTAAGGAATAACACTTAGGTAATGTTTGGTACAGAGGAATTCACATTACTTCTGGTATCTAGATTCCTAGGAATGTGATTCCTTGCAATCTATGACCAACGCACTAAGGGTGTGCGGTTGTGAGTGAAAAGGAAACTAGAGGATAATCTATTTAAGAAGAGCAAGATTTAGGTATAGTACTAAAGTGTTGTTCCTTAGATTCCTTTATTAAGATTCTATCATGTGAATTTTTTCTTATACGATAGAAGTGTATTTTTTAGTTAAATATTCACATGGCTAAATCTTAAGAGAGGAACCTAAGGAATAACACCTAGGTGACGTTTGGTACAGGGGAATTCACATTACTCCGGTATCTAGATTCCTAGGAATGTGATTCCTTGCAATCTGGATGCTAGGAATGTAGCTATTCCTATGTTTGGTTTCATTGAGAATATTTTAAGATTCTTAGGAATGTGAGATGATAATATTTGGTTTATTCCTAGGAATCTTAAATGAATTATTTATTTTTCCCATTCTATCCTTAGATTTGAATGTAAACTATCAAGTCTTTTTAAAAAAATCTTCCTGTAAATAAATAATGAAAAACAAAATATAAAATCTTAATTATGACAAATTCATTAAAACTGTAATCTAACATTTTAAAATGACAAGTACAATACAAAAATAACTATTTAAATTCTCAAATTCTTTATTCTTAATAATAATTTTTAAAAGAACCTAATTCATAACAAAACAACCTAACAACGTTTAGGTTTATAAGACAAGAGAAAAATATTAATAATTTGTTTTATATTTTATCTTAATTACTTAAATGATAAGGAAAAATGGTTAAAATTGTCAATTTATAAAAAATATAATTTCATTTAAGCTTTGGAATCTGGATATCTACATGTTTTAAAGGGAATCCACATTCTTACTGAGAGAGGTTTAAAGGGGGAATCCAGATTCTCCTGGCATCTGATTCCTTAGTGTGATTTGCAACCAAATATAGAAATCTTTAAACATTCTTGAGAATTTTAAAACATTATTTCGTACCAAACGCCACACTAAGGTATTGTACCTAAATTTTGTCCATTTAAAAAATAGTCGAATATATTATTCTTTTATAAAAATATATGTTTATATATTAATGATAATTTTTTTTAAAAGAAGAAAATGATAAAAAGATAAGAATTAAGTACATCAAAAATGTAGTAAACAACAATCCAAAGTTCAATCCCCCTCCAATTTCCCTCAGTTCGTGGGAATTATTAAAAGTGAGAATGGTCAATAGTCCCTCAAATCAAATCATTCCTATTTTCTAAGGGGAATTAAATCCCTGCCCCCTTTTCCTCTGGTCTCTTTTGCTCTACTATCCTTCATCCAAACCTACTCCCAAGTGTTAAATACTCTAAAATAAAAAACAAAATAAGTTTTAGAGCAAGTCAGATTGCAAAAACTTATGTGGTTCTCAAATCCTATAAGTTTTTACAATTAATATAGCGTACACGTGTTACTCTGAATTTCAAGTAATGGTGAATTCAAAAAAAAAAAAAAAAAATTATAAAAAAAAAGAAAAAGAAGAAGAAGAAAAGGTAATGGTGAATTCAAATCCCCTATAAGCATGGGCAGTCATTTACTATGCATTACTGCATTAGCTAAGGATAGCCGTACATTTTATTAAAGAACTAAATTCTCTCTGCTTATACTTACATTTAATCGTTTCAAATTTCAAAATCCTTAACGATTTTTATTAAATAAAGAAGAAAAAATATTGATAAAAGCGAGTAATGTGAGAGCCACAAACGGTAGATAATTTAAGTAAAAAATTAGTTTATAATTGGTTGCAAATAGGGATGGAACTACGACTTGAAGTTAGGAGGAGCGGTTTTATTGTTAATTTTATGCAGTAGCTTCGACTTTCGGCTCTATTGCTTAGCCGATAAAGGTTTTCTTTAATTATTATTATTATTATTATTATTATTATTATTTATGTGTGTGTTGAGTATGTCTTTTGTTGGTAAGGACAAAATTATTTTGTTTAAAGTTTTTTAAAGGGCTAAGTTGTTTATTTTTGGTAAAATTTGTTGATTAGTCTCAATTTTTTTATTTTTTATTACCTATTGGTAATTTTTGTTGTTGGGCTAATATTTTGGGCTTGTATATTTTTTTTTAGATTTTAGATCTATAATTTTTTTATGACTTTAAAAGGAGGAAAATACTAGATCTACAAATATTTGTTGTGATTAGTGGTTACTAGTAAGTAAAAAAGTGATACAAGTGGTGGACCCAGATGCAAACCAGTAAGAATTTGCTACCTCAATAGTCTGTAATAATGTTGTAAAAAAGTTTGTTGTTGTAGCATTTCTCTTATAATGATCAATAAGGGAGACAAAATGTAATTTTATTGAACGAAGTTGCTAAAATTAGTATCTAAATATATAGTTATATAATTATATTATTTAAAAAAAAAAAATAGGCGGGGCCATTGCCCCTCTAGTCCATGAATGGCTCCGTCCATGGTTGCAAAACACATATTTTAGACTTAAGAACCTTATCCAATATCTTATGACCATTTTAAAGGATTGTTCATTGTAATTATTTGTTATATGTGGACCGGAGGACTATACACTCTCGAGGATGCTTTGAACACTCTTATATGCAAAAGTCTTGTATGTGTCAGGCGCATGAGATACTATTTCTATTGGAACGCAAGGATCTTTCAACAATGATGTGATGTTATATGGGCTCCAATCCAAAAACGGGTCACCACCAATGGACCCCGGTTGTTGACCCATAATAATGGTGCTCACACGGCCCTCCTCTCCTCCCAAAACCATATAAAATAAATTTTTTTTTTTTTTTTGATAAGTAACCATATAAAATAAAATTCAAAACAAAATTAAAATAATCCAAAGAAAGAAAGAAAGAAATAGCAGTAAAGTGTAAAGGAAAATTCTTGGATTATTATTTTTGCGCACACTTTTTCTCTGAGTATTCGTAGCCAGCCACGGTCCAGCTACGAGTCCATAAAATGCAACGCGCGTAAGATACTCTTGCACGATAAGCACAATGCAACCTTAGCTGGAACACAAAACAAAAGCGAGTGAAAATCGACCCGACATTCCTGACCGTCCGATGTAAACCTACTGAGCATATTGACCATTAGATTCTCAACGCACTATACTTTTCTCGTCTTCATTGTAATTCTCCGAATTTATCCTAAAAAAATAGTCTTAGGGTGTGTTTGGGATCCATTTAGTGTGTGTTTGGATACTGATGAAAAATTAAAAATTATTTTACTATTCAGTTTATTTTTCTACTATTTATAAGTCCTATTGCACTTTTTGATACTATTCATAAACACCGCTATACTATTTTAACTAATTTTTAGTTTTATCTACGGTACTTTCAACAATAAGTTTTCAGTTTCAGCAAAATAAACGGTATCTAAACAGACACTTTTTTTGTTGAAACTGAAATTTTTTTGCTGAAAATACTATAAATAAAAGTAAAAGTGAGCTGAAATAGTATTGTGGGACATATGAATAGTATCAAAAAGTGCAATGAGCCTATAAATAGTAACAAAAATAAGCTGAATAGTAAAATAAGCTAACAAAATTAATTATGCCAAACGAACGCTTAATACCACAAATTATTTCCAACTTTTTGGCACAAATCTGATGTGATAGACTGTGAGTAATTAACTATTATTTACACATAAACTCGCTATTTTTTTACTAATATTATGTAAAAATTGTAATTTAAAATTGTAAAAAATGTTATGTTTGGATACTTTTTTTCATAGAAAAAGGAAAAATTATTAGGTACTTCTGGAGTATTATAAATGCGTACTTCTTCTTCTCACATAAATAATGGGTCCTACCATGAATTTAATTAGTAGAATCCATCATTCATGTGAGAGGAGAAAATATGCATTTATAATATTTCGGGAGTATACACTAATTTTCCTAGAAAAAGACAACGAGCGGGAATGTTTTGCGAAACTTCCAGAAAAGGAGGCGCAATTAACGGGGATAAGGAAAATCCCCGTTTACGTAAATTAGTGGGAAAATGAGACCCAAATTTCAAACACACAAAGAGACACAGACAACACACACAAAATCATGCCGGTTTCCTAGGCGGTTCGTTTCCGTTCCGTTTTGAATAATATCTTTAAGGGTCTCCAAACTTGCTGTCACGGTTTCATTGTCACGGCCCCGTTATAATACCGTTGATTTTCAACAACAACGGAACGGTCTTATCTTTTGTGCGGTCCATAGGTTCAGTGCTTTTATGAGAGGCTGTGCCTAAATTATTCAAAGTAAAACGTGACCTCAGCATGCAAATTTTTTAATTATTATTTTTGGTATACGGTGTAAACTACAATTTTTTACCCTTTATGTTTGGAGTATTTTTATTTTGGTGACTTATATTTAAAATTTTTCATTTTGCCACTCAAATAGGATATTATTGTCAATTTCATCTCTCCGTCCATATTTGTTAGTGATATGACTTATTTTGCTTATTTTGGATAGGACTTATTTTGCTGAAACTGAAAACTTATTGCTGAAATCACTGTAGCAAAATAATTTTTAAATGTGTAAATAGTGCCGTGGGACCCATTTTTAATGAAAAAATTGATAAAAAATGAAATTTGTGGGTCCGTGAACAGTGCACAGATGTACTGTTTACTGAAAAAGTCAACATTTGCGGCTACTGTTCATTGAACAGTAGCCGCACTCCTCCAAAAACGCGTGAAAACAAAAAAAAAAAAAAAAAAAAAAAAGAACAAAACGCAAACGTGGTTTATGAAACGTGAATCCAAACAGAGGCATGGTCTATAAGTGGCAAGTAGACTTATAGTTATGGGCCTTATAGCAGCTTGTTCAATTAAAATAAGCAAATATAAACATGTGCAAAATTAACTATTTTTCATAAAAGTTAACGAGATTTATTCTTAGGAGTTAATTTGGAGGATATAGTAATTTTAAAGAGTTATTAAGAAGAATTGAAACTCTAAAGGGGTGTTTTTGCAACTAATTCAAACCCAAGGGATATATATATATATATATATATATATATATATATATATATATATATATATATATATATATATATTTTGGATTTTGTCATTTTTCTAGCAACTAATTCAAACGCAAGTGGAAGTATTCAAAGACTAGAGGCGGCTACTAACCACCTTTGAAGCTAGATCACCACCCATCCTCAAACCGTAAGATCGGCTCATGCCGCCACTTACCATCTCTTTAAGATCATGCAAGCAATAAATTACCACCATAAATGGCAATATGTTAAGATGATGGAGGTTTAGAGCAGGTTTCAATTATGATGAAGTTGGGATTTACATAAGTAGACCTATCACATCCAAATTGCATTGACGTTGAAACCCCCCCTCCCCTCCCCCCTTACTCTCTCATCACACTGAGTTGTCACATGAAATTACCATTGGAGTTTAAGGAGAGAGATTAAGAAATTGAGGTAGATTGTCATAAAGATAGGTGACATTGTTTTGAGCTTGTACTATTAATTTTTTTTTTCAAACCACTAAAGGCACGTCATTGTGTCTAGGTTACACACATGTTTAGTTGGTCGACCAAAATTGATTTATATTTATAAAAAAAAAAAAAAAAACCCTAGTTGACAGTTGATTTGGAACTAGTAAAAAAACCGTCTAAGTTGTAAGGCTAAACGTAATTTTTGGTAAACTCCAATCGGCAAATGAATAGCCATTTTTAAATTAAGGCATTGATTTGAATTCTAGTTTGGAAGGTGAAGAGATCACAAATTATTCTCAAATTAAGGTACTGATTGTAAATTTTTTAAATTTATGGTGCAAATTGCAAATATCCAATAGTTTAAGGTAGATGGTTGCATTTAATCCCATTATTTTGGCCTATCAATTGTGTATCACAATTTAATTTAATTATTATAATTTTGATTGTGACAATTTAATATTTACTTTTTAAAACAATTCAATTTATTTTTACATTACTTACCTACCAAACAAAACCTATTTAAATTTGTAAAATTATACATTAACTCTTGAAGTACATCGAACTAGACTCGTTATACCCAATTTTCAAGAAATGATATTCTGTCCAAGGAACGGAGTGTCAATTATCTTGATCATTTGTAGATGGGTACATGGGCGAAATGTCATTTCTTGAAGTTGGGCATATGAGTCTAATTTCTATGTACCTAGATAATATCAATATAATTACCCTTTAAAAATTTAAACCACATATTATTTAAGATAAAATTTTGGTGTAGTATATTAGGTCTTTGAAGAGACAATAATATTGTACTTTATTAATCAATGTAATTATGTATTTGGATTTAATTGAAAACCCAATTTAGTACAAATAAAGAATTGTGTCTAAGTTTTATCCAAAATTTAAATTATTTAATTGTCTTACATTAAAGTGATTTTATACAAATTAATTGATTTCAACAAGGTAAAAGTTTCTACCACTTTTGTCAAAAAAAAAAAAAAACAAGGTAAAAGTAACATTTAATAGTCTTCGAGGGATCAAAATCATAGTTTGCACAATTTTGTTTTTTTACTTTTGTTGGACTAGTTTGTTGTTAACTTTTGTTGGAAGTTCGGCGTGGAACAAACCCATGATGACCAAGAATAAAAAGTCATTGTGGAATTGTTGGTTCGGTCCAAGCAGGCCAAGTGCCCGCCCCATCATCAACCCTCAGAATAGAATAGTCAGCTCCTCCATCTCCATGTAACGTGACACATAGTACAAAAAACAATATTCATATATATATTTAAATTTAAATCTCAAAAAGCAGTGTCTGTGAGAGAGAGAGAGAAAGAGAGATAAAGATAAACCAATAACTCAGCACCACTTTCGCCCACGAACCAGCCTTCTTTTCAGTGTCCCAACCAACCAACCCTTACCCATCCACAGTTTCAATTTTATCTTCTTCATCTTCATCTTCATCTTTGTCAGGTAAACTTTCACTAAAAAATAATTGTACAAAACAAAATATAAAAAAAAAGAAGCAGAATTTTGTAATTCTTATATGGGGTTGCTTTAAATTTATGGTAACGTTTTGTTGAAAAAGTTTTAATTTTTTTTGAATATGAATGTAGAAATGGAATACTGCGTGGAAGCAAGAGCCTTGAAATCAAGCTTACGTGGAGAAATATTGGCTATGAAAACGACAACCCAAGTTTTTGAAGATTTTCGGGGTTCTATCGGTGTTGCTAGCGAAGATTTCCCTGTGGACGACCTTCTTGACTTGTCTAATGCAGAGTTTGAAGATGGGTACTTTGTGGAAAATGAAGAGGAAGAAGAAGAAGAAGAAAAAGATTTTCTCTCGGTTTCTTCGTCACAGGACGATGAGAATTCCAATTCCAATTCAAATTCAAATTCCAACAATTTTTCTGGCTCAGCGGAGTCTGAATTCACTTTAGCCAGTGAGCTTGCCGTTCCGGTAATTATAATATATATATATATATATATATTTCTAAAAAATTAAACTTTTTTTTTTTGTTGCATGTTTTTTATTTTTTGGGGTTCTATTAAATTTTGACTTTTTTTTTTTTGGGTGTTGTTGGGTTTTACAGGATGATGATTTGGCAGGGCTTGAATGGGTTTCTCACTTTGTGGACGATTCTATATCAGAATTCTCTTTTTTATACCCAGCCGGGAAACAAAAAACCGAAGCAAATGCATTGGACCGGTCTGAACCGGAAGCCAGACCGGTTTTAGACAGGGCTTCACGTTTACAATTACCTTTGGAGGTTCCATTTCCATCCAAAGCCAGAACCAAACGGCCCAGAACCAGTAATCCAGTTTGGTCACTTGCTTCATCACGGTTTTGGGATTCTGACCCTGGTTCTCCTTGTGCGGAGGACCAGACAGCGCTATTGAGCTATAAGACTTTTGGTTTTTATGACACGTCATCGATGTCTTCATTGTCGTCTTCAGGGTCTTGTTCATCTGGGTTATCTTCATCACCTAATTTTTTTAACAACATGTTCAATTTCGTTGAACCGGCAAAGAAGAAGCTGAAGAAAAAACCGGCGGTTCAAACCGGTAGTGGGACTCAGTTTCAGCGTAGGTGCAGCCATTGTCAGGTTCAGAAGACCCCGCAGTGGAGAACCGGTCCACTTGGTGCAAAAACGCTTTGTAATGCTTGTGGGGTTAGGTACAAGTCCGGCCGGCTTTTTCCGGAGTATAGACCGGCTTGTAGTCCGACTTTTTCTGGTGAAATTCACTCCAATAGTCACCGGAAAGTGTTGGAGATGAGGAAGAGAAAGGAAACGGTGCCTGAACCGGAATCCAGGTTGAACCAGATGGTTTCAAGCTTTTAATCATTAACTTAGAGAAAAAATAGGTAAGTATGAACCGGGATTAACCGGGTTCATTTTTTTTATTTTTGTTGGTAGATAGGGTTGTAACGTAACAGTAGGAAGGGTCTTAATTATTATAGTTCTAGTATTTTTGTATTCTTTGTGTTTTTGCTAGTACTTAGTTATAGGTGCTAGTTTATTTATTTGCAGGTTTAAAGAGGGAAAATGGGTTTAAAGTTAGACTTTAGATAAATTGGTTTATTTTCAAAGTTTTATTAGCATGTTGCCTTCAATTAATACTTTGGGACTGATTGTCTGCTATGAAAATATAAGAATGAAGTATTTGATGGCATTTTAGTTTTTTGTGTAAATTTTAAGTGAAGGGTGGGATTCAAATTTTAAACGTTTATATTGAAAACACTGTAAAATTTCATTTGATATAAAGATTATTTGTTTTTTTGGTAGCATGTTACTGACTATGAATACCTTTGGATTAATTGTCTGCTATGAAAACATAAGGATGAAGTACTATATTCAAGAAAAAAGACTAGGCGAGTGTTTGGATATTGTTTATTTGTTGAAAATTAAAAATTTATTACTGAAAACACGGTAGTAAAATAATTTTTAAATGTGTGAATAATTTTGTGGAATCTAAAGCTACTTAAAAATTTGTGTTTTGTTGAGTTTGGTGGCCGGTGAATAATACTCATAAAACCAACTAAAAAAATGCAAAACACACTGATTGACCAAAACGACCTATCCAAACTCACGCTAGGTATGTCACATACAGATGTCCTTATCAATTGTTCGTGATATTTTTGTATTTGTTACCGTCACAAGCCATTGAAGTGTTCAAAATGGTTAGGCGGATTTTAATGGACTTTGAAAAGCCAATTTAAATATGATAATAATTTTCTTGGCCATAGAAAAAGCCAACTTATGTTGAAGAGAAGACAATGAGATTGAGGTGGGTCAGGGTGCCATTGATTAGTTAAGTAGCGGTTTTTTTTGAAGAACGGAGGGAGAGGAAAGTAAAAGAGAGGATACGAGAAAGGAATTGTTACTCGTCCAGTCATCCCCTTGCTTGAATCTTTTAAAAATTAAGGTGTAGGGTCTACTTTAGGCTTAAACTTAAGGACTCTGCTTTCCCTAAAAATTTATGAAGGATTCCAAGCCTTCCCATTTCATAAGCGAAATTTTTTAAAATTAAACAGAAAATCCTAAAATTAGAGAAATCCAACTCAATTGAAACCATAAACTGTTTTTTTCAACCAAATATATATATTTGTTACGAGTTTTCCAAATGCTTATTGACATTCATTTTCCCTGACTATTTGTAAAAGAGAGTTTAATAAAACATAAATTCAAAATTTAATTGATATCTAAATATTAAAAAACTCTCTAAACTTTTTTACCTTAGGTGTCAAAATGTAATAAACTAGCCCAATAAGGTAAAAGAGAATAGATATTATTCGCATTCCCTCTTTATTTGGATGTTTAAAAATTTATCGAGGGCTTGAGGGGAGAGGAGAGGAGGGGAATGATTATATAAATTGTCAATTATGACATCTTTTGCTAATTTTAAAATAGTAAATATAAATCAACATTATAAGGGAAAATTTGATAATTTAATTTTTTTTATTAACCCCTCTCAACCTCATCTATTCCCTCTATTTAGGGGAATTAATGTGGGGTTTGGATCCATATTATTATTATCCTTCCAAATTCTCTAAAAACTCTTATCTCTTTCAAAAAAGAGAAGTACTGTGTTCACAATATATTCACAACAAATCTTAGGTAGTAGGATATTACTTTTTATTTTTGGTGGGTAAGAAAGCAATTTTAGTGGTGGGTTCATATTAAAACAAATAACAATTTGCCACTAAGGAATTATTGTGGAAGTCTTACGAACATAGCTATCATTTATTTTCAAAAAAAAAAAAAAATGTTCAATAAATCCTCCAAGTCCCCCTCTCTCCTCTCTCCCCCCCACCCCCCTCTCTCTCTCTCTCTCCCCCCCCCCCCCCCCCTCTCTCTCCCTCTTATCAAAACATACCTGTTAGAATTTTTGGGAATCCTCATAATTTTCATTCGTTTTCTTGTTTAGTTGTAAAAAGCTTTGCAATATGTTGAGGAATATGGATTCCTTGTTAGAAAAAGATGGGTATTCAAATTTCATATGACTTGTGAAGATTTTATTTCACTTAGCAGTTTTTGACTAATTAAAATGAAATTAAGTAGATAACTTATACTACGTATTAGAAATTTAAAAAATATATATTATGATTATATTCGCCTCTAAGGAGTACTTTTTTTACTTTGCTTTTTATCTCCTATTTAGAATTATTTTAGTCTTTTAAGAAAATAAATAATTTGGATTGTCGAGGAATGATATCATTAAAAAAATTGAAAATATTTATTTTGGTCTTGTCCGTGTTGATTATGTTTAACTATTATTTTAGGAGATTTGACTTAAGTAACGGTTTATATTATTTATGTGGCCAAAATGGCAAAATACTCATTTCGCGCAAATTTTTTAGCAAAATGCTCGTGTTCTGAAATTATTTAGGAAAATGCTTCTATTTAAAAATCGAGTTTTTAAAATCGAGTTCCAATGAAAAACTTGATTCACCCAAAATCGAGTTATAGGCAAAAACTTGAAAATTTTTATGTGGAACTCGAGTTCCATAACTAGGGGCATTTCCCTAAATAGTTTTAGAACATAGACATTTTGCTGAAAAGTTTGCGCGAAAGGGACAAAGGCCAATTTTCTCCTTTTTTTTTTTTTGAGGGAAGAAAAAGGGGACTCGCGTGTGGCAGTCATTGTTTAGGGAAATGCCTCTGTTTAAAAATCGAGTTTTTAAAACTCGAGTTCCAATGAAAAACTCGATTCACCCAAAATCGAGTTATAGGCAAAAACTTGAAAAATTTTACGTGGAACTCGAGTTCCATAAATAGGGGCATTTCCCTAAATAGTTTTAGAACATGGACATTTTGTTGAAAAGTTTGCGCGAAAGGGACAAAGGCCAATTTTCTCTCTCTCTCTCTCTTTTTTTTTTTTTTTTTTTTTTTGAGGGAAGAAAAAGGGGACTCGCGTGTGGCAGTTATTATCCCACGTCCCATGGTACAGTTGGGTAAGCCCATAGGTACCACAAACTCGAATTGGAGCTCGAAAACTCCGAACCCACACACACCCCAGGCTCTATTGGTTTTTGGGATTTCCAGAAATTGCAATTACAGTTCTCGTGAGAACTCGAACCTGGGATGTAGTGAAGCCTCAGCAGTCACCTACCAGTTGTACCACACTTGTTGGTGGTGAATTTTTTTTTTTTTAGAAAATAAACCAAACATAGGGATCTTATATTCCCACAAATTTTTATTAGATTCGCAATAAAATCAAACATTAACATGTTTACATTTCCAATCATTATCGTTGTTAGCATCACATGCTCAAAAATTTGAATACGGAGTCCAAACCAAACGTAACTTAAAGTTGTGTGGTTTTGCCATATAGTATGGTCAAGTGGTCTAAATATCCGAAGTCTCACAAAAACCCTGACCTACTTGCGAAGTCAAGGGTCAAGACTGAAGACTAAAGAATAAAGAGTCGTCGCCTGATTAAGTGCAAGTGCAAGTTCAAATTGCTAGAATCTTGATTTTGTTCTCTCAGTCTCTCTAATATTGGAGATTCCTCTTCTTTGTGGAAATAAGAGGATATATCCAATCCTTGTAACTAAGGACATCCCATAAACCATTTAGTAAAGGATTTGTAAATGTAGAAATACTGATATGGTATAATGAAAATATTAAAATTTATCAACTTATCAGTCTTAGTAAATTAATTTGAAATTTACAAGATTATAAAACCTAATGAGAAAAGACATACCCTAGACTCTTCTCATCAATTTTTTTTTTTATTATAAAATTTATTTATTTATTTATTTAAGCTTTGACCATTAATTTGGCATGCATAATGATGCACAAACATGATTAATGATGGATAAACAACAGTGAAGGTCCCATGGTTAAAAGTTTCACTATGAAAAAAAATCAAATAAAAGGTAATGTTATCATGAGCCCTCATGAGCCTGGCACGAATTTTAACATTACAATATTATCATGAAGCCTTTATTCAGCCAATATGCATAAAACATTTCAATATAATCCTAATCAATGGAATTTTCGTTGAATTTAACACACATAGTTATATTTGATAGAGTAGTGTCGGCGAAATGTGGTGAATGGGCTAAACTAGCCTTTGATAAATGTATTTTGTTAAAGTTATTGGATAACTGAGAGAGAAAAGAGAAAGTCATCTAGGAGTGTGCATGGGTCGGGTTAAGGAGACTTTTTGACCTAACCTGCCATGGTGGATTAAAAAACATTCAACTGAACCCAACCTATCATAGAAATCCAACCTGACCCACATGTATCGGGTTGGGTTTGGTGGGTTTGAAATTTTATGACTTGGACCTAATTTGACCCATTATCATTTTTTTTAACCCAACCCAACCCACCAAGCCCTAAAAACCGACCCAATCTGGTGGGTTGGGTTGGGTCAGGTCAGTTTTGACGGGTTGGCTGCACACCCTAACTTATTATGTGAGTTTATAATATATTTGGGCCTCTTAGGGCCTTGGGCCACAATATCTCTAACAACCTCTCAAAGTTAAAGTGGAACATTGAGTTTATAAGGTCTTTGTATGTATAACGTGATTAGTTTGGAAGCGAGCAAAACAAATGTTGGAGGCAGCAAACTATATTGGTTGGTGATGATGGCTGACACCAATTGCATGAAACTGCATAATAGATGAAAACATCACGTGTCACTACAAGAAAACAGTCTTATTGCAACGATTTTTTTTTTGTGGCAATAAGCTTCATATTGTTGCAATAAATCTCTATTGCAATGAAATTTTTTCGTTGCCCACTATTGCGATAAAGTCTGTGTCAATAGACTATTGCAACAAAAAAAAGCTTTAAAAAGTAAATTAGCTCCTATTGCCACTAAAGTTCCTTTTTGTTGCAATAAATTTGTTGCAATATAGGTTTTTTCTTGTAGTGTGTGGACAATATTGCTAGTGACTGCACGACATATGGCTTGCAGGATGCATCTATCCTAAAAACTAAAAAGGGTCATGAGTGATCACGGTAGATGGATGACAAGTCCAAGTACCGATCAATACTTGGACCCAGTGACATTCTTCTTTCATTTTCAGTCTAATTTTCACTTAATTCTCCTAGTTTTCTCTTATTTCCCACCTAGTTAACCCTAATAAGACATTATTTAGCCCTAATTATTGCCAAATTAAGTACTTTTAAGAATTAATTATGATAAAAAATAGGGATTTATTAATGATTAGATTAATCAAGTGTGTGCATCATTGTTATTAATTTTAGCCCGAACCAATAGGACTGTGACACGTCACTGATTTTAATTGACTCCACATGGGACCAATCAACATCAATGGCTCATAATCATGTTTGATCAGGTTCAATCGTGTGGGTGCATATTCACCATTAAAATATGATTTCAAAATAGATGGTCCTATTGAGGACGTGGTTAGTCATTTTGAATGTTATTACTTATTACCTAGAAACCTATTTTTATGTGAAGTGATTAAAGTCCAATAGTCAAAATTACATCACCTTGGGCAACTGAATCGGAGAGCCACAGACTATCTAAGGGAGTACAGCAACGCTCAGGGCTCACTTGCAACTGGTTCGGTACCATCTGTTGTTCTGCAGAACTGGAAGCCTCCAACGGGTCAGCTGTACTAGCTAAATTTCGACGTGGCTGTGTTTGCAAATGGAGTGGGTATTGGTGCTGTGATCCGTAATGCAGCTGGGGAAGTTATGGCTGCGTTATCAGCTAGGGGTGCAGCAGTGAACTACAGTGAGGAGGTGGAGGCTGTAGCTTGTCGGACTGCACTGGAGTTTGCAATAGATGCGGGGTTCTTGGAGCTGATTATCGAAGGGGATAGTGTGACAGTCATGAGTGCGGTGTCTTCCTCATCTCCAAACTGGTCTCGCCTGGGTGTTATTTATGATGATGTTCATTGTCTTGTAGCAGGTCTTTGCCACGTAGTTTTCAGTTGTAGGGAAATTATTATGTACTCCCGGAGTATTATAAATACGTATTCACTCATCTCACATAAATGGTGGGTCTTACTAATTAAATTTATAGTGGGACCCACCATTCATGTGAGAGAAGAGAGTACGCATTTATGGTATTCTGGAAATACCTAATAATTTTCCTCAGTTGTATTAGACGTAGTGCCAACTCTGTGGTCCATTCCTTAGCATGTTATGTTAATGTATTAAATGAAGAAGTTGTGTGGTTCGAAGAATCGCCACCACCAAGCTCGTGAAGCTTTGTTGTTTGACTCTTCTTTTATAAATGAATGAAGTTAATTTGGTTTGGGCTTTCAAAAAAGAAAATTATGATCCTACCCTTGGGATGTAAAATTACTCTTTTAGCCATCAAATGAGGTTAAATATAAGTTGCAAAATAAAATGTCTATAAGTTGAGCCATTATAAGAGAGATTTTATGTGTTGCAAAAGAAAGAAGAAAAAAGTTACACACGTATGTGTGTGTATATATATATATATATATATAGTTTACTAAAATAAATTTTAATAAAAATTAATGATTTTTAAAAATCAAAATTTACCCAAAAAACAATTCATTTTAATAAAAATTGATAACGATTCCACTTTCCATCCCTCACAAAATAATTGAAATGATACATAAAGAGCAATTTAGAGTGGTTGATAATATGGAATTTAAACTTCAAGGGATATGTTTACGGCCAACCCAAAAATTATGGGGTCTTTTAAATTTTACCCTATTAATAATTAGGCTTGCCGCTTGTGAGATATATGTAGGTTACTTTGCAATTATACGTATTATGCAAAGTAGGGCTGTAAACGAATTTAGCCGAACCGAGTATTAAAAGTTTAGAATAATTTATTTAAATTTATTTTGAACATGACTCGATTTTAAGTTTATTACTAAATTAGATTATATGTTTAAGTTTGGTTTAATTCATGTTGTACAAACTCGAGCTTGCTTATGAGTTACTTAAGTTACTTATTCTTTTCCCACATAAAAACAATTACTAAAAACTTTAACCCTTCACAAATCTATGTTAATAATTAATAACTAAATTATAATTGAAATTATATTATTAGGGTTAATTAAATAGAGTGTTTTTTTTTAATTTTTTTTTATAAACTAATAAAAATAGATTCATCAACCTTATTTTTAAAAATTGTATATAATTTTTTTAAGAAATGGACTGTTTATATCATGGAGAAAAAGAACTTTAATTCTTTTATGTTTAAGGTAGTTCACAATTCCCCACTTAAACTTTAAAACCAACAATTTTCCCCTTTATGTTTCGAAAATAAGCAAATACCCCATTCCATTACTCTTAGTTAAATACTAATGGAATCTTTTGATTCTAGGATATTCCATGTATAATGTCTAAAATACCCCAAGTAAATATTAAAATGCCAAAAATACCCCTAGTAAAAAATATTTGATTAGAGAGAAATTAAGAATTAAAGAGAAGTTGTTGACCATGGAGATTAAAAAAAAGAGAGTAAAAAATGGTGGTGAACCTAATTTCTCCATTGCAATTCTTAGAGTCATTAAGATAACACAAATATGACACACACACAGAGAGTTGATTTTGCATGTTTTGTGGAGGAAGGGGAATGGTTGTAGAAGAGCTTAGAGTCTGTTTGACTGGGGTGAAAACAAGAGGTATAAAAATGAGGGAGAGAAAATAGTTTTTTTGGATTGTTTGGTTGATGTGGAAAGTTGGAGAGTTTTAGTGGGGAACAAGAGTTTTCTCATTGGGCCTATCAAAACCCAATCTCTCCCAAATTTAGGAAAAAATGTGCACAAATATTTGGACAAAATGCACACGTTAGCTGCACTGTTTTTGTATTGTACACACTGCCCTTTTTTTTTTCCAACTATGTGCAACTGCACAAAAGCTTGCATTTCATGATTGATTTTTTTTTTTTTTTTGTTCGCTTTTTTTCTTTTCAATTGTATAGGACTGGGTATTTTGGTCAATTTTTATTTTTTTTTTATATTTTTTAATTGGGCATGGTTTTAGTTTTAAAAAACTTGGCATGATTGCTTTTATTATTATTATTATTATTATTATTATTAATTGGGCGTAATTTTTTTAGTAAGGGTAAATGAATCAATTTAAATAAATTACCTTTTCCATTTTCTCACTTTTTTCCTCAACCAAACGAGGTAGTTTTTTCATCCCTCTACTTTTCCATCCTCCAAACCAAACATCATGAGGGAAAACTAAAATCTTTTATATTTCTCCACTTTTCCATCCCCTAAACACATTTTGGTTATAGTTATGTCAACATATGAAAGTCTATCGCCCCACTTTTCCATTCCCTATACACATTTTGGTAATAATCATGTCAACATATGAAAGTCTATCCCCCTATTTTTGCATCCCCCAAACACATTTTGGTAATAGTCATGTTAACACATGAAAAATTGGGATAAACCCATAAATATTACAATTAAAAAGAAATAAAAGACTTCACATTAAAAAAAAAGGTTTATTGAGTCTAAGAAAATTAGAGGCAGCTCAACATCATAATGGTGAGAAAAGTAATTGTCAACCTATATGCTAATTAAGAAGAAGAGAGAGACAAGGAGAGATATGCTCAATTAGATATGCTCAATTTCTAACGAATTGGTTATTAGTAGGAGAAATTATTAGGTCCACTAGAAGGATCATTTCAAGAATTCTGCTAAATGATGACACGATGCCATCTATGCTTTTTAATCAGCAAAAAAAAAAAAAAGAAAAGAAAATCACTAGGTGATGTCATATTTACATAAGTGATAGCGTTTTATTACTTGGGAGTACCATTTCACCAACCCTTCAATGGACCTAATAATTTCTACATTATTAGTATAGTAGGAAAATAAAATCATTATTAATATAGTAGGAAAATAAAATCATTATTAAAGGAACACATGTCATCGCTGGATGGGTGCATATATGCAAATTTCTTCATGCATGTATGCAAATTTCTATCTAAAATGTCAGCTTAATGGCAAAACAACACCAATAATAATAAATACACCAAATGCAACCCATTTCCATGTTAGACAAATGGCAAGGATAATTTGCATGGTTGACATATGGCAGTGGTTAGTACATAAATTTTTGAATAAAGTAACCAATTTCACATGGGTGTCAGCCACACTTAACAAAACACATAGTACTTTGTTATAATCAATTGCGAAGAAGAAAGAAGAAGAAGAAGGGATTGCTTATTTCTCATCTTTCTACTTCTTTATATATAAGAGATTTCTTATTTTTCCCTCACTTGTAAGTTCTCTTACACTCTTTTATCTCCAATTCATAGTCCCTATCCCAAAGCCATGGAATCCCCAATACAAAATTCAGCCATGTTTTTCTTTCTTCTCTCTTTGTTATGTTTCATGGTTTTCTTGTTTCAGCCATCTAGAAAACTCTCTTCTTACCCACCAGGCCCAAAAGGGCTACCCATCATTGGAAACATGTCGATGATGGCCCAATTGACTCACCGTGGCCTAGCCCAGCTTGCTAAGCAATATGGTGGGCTCATCCATCTCCAAATGGGCGTGCTTCACATGGTGGTTGTATCAACTCCAGACATGGCCCGTGAAGTCCTCCAGGCCCAAGACAGTGTCTTCTCAAACAGATCCTCGAGCACGGCCATTAGATACCTAAGCTATGATGGGGCAGACATGGCCTTTGCCAATTACGGCCCATTTTGGCGTCAAATGCGTAAAATATGTGTCATAAAACTCTTTAGTCGAAAACGACTCGAGTCTTGGGTCTCTGTACGAGACGAGATCAACATGATGGTCCAAACCATTGTGACTAAAACTGGGTCACCCATTAATCTCTCTAAGCTGGCTTTAAGTCTTACCAGCCACATTATCTATAAGGCGGCGTTTGGTTCCAACTCACATGAAGGAGAAGAGGGCCAATTCGAGAAAATTTTGCAAGAATTCTCGAGGCTTTTCGGTGAGTTTAACATTGCTGATTTTATACCATGGTTGGGTTGGATTCATGCAAAAGAATTCAAGAAAAGATTGGTTAATGCAAGAAGGGAACTTGACGTGTTCATTGATAAGGTCATCGATGAACACTTGGCCAAAAAGAACAACATGAATAGCAAGGATGAGAATGAGGCTGCAGCTACAGATATGGTGGATCAACTAATAAGTTTCCTCGATGAAGGTGCTCATGAGAACAAGTTCACAGACTCGCTATCCACCGTTAAGCTCACTAGAGATAACATCAAAGCTCTTATCATGGTAAGAACTTTTTATTTATATGAAATAATAAATTAATAAAACTAATGAACGGTGTCCTTAAAATATTTTTAATTAATTATTTTAAGAAAGTTTTAATACTCCACAATATTTTTATAGAAAATATAAAAATATGTTACCTTTTAATTTTCTTATAAAATATTTCTTAAACCAATTGATAATGCTCCTTGCCCATTGGGTATTGGCTAACCTTTCCCCTTATATACAATACATATTTTGTACATATTCTCATTTATACCATGAATGATGCTATTGCTATAAATATTATATTCACAAATTTAGTTATTATATTATTTATCAATAAAGCTTCAATTATATTGATTATCATATATCAGTTTTTAAGTCGTTAAATTTGTTCTAGATTTGATAATAATTTTAGTATTTTTAATACCATAGAGAGTTTGGATTAAAGTGATTCTAGAATCACAAACAATTTCACGATTTCTTTGCTAGATATGACATATTATGAGTAATTGTCTATTATTTATACATGAACCCACTGTTTTTTCTCCATTCCTCACAATTTACATCACATTTGTGGTAAAAAATTGTAAATTAATTTGTGGTCATAGATTTTTTTTTGATAACAAATATGATAACTACTTGTGATATAAATCGACACCAGACAAGAAGTGCGTAAGGATGCAAATTATATTGCACATTTGCAAAGGCTTATTTAGTAAAATTCAGTGTCTCTCTCTTATCACTTATCATAAATTGTATACATATGTGCATGGATGATAAAAGTACGATTTATTGGTTATCTTTATATAAAAAAAAAGATTTATTGGTTATCTATATTATTACACAGGATGTTATGTTTGGTGGAACCGAAACTGTTGCTACAGCGATTGAGTGGGCAATGGCAGAGCTAATGAAGAACCCAAAAGAGCTCAAGAAGGTTCAAGAAGAGCTCTCAAATGTTGTAGGCTTGTACCGTAGAGTCCAGGACTTCGACCTCGAAAACCTCACGTATTTGAAGTGCACACTCAAAGAAACTCTTCGTCTCCACCCTCCAATCCCCGTCCTCCTCCATGAGACTGCCAAGGACGCCGTGTTAGCCGGGTATTTGATCCCAGTTGGGTGGCGCGTGGTGATCAATGCGTGGGCTATTGGGCGGGACGAGACGGTGTGGGATGAGCCAAACGCATTCAAGCCCTCGAGGTTTTTGAAACAAGGTGCTAAGGATTTTAAGGGAAATGATTTTGAGTTTATTCCATTTGGGTCAGGAAGGAGGTCTTGTCCAGGCATGCAACTAGGGTTTTATGCATTAGAGATGAGTGTGGCAGAGCTTGTTCATTGTTTTACTTGGGAGTTACATGAGGGAATGAAGAGTGGTGAACTTGATATGAGTGATTCATTTGGACTCACTGCTCCAAAAGCTGTTCCTCTTGTTGCCGTGCCGAGTTATCGCCTAAAGTATGCACTTTGATAGGTGAAATAATAACAAAAAGGTAGATGTGATTTTGAGGGGTTTATGATCAAAATAAAATGTAAACGTACTAAGACAATTCAATGTCAGTTTCTCTTGATCTATTTTGCTTAAAACATAACAATATAATTATATTAAAAAAAAATGTGAGGCTTTGAATTACTTAGGTCCTATTTTAAAATGAAAAATAAATTAAATCAAACAAGAATTCAGTAGCGTAAAAGGCCAAGAGATAAAATACACCGCTCAATCTGACATAATTGCTTGAGATGGCCAACACTCACTCCGCCGAGCCAACAAAATTGGAGTGTGTTGCTTGTGACACTCTCATTACTCACTTGCCAATTGGTCAAGTATTAAACCAACTGAGGTCTTTGTCGCCAATCTCTATAGATTCTACACCACATGAATCATTCTCTCTTACTCTTATAAGAAGAAACATTGCATAGGTTTATTAAGGCAGGGACGCTTCTTGGATCTATCAAGATATCTCCCGAAAGCAAGACTAGAGCCCCTACATCAAAAAGGCTCTTCGTACAAGAATGGATTGGATCGAAACGACTTTCCTATCAAACCCCTTTGTGTTTGTATGAATTTTTTACCACACAGAATCTCCAGCAATAGAGCTCTACATGAGAACTTGAGGGCAGTCACAATTTGTGGTCAAGACGATTAATGTGGAGATGATGAGTGAAAGAGAGAGCCAAGAGATGAACCACTGAGTGAGTCTTGTTTGGTAGTAGTAAGGTCGTCCCGTACGAAAGTTAAAAGTCTTCGTCCAATCCAACAGGTTCGAGAGTCCTCTCTTAGGTCCAACCAAGTCAGAAGGCCAACCCAAAGAGGAAATATTTTTTTTTTAAAAATAGCTAGCTTTAATTTGCTCTGTCATCTTGTCCACATTATTATAGGTTTTTTTTTTTTTTTTTTTTTTTTTTTTGAATTGTAAATTTTTTTCCTAAGCTAATTTTTTGACTCATAATATTGTTACTTGGGCTGCTCTATATAGTTCCATTAATTGGGTGTTAAGAAAGGAGTGAGATGGGTTAGTCATATGTTTTTCGTTTATTTGTTCTTATTATTCATCCAAAGAAATATATATATATATATATATATATATAGCCTAATTTAAAAAAAAATGAAAAATTGATCTATTTTTATACCAAAAAAAAAAAAAAAAAACTGGTCCGTTTAAAACTACCGAGTCACAACAGTTAATAGCTTTCCTTTCTTTTAACTCCTCTCTACTTTTGTTTTTGTTTTTGTATTGTAAAACAGATAAAATCAACCAGTAATTCTGATCTCCATCCTCTGTCAATCTTAAGTGCTTTGTTTTTATATTTGTACTAATTGAGCAGCTAGCCAGTAGGTCTTCCATAAATCATAAGAGATGGATGAGATCTAGAACTCAACTCTTGAACTAATCCATTAGAAAATCTTCAATTGTTTTGAACAATGACACTAGCACAAACCCACAGCCTGTATTAGTTTTTTATTTTTTTTATTTTTAGAATACTAAAAGTATTTTAACACGGTGAGATGAGAGAAGAATATACATTTATTTACAAACTCAACTAATCCTCGTCCATCGCCATCAAGCGCACAAGCTAACAAGTTTCCCAAATTCCGTAATTTGAAGTTTGTTATGTTAATTGTTTAATGAAATAAAAAGAAGCATGTGGAACTTTGTTTTGTTTTGTTTTTTTGTTTTTTGCAAGAGGGTTAAGTAATTCTTGTGTAATTGTGACTTTCTAGCCTAAAATGACATAAATGCCTATTCATACACGTGGGAAGATGGTAGCATAAAACGCTTGCATATAGAATAATTTTATGTAAATATAATTTATATAAACATTGTAAATTGAAGAGGAAAACCTTTTTGAAGGATAATTCTTGGAATTTGCCGTAAAAGAAAAGAGAAAAACCTTTTTGAAAATTTATTAATCAAATTCTGAATTAAAAATTCATTTAATGAGTTGCCAATTTAAACCCTCTATAAAACCTTTTTTAATTTTTTCGAGGAAATAATCCCTCTGTAAAACTTTTTTTTTATGAGACCCTCTATTAAACTTGATTGATAATAAATAATATTCTAGAGAAGAGATCATATATATATGATACCATATTATAAAATTAAAGACCCAGATTTGATTAGAAAACCATTAAAAAAAACTTAAAATCGAGGAAATAAAACTCTATATCTAATATTTCAAAAATTACAAGAAAATATCAAAATAAATTTTATTAACTTTTACTCAGAATAGTTTTTTGTTTTTTGTTTTTTTTTAATGGAGAACATTTCAATCCCAAACAACTAATAATGGAAATGAGACAAAAAGACCAATTTAGTTTTGGGAGATATATTTAGGTTACTTTGCAAGTGTATATATTGTGCAAAACTGAGTCGAACCAAGTTTTAAATGTGCAAATGGTTCAATTAAATTTATTTGAACACAAGTTGAGCTTGAGGTCATTATCAATTAAATTTATTTGTTCAAGTTTGGTTAATTTTCATGTCGAACAAGCTTGAGTTTGCACAAATTACTTGATTAACTTATCATTTTTTTCATATAAATACTACAACTAAAAGATTTCATCCCTTATCAAACCTACCTTAATACATAATAACTAAATTATACATGAAATTATATTGTTTAGGTTAAATAATTAGATAGAATATATATATATATATATATATATATTTTTATATTTATAAACTTATAAAAATTAGACTCATCAATCTTTTGTTGTTTTATAAGTAATAATTATATATGTTATTAATTTATTTACAATTTTTTATAATCCAATCTCAAGTTTATATATAAGTATATTTTAAACATTTATATTATCGAGTTTCATATTCATAATTGTAGGGATAAGAGCCCAGAATCATGTGTTGGGCCTTGGGCTTTGTCCGAGGATGTTTAGGTGATCCGAGGAGGGACGAATAGTTACAAGAAATTCCAATTTGAAGTCTCGCAAGGAAGGGATGAATGGAGGGCGGTTCAAGGGTGAATCCCTCCTCGGACCTAATCAACGCAGTTCAAGCGTGTATTCTAGCCACTAAAACGGCCCTCCAGGAAGCTCCATTGATGGGAACATGCTGCATAAGCATACTAGAGAAAAGGAAACCCAAAATATCTTATAAAAGACTGCTACCACCGCATTAAATGCATTACAGCTGCTTTTTTTGCCACATTTATGTGAAGAAGACCTCTGAACAGTACTGTCTTGGCTACTGCAACTCATAGAAAGCTAAAGAAGGTATCTGATGGGACAAGTACTCAAGTAATAGCTCAGATGATCAATAAGTGTAAGATCAAGATGATCAACAAGTGTAAGATCAAGATGATCCAGGAAGAGTTATATAATGTGAAAGACCTATCACGAAGAGGGAATGAGAAAAACTCTAGAAGGGACATTGTAGCACTACAATCTGTAATGATACTCAATTTCGATTGATTTTTGTATAAGGAGAACCTCCTTGGATTGGGAACCTATACACGTTTGGGTCTACTGTTATATTCAACCTACCTTTTAGTATCATATTAGCCGTTGTCCAATTCATAAGGGCCCAGTTCTTCACCTCACTTTCTACAAATTTATTGTTTTGGGCTCACTGGGTCAACATACCCCATATTTTCGGGTTTAGGCCACAAACTGAGCCCCTACAATTGGTGCTGTCTGTGGGGAGAACTTGTGCATCAGTGACTGCAATGGTTAAACATGTTAGGATCAGGCCCACACCAAGCAGGTCCACATCAAATAAAGCTTGCAGGTTCTCAGCTGCGGGACAATTTTCTCAACCATGAATGGGAAAAGGATTGGGAGAGATATTGAAAGGGTAGTGTGCATACTACCCATACAAGCAGAAGCCATTCTAGGGTGGGAAGTCACGTGTCCCAAAGCCAAAACAGTAATAAAGCCCTACAGCAGGAGATCGATGATTTAGAAAAGAAGCTGCGTCGTGCATAACGGAAGCAGTCCCCTTCCGGTTCTGATACGTCTTCTAATGACAAAGGGGACGACAAGTGAAACCTTTTCTCATGAAAAAGAGCACCACCATAAATGCAAACACAAAAGCCCATCTCATAAAGGCCTAGGAAATGACGCCATGAACAAGGCCTTGGATCAGATCTCTAAGTCACCCTTCACACGCAAGATAGAAGGGGTTAAGCTCCCTCGGCGATTCCATCAACCTACGTTCACAATGTACAATGGTCGAATGGACCCCGTAGAACATGTAAACCAGTTTAATCAGAGGATGGCCATCCATTCCAAAGACTAGACTGTGATGTGCAAGGTATTTCTGTCCAGCTTGGGACTAGTGGCAATGAGATGGTTTGATGGCTTGAAGCCAAATTCCATAAGTTCCTTTAAGCAGCTCACCCATGCCTTTGGCTCTCGCTTCATCACGTGTAGCAGGGTTCCTCAGCCCTTGGATTTTCTGCTGTCTTTGTCCATGTGAGAAGGGGAGACCCTGAAAGCGTCCTCGGACAGATATTGGGAGATGTACAATGAGATAGAGCGTAATTTTGATGATGTCGCCATCAACACTTTCAAGAGTGGCCTCCCAACCGAGCATGGTTTAAGAAAATCCCTAACAGGAAAGCCTGTCACCAGCTTGCATTAGCTCATGGATTGGATCGACAAGTATAAAAGGGTTGAAGAAGACCAACAATTGGGTAAAGCTAAAGCAAAGATTGTCTGTCAAGAGAGGAGGGAATTCAGGTTGGACCGGTTTAATAACAATAACCGACCAAGGAGAGACTTTGCAGGACAATTCGAACCTGCCGATGCGTATGCGGCCAATGCCGTATTCCGAGAGCCAATACATCAGGTTCTGGAGAAGATCAAGAACGAGTCATTCTTCAAATGGCCAAGTAAGATGGCAGGAGACCCTATGAGGCGCAACCAAAACCTATATTGTCAATACCACCAAGAACTGGGGCACACCACCGAGGAATGCAGGAACTTAAGGAATCACTCGGACCAGCTTGTCCGAGAAGGAAAATTAAAGCACCTCTTGCATCATTCCAGTAGTCAACAAGGACAGGCGAATCTGGAGTCTCGGAGAGACACATCCTTAAGACCTCCCATAGGCACGATAAATGTCATTCTTGCTACTCTGGGAAGGATCGGGTCTTGTCCTTTTAGTGTGATGTCTGTGGCTTGGCCATCCACCGAGGACAACAATCAGGGGTCCAAAAGAGCCAAGAAAGAAGCCCCACCAGTGCTGGGCTTCTCGGACGAAGATAAGGTTGGAACCATCCAGTCCCACGACGATGTTCTAGTAGTCACACTCAAGATAGGGGGATATGACGTGAAGAGAGTACTAGTAGATCAAGGCAGTGCCATGGAGATAATGTACCCCGACCTATACAAGAGGCTGGGTTTAAAACCCGAGGACCTAACGGCGTACGATTCCCCTTTAGTAAGTTTCGAGGGAAAGAATATTACTTTAAGAGGTCTGGTTAGATTGCTCATACAAACCGGTTCGGATGTGGTGGAAGTGGATTTCATTGTGGTAGACGCTTATTCACCTTACACGGCTATTGTGGCTAGACCTTGGCTTCATGCCTTAGGAGCTATCTCTTCTACCCTGCACCAGAAGGTGAAGTATCCGTCGGAGGGCCAGGTTAAAGAGATTGTGGGGAATCAGTCCATGGCCAGATAGTGCATGGTGGCTACCATCTCACACCGACTCAATGCTGAGTCCTTGGCCTCCGCTGAATGGGGCTCATAGAAATCAACAACCCCGATAATGCCCAGTAATGGATTAACCAAGGAAGCGAAATGCGAGAATCTAGAAAAGGTTGTTGTTGGTAGTGATCCAGAAAAGTTCTTTCAAGTTGGTTCAGAATTACCTCCCCAAGAGATAGAACAGAGTTCCTTAGAGAAAATGTGGATGTATTTGCGTGGGATGCCTACGAGGCCCCGGGGGTTGATTCGAACTTCATCTGCCACCATCTAAATGTTAACTCGTCCATTACTCCCAAGAAACAACCGTCTCGGTGCCCGTTGAAGGAGCACCCTGACGCCGTCAGAGATGAGGTGATGAAGCTTAAAAGGGCAGGAGCTATCAAGGAAGTTTTTTACCCTGAGTGGTTGGCCAATACTGTAGTAGTAAAGAAAAAGAGCGGAAAGTGGCGAGTCTATGTAGACTTCACGGATCTGAATAAAGCCTGCCCAAAAGTTCCGTTCCCTATGCCTCGGATAGATCAGTTGGTAGATGCGACCGCAGGCCATCATCAGATGAGCTTCCTAGACGGCTTTCAAGGATATCATCAGATATCACTGGCCGTAGACGACTAAGAAAAGAAAACTTTTTTCACTCTCATTGGAAACTACCATTACAAGGTGATGCCTTTTGGTTTGAAAAATGTAGGGTCCTCCTACTAAAGGATGATGACTAGGATGTTTGAGCCGCAGTTGGGCAAAAGCATTGAAGTCTATATAGATGACATGGTAGTGAAGAGTAAGGTGGTGTCCAAGCATGTGAGAAACCTTGGAGACATCTTTGAAATTCTGAGGAGACACAAGCTGCGCCTCAACCCTTCCAAATGTTCATTTGGGGTAGGATCAGGCAAATTCTTGGGTTATATGATAACCCACAGGGGAATCGAGGTCAATCCCGATCAAATCAGAGCTGTCAACAGTTTGCAACCATCTCAGAATCCCAAGGAGTTCCAAAAGCTTACTGGAATGGTTGTCGCCTTAAAATGTTTTATTTCTCGGTCGATAGATAGGTGCAGACCCTTTTTCCTCTTGATGAATAAATGGACGGAATTTGAGTGGACCGAGGAATGTGCTTTGGCCTTCCAACAACTTAGAGAATATCTAACTCGACCACTGATCATGTCCAGTCCCGAGGTCGATGAAGTCTTGTTCGCCTACATTGCTGTGGCCCCTCATGCAGTAAGCCTGGTACTAATCTAAGTGGACAGCGGCGTGCAACGACTAGTTTATTACGTGAGCAAATCATTGCATGAAGCCGAGATTCGTTATTTACCACTAGAGAAAGCCATCTTAGCGGTGGTTCAAGCTACATGAAAGCTTCCCCATTACTTCTAGGCACACATAGTAATCGTTCTAACCTAACTTCTGCTCAAATCCATACTTCGAAGTGTTGATTACACAGGGAGAATTACTTTGTGGGGTACAATTTTGGGGGCTTTTGACATTAGGTACATGCCTCGTACCTCCGTCAAGGGCCAAGTCCTCGTAGATTTGGTGGCTGAATTCGCTGAACCCTCATTAGAAGAAGTAACGGAGACACGAGACATGGATGGAAAATCAGTTGGCACAATCTCTCTGCAAGTACCTGCATCCTGGAAAGTATATGTTGATGGGGTAGCGAATCAAAGGGGCTTTGGAGTGGGGTGAGTTCTGGTTTCCCCTGAAAACATTACCATCGAAAAATCACTAAGACTGGACTTCTCGGCCACAAATAATGAGGCCGAATATGAGGCCCTACTGGAGGGGATGTCCATGGTTCAAAAAATGGACGGAAAAGCAGTAAAAATGTTCTTGGACTCAAGATTGGTCGTTAGCCAGGTGAATGGGGAATTAGAAGCAAGAGAAGAAAGAATTCAGGGATACCTAAGCCAAGTTAAGCACCTACAGTCATATTTCAATTCTTTTAACTTATTGCATATCCCTAGAAGTGGAAACACACATGCCAACTCCTTAGCCACGCTTGCCACCTCCTCGACTTAAAGTTTACTCTGGGTCATCCTTGTAGAAGACTTATGCAAACCCTCAGTTACGAAGAGAGAAGTTATCCATGTCCACCAAGTCAGGGTAGGGCCTAGGTGGATGGACCCCTTAGTACTGTTTTTGAAGGATGACATCTTGCCCGAGGAGAAGACTGAGGCTGACAAGATACGGAGAAAAGCCTCTTGGTTCTGGCTATCTGAGGAGTAGAAACTGTATAAATGCTCCTTTTCTGGACCATACTTGCTCTACGTACACCTTGAGGCCTCAGAACTAATCCTGGAGGAGTTATACGAAGGGATTTATGGAAGCCACACTGGAGGCAAGTCTTTATCTCATAGGGCCATCACGCAAGGCTACTGGTGGCCGAACATGCAGAAAGAAGCACACGAATAAGTAAAGAAGTGTGACCAATGCCAAAAATTTGCCAAACATACATCAACCAAGAGGGGACCTCAATCTGTTGATTAGCCCTTGACCATTTGCTTAATGGGGCTTAGATATTGTCGGGGCCTTTCCCAAGGCAGCAGGGAAAAAGAGGTATCTGCTGGTCGGCACCGACTATTTTACTAAATAGGTTAAAGTTGAACCTTTAGCAAACATTAGAGATCTGGACGCTAAGAAGTTTATCTAGAAGAATATTGTTACTCGGTTTGGGGTCCCGCACACTCTCATCTCGAACAATGGTCTTCAGTTTGATAGTAAGGCCTTCAGGAGATATTGCTGTGAATTGGGAATTACGAATAGATATTCTACCCCTGTTTATCCCCAAGGGAATGGGCAAGTCGAGGCTGTTAACAATGTCATAGTGAACGGACTTAAGAAGAGGTTAGATGATGCGGAGGGAAGATGGGTGGAAGAACTACCATATGTCTTGTGGGTGTATTGAACCACACCTCGCAGATCAACATGGGAAACCCCCTTTTCGATGACATACGGAGCCGAGGCTGTTATTCCTTTAGAAACGGGCTTTCTGATGCTAAAGACCAGCTCATTCAGTCTGAGTGGCAACAATGAGCATGCTAGAAAAGAGTTTAGATCTTATTGAAAAAAAAAGAGAAAATGCAATGGTCTAATTGGCGTACTACCAATATAAGCTCAAGCAAGGTTATGGTGCTAAAGTAAAGCTAAGGCCGTTAGTGCCTAGTGACTTGGTGTTGAGGAAAGTTCTGGGCACTACAAAAAACCCAGCATAGGGAAAGCTAGGACCCAATTGGGAAAGACCATATCGCATCACCTCAGTGGCAGGTATAGAGGCATATTTTCTAGAAGATTTAGATGAGCATGTAATACCACGCCCTTGGAATGTAAACAATCTGAAAAGGTATTATTATTAATGAAAATTTCCTTTATCAATTAGTTCTTTTGTGGTATAAAGTCATCATGCTTCTTGTTACTCAATCTATTCAAGTATTAAATAGAACCTAAGTCCTGCATGGCTCATCGGATCACAGGCTTAGGGGAAATTAATTACTTCCAACATCTATTCATGTATTAAACAGAACCTAAGCCTTGCATGGCTCCTCGGACCATAAGCTTGAGGGAAATTAATTACTTCCAACATCTATTCAAGTATTAAACAGAACTAAAGTGTTATATGGATCTTCGAACCATGAGCACTGGGGAAATTAATAACTTATGGTGTCCATTCATCCTCACCTAGTTATCTAACAAAACCTAGGCAATGCCTGGTTCCTCGGATTGCGTGCTTGGGATAAATTAACACCTATTGGCCTCTCCTCTAAGTGTCAAAACTAATCTGAGATGGCATCCAACTCCCAGAACTTATACAAGTATGGAGTAGGAATCTCTATTGTTGATTCCAAATTCAATTATTAAAGTACCAGTGGGGCATTGTTTCCAATTTGTATTAAAATTAAAATGGCAACAACTTGGTTTTATTTGCTATAGTAATGAGTTCGGAAATATTTAAAGTAAAAACACGATAGACAACCAGAAGAGCCTTTTCATTAATAAAAAGCAGGTTCATTACAATCCATGGCAAAGTGCCATTACAAAAAAGGAGAAGAAAAGGGAAAGCATGCAAAAGGAAACTCTAAAACTTATGTTTTTGCCGGTGGAGGGTCTTTTGGATTGGCCTGATATTTCAGCTCTGCGTCCTTGGCCTGCAAGACCACGTCCTTGATTGTGAGGGCATTCTCAGAGAGCTTGGTCTTTGCCGAGGGCTGAACCTCCTTATCCACTCCAGCCCCTTTTGAAACTTCACTATTAGGAGGGGGAGCTTAGATGGTAAGGGGTTCCCCAGCTGGGGGGGGCTATGTTCGTAGTCTCTCGAATATCTTCTGGGAAAAAGATATTTTCAAGCCTCCTTAGCTCGGAGTCTGTAGGGACCCTGACTCGGTCCATGGCAACTCCCCATGATTCCGAGACGTAATTCCTGCACACTACGGCCACCTCCTCGGCCAAGCAGGTTTCCATATCTGCCACCCCACGATCGTAGGACGCATTCATCGCGGCCTCCGTGGCTTCCTTGGCCACCTGAGCTGCTTCCTTTTTTCTGCAGCTCTGCCTTAAGGTTCAAGACAGCTTGCTTCTCGGTGGCCAGATTGATTTCAGTTAAATGCAATTTTTGGTGCTGATCTTCCATTTGCCTTTCCATGGTCTTTAGACTCGCCTTAGCGCTCAATCGTGCCTTGTCCAAGTCCTTGAGCTTTTTGGACAGCTCGGCATGCTCTTCCTTCAAGGCTCCTAGAGACTTCTCAACCTCAAGACGGGAGTGGGTTTCGACATTGATCTGATCATGAGAGTTCCTAACTTACTCCTCGGCGACTTAAACCTATTGAGTAACCTACATAAAAATAATACAAGAGTCGTAGGGAATACAATATGCATCAAAATATTTAACGAAAAGGATTGTTAATTAACTTACCAGTGCAAGGTCTCTCTTTAATGACATGAAAAGGTCAGGTTGCCTAGTTCGTATAAGACCCTCCATGTCCCTAGGCAGGAGGAGAGGTTGCTCTAGGGCTTCAGTGAGAAGGTTGGCATGCCCCATCTGAGACCCCCAGAGCGTGGCATCCCAGGGAATGGGAGCACCCTCCACCTCCAGCCGAGGAGCCTTGGATCACTGGCCTTGGCGCAGCTCGGTCTCGTCCCGACTCTCAACGGGCTTAGTCCTCTTGTCTTTGGGCTTCCTAGCCTTCTTCTGTTGCTTGGCCCCATTTTGAGGACCTACCTCACCCTTCTCTAAATCCTTAGCTTGCCTCTTCTTCCTTAAATTAGGATTGACCTTCAGTCCGAGGTCAACAGGGAGCTGTGAGGGAGGAAGAGGAAGACTGGCAGAAACTTGGGCCTTGGGGACCTCTTTTGAGGTCGACCCCTTGTTCCTATTGGCCATTAAGCTCCTTAGGCCAGTCCTTTGCTTTAAATCCATGCCTTCTTCTTCTTTTGAGTTAGCACCAACGTTGGCAACAGTTAACTCTGGAAGACGAGCTACTAAAAGTCGGTCAGGCTCAGTCTGCGACTCCTTCCTTCAAGACGGAATTGGTCAACTTCGACCTTAAGGGACAATTGCACGGAGGCTGTCTCCTCTCTCGGAATCGTTACCTCCTGATGCACGTGTCGAATTGGTAGCTGAACGGGCGGAAGGTCTCTCTGAACCAAAAATACTAGTTTAGAAACATATATGCGAGCTAATTTGGAATTGCCCACCCTTAATGCCTGGCCCGCGTCTTGAAAGATGTGAGATATTGGCTTGTAGTCTAGAATTAGATGAGCCACCCTAAGCTGTCCGTCTTCACTAACGAATATTTCCGACCTCAGCAAATAGTTGAGCCCGGGAATGTTAACAAGACTAAGCTTCGGAGAGACGTGTTCTTTGTCTGTAAAAATATCCGAGAAGAAAATTATGATTATAAAAAACATATAGTGCCAAAGAAGACCGAAAATCCTTACTAAAGGACCTAATCCTAGGGTATCCAACCTTAATCTCCTGCCTGAGTTGGGCAATGAAGATCGTCACTCCACTCCCCAGAGACAATAAGGTAGTCATCCTTCATGCCTTTATTTGACTTAGGGAGACAGGATATCAGTTTAACGATGTCGAACTGGGACTTGAGATGTTACCCCGTGCCGCCGAGCTTGTGGCACTCGTACAAGTGAACCACATCATGCAAAAGTAAGCTCCAAGCCCATTTGCTCATTAAGAGCATCCACACAGCCCAAGACCCTAAATAGGTTGGGGGCGCATTGATGGGGAGTTAGTCTATGGTTACGCAGATAATCCTTGGTTATCCTACCCATGTGAAGTGTCATTCCTCCCTCTATAAAAGCAATCATGGGAATGACGACTTCACCTATTCTTCTATCTGTGAGTACTCAGTCTGGGGGACAATATTCTAACACCACCATCGGTGGGATACGGTATTTAGCCTTAAAACCCTTCATACCGGTCGGAGAATCCACTAAGTGCTTGAACCTACCCATCTAAGCAAACAAAGGTGACACGAAAGGAATATCCTAAAGAACAGAAAAATGGGCCGAGGAGACTAATCGAGAAGGGGAAGAAAAGTTTAAAGAGATAGAAACTTACAATAGTAGGTGCGCTAATCCTGATCCTTTTGAAAGGACCCTAGAAAATTTCTTAGAAAAAAAAAAAGTTACGGAAATTTAGAATGCTTTATGAGTTGGGACGCTGGGGTTCTCTAAAGCACTTGAGGAATTGTGAAGTAAAGAACAAAAATAAGTTCCCTGAAGGCTTTATATAGAAGGAGAAAATGAGAGGGAATAATCCTACTCAAATTTCTAGGAGAAACGTCAGCCATTAGATGGGCGCTTCATCGTTGGATGTGGGGAACATAACGCTGCCTGGAGAAATTAATAGCGACTCGTGGGCTACGAAGCGTCAGTAACAATTATGAGGCACTTAAAACCGCGCTCCCACATGTGTCAATCAAGGAATCAGTTAGTCTTATCTCCTAAGAGTCAAAACACCACTTTTTCTCCTTGGATAAGAGGGAAAAACCGAAGTTTTGAGGGGCTATTGTAGGGATAAGGGCCTAGAATCATGTGTTGGGCCTTGAGCTTTGTCCGAGGACGTTTAGGTGATCTGAGGAGGGATGATTAGTTACAAAAAATTCCAATTTGAAGTCTCGCAAGGAAGGGACGAATGGAGGGCAGTTCGAGGGTGAATCCCTCCTCGGACCTAATCAACGCAGTTCAAGCGTGTATTCTAGCCACTAAAACGGCCCTCCAGGAAGCTCCATTGATGGGAACATGCCGCACAAGCATACCAGAGAAAAGGAAACCTAAAATATCTAAGAAAAGGCTACTACCACTGCATTAAATGCATTACAGCTGCTTTTTTGGCCACATTTATGTGGAGAAGACTTTTGAACAGTACTATCTTGGCTACCACAACTCACAAAAAGCTAAAAAAGGTATCTGATGGGACAAGTACTCAAGTAATAGCTTAGATGATCAACAAGTATAGGATTAAGATGGTCCAGGAAGAGCTATATAATGTGAGAGACCTACCACGAAGAGGGGATGAGAAAAACTCTAGAAGAGACACTGTAGCACTACAATTTGTAATGATACTCAATTCCGATTGGTTTTTGTATAAAGAAAACCTCCTCGGACTGGGAACCTATAAACGTTTGGGTCTACTGTTATATTCAACCTACCTTTTAGTATCATATTATGTCCAATTCATAAGGGCCCGGTTCTTCACCCCACTCTCTACAAGTTTATTGTTTTGGGCTCACTGAGTCAACATACCCCATATTTTTGGGTTTGGGCCACAAACTGAGACCCTACAATAACCTTTCATGATCACATTATTATGTTTGAACTTGAGTTTAATAGTTGAGCATACACTTAGGTTTTGACTCATTTGTTTAATAAACAAATATATACAATTTTTTTTTCTTCAAGTCAAGACCAAACTATTTATAAACAATTTAGTTCATTTATAATCTTATGTTTAAGGCTTTCATTAAACTTGATTAAAAAATAGCTTTTTTATTATTATTATTAGTATTATTAAAGAAGGGCTTAAGCATATAAAAATTAAAACTATTCTCTATATGTGACCCAATTTATGGATATATATTTTTCTTTTTTTTAGCAACGTGTATCGAACCTGAAAAGTGGCTAATCTATATATATATATATATATATATATATATATATATATATATATATATATATAAAACCGAAACCTCTGCTGGCACCACAATTTTCCACGTCACCTTTTTTTCTTTTTATAATTCTTTTTTAACGTTTTATTATTATATTAGAATTTATCAATTTAGAACCCAATACAAGTATACAACTCCCCCTTCAGCCTTCACAACAAAGTCAAAGTGGTAAACCCCACGACTTCTCTGTTTTCTAATATACGCCAATACCCCACAATCTCTGTTTTCTAATATATGCCAAATCCTCCCGCTGCCGCTGCCACCATGGATCACCGCCACTACATCAATTTCTCTGTGTCTCTCCATCGTCGCCCAACCCAGCCCATCATATTCTTTGTCAGCAAATTATTTTGAGGTAATTAAAACATGTTTTTGACTCTCCTTAATTTCTATATATTTCTCTCTCTCTATCCGCTTCAATTGTTCATGGAATTTTGTTGGTTTGTGGCTGTAGGTTGCTTTGGATTTAAGTTTTTTTGTTTTCGTTTTTTTTCTTTGCAGATTTCCACGTTTTCTTCTTCTTCCTTTGTTGTCAAAGCTATGGCAAAGAAGAATCATGAAATTTCTGTTATAAGATTTTCTTTTTCCGTTTTTTTTTTTTTTTATGTAATTTTTATTCGATTTTTGGTTTCTTGGGATTTTCTATTTGGTTTCAATTCTAGGTTTGTTTTACTTGATATATAGTGTTTTACTCATCTTCATTTTACATTGGTTTGGATTTTCTTTTTCCCTTTTTTTGGTTATGCAATTTTTACTCGATTTTTGATTTCCTGGGGTTCTTTTATTTGATTTCAATTCTGGGGTTGTTTTGGTTTGATATATAGTGTTAATGTCGTCTTCATTTGCATTGGTTTTCCCTTTTTATAAATTATTATAATCTCTGGGTTTTCTTATTATGTTGGGGTTGCAGCTATTTTGGATTCAGTGGGAATTGTTTTTGAAGGTTAGGGTTGGTTAGTATAGTTGTTTGAGATTGCTGAACATGTGTTTGATAGAATGCTCAGATGTTTGTTCTTAGATTCATTTGTAATATGCCTTTTGTTCTCTGTTTAAAAGAATTCAGTTACAAGAAATTACAAAAGGCTAAAATATAAGTTATATAATATGAGCCTTTTAGCATATCAATTACTTGCATTGATACCAATTAATGAATTTCCAATAGGTTTAATTCTTTTTCTTGGTGATAGGTTTCAAATTTGCTACATAGAACGTTTGGTCCTTGTTTTCCTTTTGTTCTTGAAAAGACATAATAATTTCATTGTTAGATGATAGTTGGGAATATTTACAAATTTTCAATTAGTCAAAAAATTTTATTTTCCAGGTTCCAAGGATGAAGGAGATCAAGATTTTAAATGCCAATTTGATGTAAGCCGTGGCTTTTGTGATGGGCGGAATTCAGGAAGCCTGCAATGATATTTGTAGCATTTGCCTTGAAGCCCTCCTTCTGTGATAGTGATCTTTCAATGGTATCATATACATATTACCAAATTTTGTATCTTTATATCCCCAGTATTTGATGTATAGTTTTAACCAATCCAATTTTCTATTTTCTAACAGAGGTGACCAGTAACAAGCCTACCTTTCATCTATAAGATTAATACCTTATACTTTTTTGCTTAATGCATAATGGGTTCTCTCCATGATTGCCTCTTTTGAATGTTTGAGTTTCATAGTTTGTGGTTCACTTTGGAGAAAAAAATTGTTTGTTTAGTACTTATGGTTGTTTTCCTTATACATGCTCATAATATTTTGTTAGGGTACATATTTATTCTATCTTATTTTGAACTCTTAAGTTGGGTAAAACAAAATGGGAATGTGATGGAGGTGGAGGTTGGCTATTATGGTAAAATTGGAACCAAAGGCATGTGGATGAAACTCTGAAGTTAGTAGTGGAGTTGGTGCAAACAACCTGTACACTTGCTATGGAATATATGGAAGCTTAGAGAAATAATCAGTCTAGATAGGCTGTTGAAGAGTGTACATGGCCTCCTATAGGTTCATGTTACAAGGTAAATTTTTCCATCAAGAAATTGCAGAACAATAGATGGTGTGGCTTAAAGGTACAATGATGGTGAAAGTCAATGTATAGGAGCTTTATGTGCAAGAATAGTAGAAGGAAATGATCAAATTGAAGTGCAGGCTTTAAGATTACGATGAGCTAGTAGTTTGGTGTGGATTTGGGGCTTCAAGCAGTTGAGGTAGAGTGTGAATTTAAAAGTCTAGTAGATGAAGTAAAGTCAGCTGGACCTACCAATTTGAGCATTGGCCACATCCTTTCTTAATGATGTTAGACTACTTGGTTCTTCTATTAGGAATATATTTCTCTCTTATGACTTTCCTTGAACAAAGGGACTAGCAGAGTAGATAGCATGTGAAGCAAAGAACTAAGTTTGCTAGACAATGATGTATTGGATGGAGAAGCATCTCCCATGTATTAAGACTCTACTAAACAGTGATGTACCTACTCAATGATTAATAAAAAAAAAAAAACCTGAATTTGTTTGTAGCATTTTTTACTCCAAAAATATTTAAATTAGATTTTTTTTCTACTGAAAGTTGTACTATTACCCCAGTCCATTAAAAATCACTACTAATGTTTTTTTTTTTGAGACCTCAATACTCATGTTTTAGTTTTAAAGTTGTAATATCTATTGGACAATATAGTATTTTGTGTTTCAATGTATTAATATTGTTCTTTTAAAAAAAAAAAAAATTGTCATATTTGAATGATATCTTGTATAATCACTAATATATTATTAATGTCATCTCTTATTTATAAGCATTTCATTTAATTACATAAGTTATTCCAACTAAAATAAAATGAAATGAAGATTTGAAATATTATTTTAAACTACCATAAATAAATTTCAATATTAAATGAAATTAATAAAATTTTCTTTTTAAAATCTTATTTTCAATAGTTTTTCTGTGCATCGCACGGGTTAGCGACTAGTTATTTTAGAAAAGAAAATGTAAAATCTGATTGGTAGAGAGAAATACAATCTATTTCTATGTATATATATTTTAAAAAAATTGTGTCGATTAAAACTCTGAGGGGGTTTGGGCTTTCGTAACTTCCAAACTTTTAACTTGGCGATGCTAGCAAAATAGGGGTGGAGACTCCTCTCAAACCCTAACTCCCTTTGTGCCAAAGTATACAAAGCTAAGTACCACCCAAATGGGGATGTTTTGAATGCAAAACTTGGCTCAAATCCTTCATATGCTTGGAGGGGTATTTTTAAAGCTTTAGAGGTGATAAGAAGAGGAACCTGGTAGAGAGTAGGAAATGGAAAGCTAATTCATATATGGGAGGATAAGTGGCTTCCCGCCCCAACAACCTACAAGGTAATTTCCCCACCTTGACCTTTTGATGATTTTCCTATGGTGTCTGCCCTTATTGATGAGGAAATGAAAAGATGGAAAATGGATACTTTGAAGTCTTTGTTCTTTCCATTTGAAGTAGAAACAATCTTAAACATACCACTCAGCTACAACTTACTAGAGGATAAAATCATCTAGGTAGGAAATAAGAAAGGGGAATTCACAATAAAGAGCACTTACTATATAGCTCTTACTGTGATAAACTCACCTGAGGGCGGGGAATGTCCCATGAAGACCCTAGAACTCCTTTGTGGAAGAAGATTTGGCAACTCAAAATCCCACCAAAAATTAGAATTTTCTCGTGGAAAGCATGTGTAAGTGCTCTTCCCACAATGCTAAATCTAAGAAAGAGGGGAGTGACCATTGATGGAATATGCCCCATCAGTGGGCAAGAAGCTGAGTCCATATATCATGCATTGTTCAGATGTAATATTGCAAAGGAAGTTTAGAGTTGGTGGAAGGAGTGCCTAATCAAAATCTGTGTAGAGAACCAAGACTTCTCTGATATTGCTCTAGGACTCTTATATGCAGGAAGAACTAGAGACCTGGAGATAATGGTTGTGACAGCATGGGCAATCTGGTACAACAGAAACCAGTGTGTGCATGAATCTGAAAAACAATCTGCTGGAAAAATTTGGGACTTCACCTTGAGCCTTCTTTTGAATTATAAAGAAGCATCCAAATTGTTCCAACTTGGTTTAGCCTTTTGTGAGGTAAGTTGGAAGAAGCCTCCAATGGGGGTCTACAAGATAAAGTGTGCGTTTGTTTGGACTTTTTCAAGCCCAAAATGCGCATAAATCAAAAAGTGGAGAAAAAAATGCGTTTGGCTGAGCCCAAAACTCAACTTTTTGAAAAAAGTTGCGTTTTGGGCTCAGGCAAAAGGGAAGTCCAAAACGCGCATAATTTATGGACCTCAGGAGGTCCATAAATCAAAACGCATTGCAAGCATTTTGTCTTTATTACCATCGGGTGCTTGCTATTACAAAAATGCCCCTAAATATATTATCAGTTCTCTCACGCCCCTATCTCATCTCTCTGCTCTTCACTCCGCATGAAGCTCCTCTCACGCCTCCCATCTCTGCCCTCTACTCTGCCCTCTCCGTGGTAAGTCTCTCTGCTCTGTCATCCGTTCTTCTTCCTCTTCTTCTTCTTTCTTTCTTCGTCTTCTTCAACGCGATTCTGATCTTTTTTTTTTTTTTTATAATTTTATTTCTGTCTAATCTGATCTGAGAAATACGTTTTGAAGGTAGAGATTTGCTACCAAAACACCAAGCAACACTGATCTGCTAACAAAAAACCAACACTTGCAGCAAGTTTTTTTTTTTTTTTTTTTTTTTTTTTTTACCGAGTGTGGGAAAAAAATTTTCAGATCTTGCATGCTTTGTTCCTGTTAATGATCTCTTTGTTCTCTTGCCGTACTGAAAACATTTATGGGTACATGGTTTGTGGGTACATGCTTTTTTTACCAAGTTTGTTTTCTTCAGCTCTCTTTGATTTGTTTTCTCGGCAACCCAGAAATAGATTAATGGGTATTGTTTTTGTTGATTGGAATTAGTTGATTGGAATTCTCGGCAACCCAGAAATAGATTAATGGGTATTGTTTTTGTATTGGCAGTGTGCTTGTTGGTCACCAACTAGTGGCTAGTTTTTTGGTAGTAAAATGAAGTTAATAGCAACATGTACATAATGAACCTTGTAGTCCAATTTGTTCTTAAGTACAATTCAAGTTGTAATAAATTTAAGTAAGGTGTGCTGAATTTTTATGTGTGGATCTTACCACAATCTTTCTGTTACAATCAATGACTTGGGAAATTATTTATTTAATTCCGGTCCTATTAGATTGATACTTTTATCTCTTTTCAACATTTAGATTTATGTCTTTTCTGTATATAAATCAGGTTAAGTGACTGTAATTCAAGTAAATTAATAAAACTTATAATTCATATGTAATGCGTCCATGCTATCAGATGTGGATGAAGCACAGTGAGTGTGCTTATTTATATTTTTTGCAAATTATGAGATGATTATGGCTGACATGTCCCCTGAATTGGGAGTTCATCTTAGAAATGGTAAATGATAATCACTTACTAAAAAATGGTTAATGATAATTAAAAGAAGACTCAACTAATTTTGCCTGCTTGTGGCAGAATATCAATCAATTTCTGAGTTTAATTTCCCACCTTTCTAATGTGTGTTCCATTATGGAGGGAGAAGCATGTATGGCATATGTATGTTGTATCTGGTGGAATTGCAATGTAGTGGTCTGGTGTTTGCTTGAAGGAGATACTGAAGTGTGGTAATTAGATAAACATTTCTTTTTATCATATTTGATCCAGCAAACAGTCCTATGGAAGCTATTAGAAGGGAACACCCCTCCTATACCTGAAACATTGTCACCCCTAAAAGTATCAGTTGGGATTCTTCAACTATGTGTGATTGAGTTTTCAAAAGTTTTATTGTGATCCCTAACAAACTAAAGAATTAGGATGGCTTCTACCATTGCTCTTATTATGTCACAATAGAGAATTAGGATCCCTGACAAACAGTCCTAGTAGGGAATGAAATTGCCTTTAGTCCTAGAAAGGAGTTACCATTGCTCTTATTATGTCACAGACTGACTTGACCCAGGTGGAAGTAAAACGTGCCTTTAGTCCTAGTAGGGAATGAATTGTATTAGAAAGTATCTGAACAAATTTTTTTGACTCCATAATCCGTCTTCTTAGGCTGTAATATATAATAGAAAGTTAGTTAAACTAATAGTGAAAATGGGGATTGCAGAGACAAAGTTTTTCTCAGCATGGACAACAGGACAAAGTTTTTATTTTTCTTTTCCTAGGTTTTTCTCAGCAACCAAACAGTGGCTGTGATTGGTTAGGATTGTAGAGACAAAGTTTAATAATGAATTTTTTTTTTTTGTTTGCTTGATATGGTTTTGCTAATATGCTTCAACCTCACTGGTTAACTTTATAGATGGGTAAAAACACCATTTCCAATCCCGAGGCAAAAAAGGCTAGAGCATTATGGGATAATAATCCAAGCTGGACAACTACTTTTTGTAACCTTTATGTGGAACAGATTCAAATCGGGACAACTACTTTTTGTAACCTTTATGTAGTACAATTTAAACTTGGATTATTGGTGTATATTTTATCATCTTTTTACATTTTTATTTTGTGCTTCATGATGATAAAAATTATTTAGATTTAATTAATATTAATAAGAAATCATTAATAGTAATAACAAATAATTATGACACTAAAAAAGAAAAATTGCCCAAACATTATTAAAATAATACCAATAATATATATTTATTATTATTATTATTATTATTATTATTATTTAGTAAGTATATGAAATAGATGATTTAATAAGTATGAAATAAACTCACATCCACCAAAAAAAAAAAAAAAAAGTATGAAATAAATTCCCTTATATATACATTGTCCTTTTTAGTAATTTACCCCTAAAAAAACCACTTTTATAAGTGCTAGCCAAACACTCAGCTTTTTTATTATGCACTTTTTAACAGTTTTTACCAAACACTCAGCTTTTTGAAACCCCACTTTTTCATTATGCACTTTTAACAAAACTCCACTTTTTCATTATGCACTTTTTCAAAAAGCTGAACCAAACTCACCCAAATGTGGATGAGGTGACATCAGAGAGAGGAAGGAAACCAAGTATTGGAGTAATCATAAGAGATTTCAAGGGTGAGGTTGCAGCTGGTTTTTGTAGACTGCTACTTGGAAATTTCTCTGTGTTGGAGACTGAAGCTTTGGCAATGGAAGCTGGTGTTCTGTTAGCAAAAGAATTGGACCTCCAACAAATCATCATCGAATCAGACTCTCTCTTAGTTGTTCAGAACATCGCAGCCAAGGAAGTTAGTGGAGAAACATGCCATATTATTCAAGGAATTCTGAGTAGTCTGGACTGTTTTAGTAGGTGGCAAATCAAGCATGTGAAGAGGGACTTTAATAGGGTAGCGCATGAACTAGCCCTCTATGCTAAGTGTAAGGAAATTAGCCAGGTCTGGGAGGGATGTTCCTCGTCCATAGTGAGACACCTGATCCACCAGGATTGTCTATGATGATATAGCTATCCTGTTTCCCATTGTACTTCTTCTGTTTTGTTTAATGAAAGTCTTCTCATCAAAAAAAAAAAAATCATATATGCACCCTTGGTTGTGATATGGTTTTCATTCCATTAAGTATGTACCCAACCAAGTATACTTGGTCAAGGGTACATGAATACCAAGTCATTTCCCAAAACTATGAGATCTGTGGGCTTGAACCACAAAAGAAAAGGGCGATGCATGAGTCCAAAAGATTTTACTGGAACTTCTTTGTGTTGTCAATTGTTTGGTTGCTGATTTGACCAAGAAGATGATACAAAGTAGCTTTATTGAAGAACGCCATATAGGGTTGTGCCTCTTCTTTTCTCCAGAAGCTATAGTGAGGCCGACAACAGATATGTGCTTTTGTCCCATTTCCCTGAAGCATCAGTAAAGAATACAGAAAATTTTTAGGTACTAGCACGGAAAAATGGTGATCTCTCCTTCCACATTCATGGTGGATTTCACTGTGAATTTAATGAATGAATCTCACTATAAGTTTGAAATGAGAGAGTATTATTTTTCATGTTCCGAGAGTACCTAAAAATTACTCAGATGGTAGACTTATGCTCCTGTTCTTTTCACTATAGCAGCTTTATAATTTAAGATGGACAAATGCAATTAATCAAATAAAAAAAAATTGCGAAAACTAAACACATATAAACTATTGTGAAATATTTCTAAAAATGAATCATTTTAAAAAAAAAGAAATCTATCTTTTACTTAAAATAGTAAGGCAACAAGGCATCCAAATTGGGATATTGTAGGGAGTCTCTAATTGTGTACTAGGCACACCATTGCTTAGACATGGCAAAACGGCCTAGAATTTGCTGACATGACCATAACCCCTTTTTTTGGTTCGAATAAAAACAAGTTGACTCATGACCCAACCCGTTTTACAGGTCAACCCAACCCAACCTGGCTAACATGTGATCTGACCTGTTTGTTTAAAACTTTTTTTTGGGTAAAAAAATAATTAAAATTAAGATATATTTAGTTTACTTGTTTGTTATGAGCTTTGTATTGCACAACTCAAACTCAATTGACAAATATAATGCACTTAATTTTTTTTATAATAAAAATAAAACATCAAAATTTTAAAACATTTTTTGGATGACACCATTAAAAAAACATGAATTTATATTTAAATCCAATTAAATACAATGGCATCAATAAAACAATTGAGAGCTTTATCTAGTTGCATACAAACAAATTGATGATTGTATGCAATAATTAAAGATTGATGTATTCTTTTTGCTTGAGTAACGCGATAAGTAAAGATTTTTAAATATCAAATGACAAAGAATATACCAAGATAATTTGGTTGCAGTAGACTTAAAAACATATATTTGAAATTATAGACATGTATGAGAAGTATATAAAAGTGTGAAAAGAGTAAAAGCCGAAATATATCAACAAAATTGGCATAAATTGTGGATGCTTGACCTATTTTTTAACAGTTCATATCCAAAATAGAAGGACTTTAAAAATAAAATATGATATTTTCTAGAGTGTATATTGCTTAACAATAATGTGATATTTATAATAATAATAAAAAGACCATGTATAAATAAGTGTACAATCAAATTTTGATGTATATACCCAAACTAAAATAAAGTATCAACTACAATGCATCTAAAATTAAACACAACTTCTCCTCAAAAAAAAAAAAAAAAAAACAAAAAACCCACTATTAGATTATTTTTCAAGATATTAGATTATGAAATTAGTTTTCAAGTTTTTAAATTTTTTATATGTTTTAATTCTTTGTTAAATTAGTCATCCAATTGGACATTTTCAATTTTGTTTTATATTTTGGGATGCTAATGTTGTGTAGTAGTGAAACTTATGTGTTTATTTTAATTATATTTTCAAAGGGTAGTTTAGACTCCTTTGTGTTTGTGCTATTTATTTTGATTAGCAATGTTGGGCTTTGTATAATTTTTTAATTATTGAACAAATATCAATTTGTTGAGCTGAGATCTTTTTTTATATGGGTGGTGAATTCAAAATAATGCATTTTATACCAATGAATTTGCTATATGACTTACCAAGTGGCAAATACATTCCTAGAGAAAAAAAGCAAATACATGTTTTTTCATAAAAAATTTCACGGGGAAAATATGGGTCGACCTGCCAACTAGACCCAACCTGCAACTCAATTTCCTCGATCCATTTCTGACCCACATAATATGACTCGTTTTGACTGGAACTCATTTTCAACCCGTTTTGCTCCCCATGCCATGTGTGTCCCTTAGTGGCATAAAATGGTTTCTTCGGTAACATAAGCATCTTGTTGAATCCAAAGAATTACTCTCCTCTTAGCCCTAGTCCTACAAGGTTACAACTGCTACAAGATCGCCAGTGTCTTTCACTATGTCTCGTTTCTAAAGCATGTAACTCAACAGTGATTAGCGGAGATATCATTATGATTTTAAAAATTAGAACGGTCAAATAACCAAAGAAACCAACACAAGATTGTTGGACTCGAACAAAAACAACAACTTGGTCATGATGTTGGTCTCAAGTCATCACAAAAACCATCCTGATTTGAGTTTGTCACAAAACTCTCAAGGGACATAATGATAATTAGCCAGAGTGCTCAACAAAATTGGATGCTTGACAAAGTACTTTAGAGTTGTTCTACATCAGAGTATGTTATTTGGTTCTCATCTAGATTTATTATTTGCCTCACTTGAAAATATTGTGTTCCAACATACTTATCTTTTTCCCCCCTTATAATTCAATAGTAAAAATGAGGTCCTAGATGTCATGAAAAACTAATAAATGCCAATTTGAATTACAACGCTCATTTGGTTGAAGACGAGAGAGAATTGTAGTAGTCTGGTAGATGTTTGCATTGATGGAGCACCCTTATTAGTGACATACATGATTAGTTACAAGTTTCAACTTACAAGTTGCATCAACTTTTGGATGCAGTAAAAAATGTGTAAGAGTTAGAATGGATGTCGTGGACTTTGAACTATTAAGATGATGTTTCATAACCAATTTTAAAATTTTGAAATTTTAAGACTTGATTGTTTTGTTTAAATTAACATTTTGATGATTTTTAAAGAGGAAAATTTGTACCTGTTTAAATAAAATAACAAAAATTGAAACTAATCAAAGTAAATACTAACATGAATTCTGAAAATATCCAATGGCACGATGTAGTACCTTTATTTTATTACTTTTACAATGGTAATAGAGAAATGTTAGGACCAAAACTTTTATCACATCTTTGCCACATGTTATGGATGGATGGATTCCACAACAGAAGAAGGAACATATCACAAACTTCCATCTCGACATGTTTTTCTCATTACGACTCACCACAACAACATAGTAGAACTCATAGGAAAAATCCTTTTATAGAATTGCTTATTGCAAAAATATGCTTTACAACAATACAACCTCTCTTTAGCACAATAAAGGACACACCCGTAAATAATTGAGAATAACACTTACATTGAAAAAATAAGTTGGTAAGAAACATGAGTTAGTAGGATTTTAAAATGGAACATAATTTTACATATTTATTGTAGCAAGTAAATCGGATATATATATATGATTTTTTATTTTATTTTATATGATGAGAAAAAGTTTATATATATATATATATAAAATATTTGAAAAATTAATTTATAAGCAAATAAAGCAAATTGAAAACCAACAAGATAGTTTGCATGATTGACATATGGCATTGGACAGGGATGAAGCCAAGACTTGGAGTTAGGGGGGGTGGTTCTATTGTTGGTTGCATACAGCAGCTCCTACCTCCAGCTTTGCTACTTCTTAGCCGCTGAGGGCTTTTGTGTGTGTGTGTGTGGAGTTTTTGATGTGTGCGTTTGCTATTGGATAAAAACAAAATTATCTTGTTTAAAAATTTTAAAGGGTTAGTTGCTTGTTTTGAGTAAAATTGGTTAATTGAGCTTTTTTTTTTTTAAAGCTTTGCTATTGGCAGTTTTTATTTTGGGCTTGTATATTTTGTTTTAGATTTTAGATCCATAAATTTTTTGTTGATATGGTGAGTGGTTATTGGTAAGTAAAAAAGTGATGTAAGTGGTGGGCCTAAATGTGAACTAGTAAGAATTTGTATCATAATTGTTTGTAAAAATGTTGTAGATAAGTTTGTGACTATAGCATTACTTTTAAAAGAATCAATAATATTGTTAAGAAGGGAAAAATATAATTTTACATAACAAAATTGCTAAAATTAGTACACACACCACATGAACACTTAAAAAATTTGGGGGGGGGGGGGGGGGGGACATTACCTCTATAGTCAATGTGTACCTCCATCACTTGCAGTGGTACTACACATCTAACAAAATGATAATAAAATTGGGCTATTGTTCTTTCCTGATGTTTCTCCGAAAAAGTGAGAGAAAAGTTCGAAAATCTAATTTATAAATAGACAAAGTTATTTGAAAACCAACAAGATAGTTTACATGATTGACATATATATGGCAGTTCTAGTACACAGTCTCAAGAGAATGATAATTATATCAGTCTATTCTTCTTTCCTGATATTTATCCTAAATAGTGAGAGAAAAGCAAGGGATTTTGGACCAGGTGATATGTTCCACAATTCATTTAAAGGCCTTTTTCAACAATTTTTTGTTTCCAAATTTATTATGTTCTATTCTGTTAGTCAATTTGTAATTTGTTCATTGCCTAAAAATGATAGAGGACTTTTTCTCTCTAACCAAGAATATGCCCTAATAACTTCCCACACCGTAACATATGGAATGCCCTCAACTCTTTATCTATGATGCCAATTTGTGTGCAACCATTGAGAGACTTTCACCAAGCCAAAACACCTCTTTGGCTATAAAAGGTGTGGCTGCATGATAGTTGAAACAAGAAAATCATGAAAAAGTAGTATTGATACACCAAATTCAAGTCATTTCCATGTTAGACAAATAGCAAAGAATAGTTTGCATGATTGACATATGGTACAAGTAATACACAATTATGTTTAATAAAGTAAACCAGTTGCACTTGGGTGTCAGCCACACTTAAAAAAACACACATTTTGTGTAGAATGAATTGCTTATTTTTCCCTTTTGAATACATAACACTCTTTTATCGCCAATTCATTAATCCCAATCCCAAAGACATGGAATCCCCTATACAAAATTCAGCCGTGTTTTTCTTTCTACCCTCTTTGTTATGTATCATGGTTTTCTTGTTTCAGCTATCTAGAAAACTCTCTTCTTACCCACCAGGCCCAAAAGGGTTACCCATCATTGGCAAAGTGTCAATGATGCCCCGAATGTCTCACCATCGTCTAGCCCAGCTTGCTCGGCAATATGGTGGGCTCGTCCATCTCCAAATGGGCTTGCATAACATGGTTGTCATATAAACTCCAGACTTGGCCCGTGAAGTCCTCCAGGCCCAAGATAGTGTATTCGCGAACCGATCCTCAAGCTTCGCAGCTACATACCTAAGCTATGATCGGGCCGACATGGCCTTTGCCAATTACGGCCAATTTTGGCGTCAAATGCGTAAGATATGTGTCACAAAACTCTTTAGCCGAAAACGAGTTGAGACTTGGGACTCTGTAGGAGACGAGATCAACAAGAAGGTCCAAACCATTTCGGCCAAAACTGGAACACCCATTAATCTCTCTAAGATGGCTTCAAGTCTCACTAGCCAAATAATCTATAAGGCAGCGTTTGGTTCCAACTCACGTGAAGGAGAAGAGGACCAGTTTGAAAACATTTTGCAAGAATACTCGAAGCTTTTCGCCGAGTTTGATTTTTCAGATTTTATACCGTGGTTGAGTTGGATTCATACAAAAAATTTAAAGAAAAGATTGGTTAATGTAAGAAGGGCACTTGACTTGTTCATTGATAAGGTCATTGATGAACACTTGGCCAAAAAGAGAAACAAGAATAGCAAGGATGAGAATGAAGCTGCTGCTACAGATATGGTGGATGAACTAGTAAGTTTCCTTGATGAAGGTGTTGATCATGAGAACAACAAGTCCATGGACTCACTATCCACCTTTAAGCTCAATAGAGATAACATCAAAGGTCTTATCATGGTAAGAGCTTTTTATCATGGTAAGGCTTATTTAGTAAAATTTAGTGTATCTCTCACATCACTATTTATCATAAATTGCATAGGTATGTGCATGGATGACAAAAGTAAGATTTATTGGTTGTCTATATTATTACACAGGATATAATGATTGGTGGAACTGAAACTGTTGCTTCAGCAATTGTGTGGGTATTGGCAGAGCTAATGAAGAACCCAGAAGATCTCAAGAAGGTCCAAGTAGAGCTCTCAAATGTCGTAGGCTTGTGCCGTAGAGTCCAAGACTCCGACCTTGAAAACCTCACTTATCTCAAGTGCACACTCAAAGAAACTCTTCGTCTCCACCCTCCAATCCCTCTCATCGTCCATGAGACTGCAAAGGACACTGTGTTAGCCGGGTATTCTATCCCAGCTCGCTGGCGTGTGGTGATCAACGCATGGGCTATTGGGCGGAATGGGACGGCGTGGGAGGAGCCAAATGCATTCAAGCCCTCGAGGTTTTCGGAACAAGGTGCTAAGGATTTTAAGGGAAATGATTTTGAGTTTATTCCATTTGGGTCAGGAAGGAGGTCTTGCCCAGGCATGCAACTAGGGTTTTATGTATTAGAGAAAAGTGTGGCTGAGCTTGTTCATTGTTTTACATGGGAGTTACATGAGGGAATGAAGGGTAGTGAGCTTGATATGAGTGATATGCCTGGACTCACCACTCCAAAAGTTGCTCCTCTTATTGCAGTGCCAAGTTGTCGCCTAGAGTGTGCACTTTTGTAGGTGAAATAACAAGAAGGAAGATGTTTTTTGGGGTTGATCAAAATAGAATATAAACTATAAATACAAAGAAAACTTTTTGTTAGTTTCTCTTGATCTATTTTGCTTAAAACATAACAGTATAATTATATCCCGAAAAAAAAAATGTGAGGCTTTATATTACTTTAGTCCTATTTTATAATGACAAATAAATTAAATCGAACAAAGATTCAGTGGTGTAAAAGGCCAAGAGATAAAATACACCATTATTATAGGTTTGTTTTTTTTTTTTTTTTAATTGTAAATTTTATTCCTGGGCTATTTTTTTTTTACTCATAATATTGTTGCTTGGGCTGCTTTACAAGTTGAGCTCAAGGTCATTATCAAATTAGATTACATGTTTAAGTTTAGTTCATTTTCATGTCAAACAAACTCAAGCTTGCACATGAACTACTTGATTAACTTATTATTTTTCCATATACACACTACGACTAGAAGATTTTACCCCTTCACAAATCTACGTTAATACTTAATAACAAAATTATGCTTGAAATTACATTGTTTGGGTTAATTAGATAAAATGATTTTTGTTTATAAACTTATTAAAATTAGACTCACCGATCCTTTATTGTTAAAAATTGTATATAATTTTATCATGACATGGACTATTTAAATTATCAATAATTTTTTTTTTTGAGAAAAAAATTATCAATAAGTTATATGAAATAATTATATATCTTATTCATTTATTTACAAATTTATATCATCAAATATCAAGTTTATATATAAGTATATTTTAAACATTAATACATACATATAATATTATATATACATTAATATACAATATTATTATGAAGCTTTTATTAAGCCAATATGCATAAACCATTTCAATATAATCCTAATCAATGGTATTTTCCTTGAATTTAACACTCATAGTTATATTTGGTAGAGTGGTGCCGGTGAAATATAGTAAATGGGTTAAACTAACCTTTGATAAATGTATTTTATTAAAGTTGTTGGGTAATTAAGAGAGCCATAGCGAAAAGAGAAAATCATAAGCAAGAATTTAATTTGGTTTTTTTTTTTTTTTTGACAGCTTATGATGATGGTGAAAAGTCCCTAATGACAATGTCTTTACTCTTGAATTATATCTTACATTTTATGAACCTAACATAGGGTTTATATAATAGAGAAAGGAATGCATGTCATCATTGCATGCATCTTCTAATTTGAGTATTCAACTTTTATAATTAATATATATATATATATGAGAGAGAGAGAGAGAGAGAGAGAGAGAGAGAGAGAGACTGATGTACTATAAAATATACTAAGATAGATAGATATCTCATTTGATATGCTAATTTCTAGCTAAAATGTCAACTAAGTAGCAAAACAATACCAATAATAATATTTACTGTGTTTGCCTAAATTTACTGTCAGTAAGAATTAATATACGTAAAAAATGAGGATAATAATTACAACAATAAACTAGCCTCTAAGTACACGAGTGTGCATGTTTAGAAACTCTTCTATATTTAGGAGAATCCCTAATACCACTGGAAAGATTCATCGAATTTGCTGGGATACGTCTTTTACCGTTCAAAAAAAAAATGTTAATACTTTAGATATTTAATACTTCATTCATATTAAAATAGAAATGTTAAATTAATTGGTTGATTATGTCAAAGTGACACTTTACCACTGAGTTATATCCATTGTGTGGGTGCAAGCGCCAGCGATGGTGCGTTCATTTTGGGGTTTCCCCCAAAACGTTTGTGGGAAGTACGCATTGGCCTAGGGTGGACCAATGGCTAAGGGTGTAAATGGAGTTGCCACCTAGATTAGGTCTAAGAACTATAAATATAGCGCTCTTCATGGAAGGACTGATATTTTACCAGAGTACGTGTCTAGAGTTTAAGTATGGGGATAGGAAGGTGTTAGACACTCAACCCCACCCGACCCATGGGTCGGCTTCCACTCATTATGCTCCAAGTCTTAATCTCTTTAAAGACAGGTTTAACATGTTATTATAACTCACACACACTCTAGCATGCATTTAAAGCAAATAAGCATGGCATAATCATTCCTAGGCCTTGCACTTATTTATCACAACATTAGACAACATATCCAAGGACAGAAACATCACATGGCAAAATCAAACAAGCATGTTATGAACATCCAAACATCAAAGGCATAACATTCAACCAAACATATCATGTTCATCAATTGCATCAAGCTCATTATTCGAACCAATGCATGTTCGTGTGAATGCATGACTTACCCCACTTACCTCTCTACATCACAGCACCTATGCATCAATGCATATTCAGATTCATATGCATGTTTATAGCATTTAACCGAATTGAAACCCTAATAAGCATTAAAGAGATAAAACCAACAAAATAAGACAAAAACATAGAAGCAGAGACTCCAAGACACACACAACAGGTTAAACAAAGACTAAAACATGTGAATAAAACAAAGGGAAGACAAATAGGAGCAGATTAGGGTTTCTAGGCAGGAGTATGCATGCGCATACATAGGGCATGCGTGCGCAGCCCAGCTTTATGCATATGCATACGCATGAAAGCAGCGTGTGTATGCATACACGCCCTAAGAACTTGACCCAAAAACTACAAAACAAAAACACAAAAGCAGGGAATCTATCAACCTAACATACTTAAAACATGAACACAAAGTAAACCTAGGCTAAACAAACATATTAAAGCAAACATAACACATATATAAACACAAGATCAAAAGGAAAAGTAAAGAAAATCGAAGAGTCAAAGTTAGAAATTTTACCTCAACACAAGAATTCTTTAGAGCTTGATTTTGACCGTCCCCCCCCCCCCCCCCAAGTCAATCTAGTCACAACCAATTCAAAAACGAGTTAGTAAACTAAGAACTCAAATATCAAGACCAGAAAAGGTCTCAATCAAATAAAATTTGAATTGATGATGTTTTGTGAAAAACTCCCTCTTTGATTCACTATTTCATAGTGAATCTTATGTGTTTTTCCATCGGAATTCGTCCTCTTTGAAAATGTACCATTTAAGGCTTTATATAGTTGAAAAATAGGGGTTTGGGGTGGCTCTCAGATGATGTAGAATTCGATCCAAACCTAGTTAAAATGCAAAAAACTTGCCTTACATAGTTTATGGAACCCTAGCATGCACATGTACGCATGTGTATGCGTACGCATGCATGAAGCATGCACACATAGCTCTTGAGCATGCCCTAGGGTTTTTGTGGCCTTTCTTTTCCAAAAATAGTTTATTTGGTTAAAAAATAAGTTATATTTTTCATAAATACTTTTCTCAAGTCAATTTTCATCTGATTGGGCCCTAAACCAACCTTGGGCTTTAGAATTCTTACATCATTGGAGAATGGGGGTCCGAGTCGTAAGGGGTACAAAATATGGTGTCTACACCTCCCCTGCCCCCCGCCCCCCTCCTCCCAACTCTTTGGTCTTAAGAATGCTAGTTTTAAGGATGAGTGATTGCCCTTTTTTGACCCTTACTACTCAACCTTGCTATTGGACTAATACTTGTATACTCGTACTTGCTTTACTATTCTACCCAAGACAATAATAGTGGAATAGTAGCTTTGAGTTTCTCAATCATGAATTATTTTTCTATTTGATTTCTATTTTCTAATTCACAAGTTTTTATATTTGACAATGTAAAACATTTTTTTTTTCTAGTGATGCTCATTATGGAATCGATCAACAACATTGTCAAAGCTCATGGGGTGTATATGTATTTGGTGGAGTAGGTAAATGTAATCATGAAGGAAATGATCTTTACATGAAAATGAAAAAAGATTACTTCCACCAAAGATAAATAGAATGTAAAAACAATCAATTGAAACAGAATTTTCATCTCATGATCAACCAAGAAAATATCTGCTCAGAAAAGACATTCACAAATACACAGGCTATGAACTTCGTCACATAAACACTCAATTTACATCAAAACTTAGTAATATAATAATGGACCAACTAACCTATTATAAATTACAAAGATCAAGAATGCACTCACAAGCTGTGAAGCAATGCACGTAATTGATACGCTTGGAACATTACCTTAAATTGCTAAAAAAAATTACGCATCTTCAAAATATTCGGGGGTGGTTTCCACAACAGAAGAAGGAACATATCACAAACTTCCATCTCGACATGATTATCGAAAACATAGTAAACTCATAGGGAAAAAAAATAATCCTTTCATAGAATCACTTCTTGCAAAAATATGCTTGACAATAATACAACCTCTCTTTAGCATAGTTTTTTGACATAAATAATTGAGAATAACACTTACATGATAATTGATAAGTAGTTTTTTTTTTTTTAATTATTTTTTTTAACATTGAAAAAGTAAGTGGGCAAGAAACATAAGTTAGTGTGATTTTAAAATGGAACGCAATTTTACATATTTATTGTATTAAGTGAATAAGATATATATATATATATATATATATATATATATATATATATATATATATATATATATATAAGCAAAAAAAAAAAAAAAAAAAAACAAACAAACAACAAACAACAAAAACTTTTAGTAATTTTAGGAGTGTTTTTTTATGAAGAGATTATTTATTTATTTTTTTTATTTTACAAAAACGTAAATGTGTGTTTGTTTTAATTATATATGGCAGTGGTAGTACACAATCTCAACAAAATGATAATGAAATTGGTCTATTGTTCCTTCCTGATGTTTCTCCGAAAAAGTGAGAGAACAGTTTAAAATCTAATTTATAATTAGATATAGCTATTTAAAAACCAACAAGATAGTTTGCCTGATTGACATATATATATATATATATATATATATATATATATATATATATATATATATATGTATATGGCAATGTTAGAACATAATCTCAACAAAATGATAATTATATCAGTCTATCTATTCCTGATATTTCTCCTAAATAATGAGAGAAAAACAAGAGATTTTTGACCAGGGGCTCTGTTCCACAATTCATTTAAAGGCCTTTTCAATAATTTTTTGTTTCCAAATTTATTCTGTTCAATTCTTTAAGTTAATTTGTAATTTGTTCATTGTCTAAAAATGATAGAGGACCATTTCTCTCTAACCAAGAATATGCCCTAATAACTTTCAAAACCGTAACATATGGAATGCCCTTAACTATTTATCTATGATGCTATTTGTGTGCGACTATTGACTATTGAGAGACTTTCACCAACCCAACATGCCTCTTTAGCTATAAAAGGTGTGGCTGCATGGTAGCTGAGACAAGAAAACCCTAAAAACGAAGTATTGATACTCCAAATTCAACCCATTTCCATGTTCGACAAATGGTGACGGATAGTTTGCATGATTGACATATTACACTGGTAGTACACGAATTTTTTTATTAAGTAAATCAATTTCACTTGGGTGTCAGCCACACTTAACAAAACTCAGTTTCTATAGAATCAATTTGCTTATTTTTCCCTTCTGTGTAGAATCAATTGTAACACTCTTTTATCGCCAATTCAAAAAATCTCAATCCCAAAGCCATGGAATCCCCTATACAAAATTCAGCCGTGTTTTTCTTTCTTCCCTCTTTGTTATGCATCATGGTTTTCTTGTTTCAGCTATCTAGAAAACTCTCTTCTTACCCACCAGGCCCAAAAGGGTTACCCATCATTGGCAAAGTGTCAATGATGGCCCATATGTCTCACCATCATCTAGCCCAGCTTGCTCAGCAATATGGTGGGCTCGTCCATCTCCAAATGGGCCTGCATAACATGGTTGTCATATCAACTCCAGACTTGGCCCGTGAAGTCCTCCAGGCCCAAGATAGTGTATTTGCGAACCGATCCTCAAGCTTCGCAGCTACATACCTAAGCTATGATCGGGCTGACATGGCCTTTGCCAATTACGGCCAATGTTGGCGTCAAATGCGTAAGATATGTGTCACAAAACTCTTTAGCCGAAAACGAGTCGAGACTTGGGACTCTGTAGGAGACGAGATCAACAAGAAGGTCCAAACCATTTTGACCAAAACTGGAACACCCATTAATCTCTCTAAGATGGCTTCAAGTCTCACCAGCCACATAATCTATAAGGCAGCATTTGGTTCCAACTCACGTGAAGGAGAAGAGGGCCAGTTTGAAAACATTTTGCAAGAATACTCTAAGCTTTTTGTGGAGTTTGATTTTTCGGATTTTATACCGTGGTTGAGTTGGATTCATACAAAAGATTTAAAGAAAAGATTGGTTAATGTAAGAAGGGCACTTGACTTGTTCATTGATAAGGTCATTGATGAACACTTGGCCAAAAAGAGAAACAAGAATAGCAAGGATGAGAATGAAGCTGCTGCTACAGATATGGTGGATGAACTAGTAAGTTTCCTTGATGAAGGTGTTGATCATGAGAACAACAAGTCCATGGACTCACTATCCACCTTTAAGCTCAATAGAGATAACATCAAAGGTCTTATCATGGTAAGAGCTTTTTATCATGGTAAGGCTTATTTAGTAAAATTTAGTGTATCTCTCACATCACTATTTATCATAAATTGCATAGGTATGTGCATGGATGACAAAAGTAAGATTTATTGGTTGTCTATATTATTACACAGGATATAATGATTGGTGGAACTGAAACTGTTGCTTCAGCAATTGTGTGGGTATTGGCAGAGCTAATGAAGAACCCAGAAGATCTCAAGAAGGTCCAAGTAGAGCTCTCAAATGTCGTAGGCTTGTGCCGTAGAGTCCAAGACTCCGACCTTGAAAACCTCACTTATCTCAAGTGCACACTCAAAGAAACTCTTCGTCTCCACCCTCCAATCCCTCTCATCGTCCATGAGACTGCAAAGGACACTGTGTTAGCCGGGTATTCTATCCCAGCTCGCTGGCGTGTGGTGATCAACGCATGGGCTATTGGGCGGAATGGGACGGCGTGGGAGGAGCCAAATGCATTCAAGCCCTCGAGGTTTTCGGAACAAGGTGCTAAGGATTTTAAGGGAAATGATTTTGAGTTTATTCCATTTGGGTCAGGAAGGAGGTCTTGCCCAGGCATGCAACTAGGGTTTTATGTATTAGAGAAAAGTGTGGCTGAGCTTGTTCATTGTTTTACATGGGAGTTACATGAGGGAATGAAGGGTAGTGAGCTTGATATGAGTGATACACCTGGACTCACCACTCCAAAAGTTGCTCCTCTTATTGCAGTGCCGAGTTATCGCCTAGAGTGTGCACTTTGGTAGGTGAAATAACAAGAAGGAAGATGTGTTTTGATGGGGTTGATGATCAAAATAGAATATAAACTATAAATAAAAAGTTAATAAAACGAAAACTTTTTGTCAGTTTCTCTTGATCTATTTTGCTTAAAACATAACAGTATAATTATATCCCAAAAAGAAAAAAAATGTGAGGCTTTATATTACTTACGTCCTATTTTGTAATGACAAATAAATTTAATCAATCAAAGATTCAGTGGTGTAAAAGGCCAAGAGATAAAATATACCATTATTATAGGGTTTTTTTTTTTTTTTTTTTTTTTTTGAATTGTAAATTTTATTCCTAGGCTATTTTTTTGATTCATATTATTGTTGCTTGTGCTGGAAGGTCATTATTAAATTTGATTACATGTTCAAATTTAGTTCATTTTCATGTCAAACAAGTTCAAGCTTGCACATGAACTACTTCATTAACTTATTATTTTTCCATACACACACTACGACTAGAAGATTTTACCCCTTCACAAATCTACATTAATACTTAATAACAAATTATGCTTGAAATTACATTGTTTGGGTTAACTAGATAGAATGATTTTTGTTTATAAACTTATTAAAGTTAGACTCACCAATCCTTTGTTGTTAAAAATTGTATATAACTTTATCATGATATGAACTATTTAAATTATCAATAAGCTTTTTTTTTTTTTTTGGGAGAAACAAATTATCAATAAGTTATATGTAATAATTATATATCTTATTCATTTATTTACAAATTTATATCATCTAATGTCAAGTTTATATATAAGTATATTTGAAACATTTATACATACATATAATATTATATATACATTAATATACAATATTATTATGAAGCTTTTATTAAGCTAATATGCATAAACCGTTTCAATATAATCCTAATCAACGGGATTTTCCTTGAATTTAACACTCACAGTTATATTTGGTAGAGTGGTGTCAACAAAATGTGGTAAAAAGGCTAAACTAGCCTTTGATAAATGTATTTTATTAAAGTTGTTGGGTAATTGAGAGAGTTAGAGAGAAAAGAGAAAATCATAAGCAAGAATTTAATGTGGTTTTTTTTTTTTTTTTTTTTGACAGCTGATGACGATGGTGAAAAGTCCTAATGAAAATGTCTTTGCTCTTGAATTATATCTTACATTTTATGAACCTAACATAGGATTTATATAATAGGGAAAGTAATATAAAATATACTAAGATAGATAGATATCTCATTTGATATACTAATTTCTAGCTAAAATGTCAACTAAGTAGCAAAACAATACAAATAGTAACATTTAATGTGTTTGCCTAAATTTACCGTTAGTAAGAATTAATGTATGTAAAAAATGAGGATAATAACTATAACAATAAACTAGCCTTTAAGTACGCAAGTATGCATATTTAGAGGCTCTTCTATTTTTAGGGGAATCCCTGATACCACTGGAAAGATTCATCGAATTTGTTGGGATACGTCTCTTATTGTTAAAAAAAAATGTTAATACTTTAGATATTAAATACTTCATTCATATTAAAATAGAAAGGTTAAATTAATTGGTTGACCACGTCAAGGTGACACTCTACCACTGTGTTATATCCCTTGTATGGGAACAAGCGCCCACAACGGTGCATTCGTTTTGGGGTTTCCCTCAAAACGTTCGTGGGAAGTACATATTGGCCTAGGGTGGACCAATGGCAGAGGGTGTAAATAGAGTCACCACTTAGATTAGGTCTAAGAACCATAAATATAGCACCCTTCATGGAAGGACTGGTCTTTTACCAAAGCACATGTCCGAAGTTTAGGTATGGGGATAGGAAGGTGTTAGACACTCAACCCCACCCGACCCGTGGGTCGACTTCCACTCATTGTGTTCTAAGTCTTAATCTCATTAAAGGCAAGCTTAACATGTTATTCTAACTCACACACACTCTAGCATGTGTCTAAAGAAAACAAACATGGCATAATCATCCCCAAGCCTTGCATTCATTTATCACAACATTAGAAAACATATCCAAGGGTAGAAACATCACATGACAAATTCAAACAAACTTGTTATGAACATCCAAACATCAAAGGTATAACATTCGACCAAACATATCATATTCATCAATTGCATCAAGCTCATCATTTGAACCAATGCATGTTCACGTGAATGCATGACTTATATACCTCACTTACCTCTCTGCATCACAGTACCTATGTTTCAATGCATATTCAGATTACTATGCATGTTCATGGCATTTAATCGAATTGAAACCCTAATAAGCATTAAAGAGATAAAACCAACAAAATAAGACAAAAACAGAGAAGCAAAAGGGAAGACAAAGGGAAGACAAACAGGAACGGATTAGGGTTTCTAGGCAGGAGTATGCGTGCACATACATAAGGCATTCGTGCGCAGCCCAGCTATATGCGTATGCATACTACGAGTTTGCGTACACATGCAAGCAGCATGTGCATGCATACATGCCCTAAGAACCTTAACCTAGAAACTACATAATAGAAAATCAAAAGCAAGGAATCTAACAACCTGACATACTTAAAATATGAATACAAAGTAAACCTAGGCTAAACAAACATACTAAAGCAAATAGAACACATATATAAACACAAGATCAAAAGGAAAATTAAAGAAAAGCGAAGAGCCAAAGTTAGAAACTTTACCTCAATATAAGAATTCTTTGGAGCTTGATTTTGATCGTTCGCCCTAGTCAATCTAGTCACAACCAATTCAAAAACGAGTTAGTAAACTAAGAACTCAAAGATCAAGACCAAAAAAGGTCCCAACCAAATAAAACTTGACTTAAGGATGATTTGTGAAAACTCTTTCTTTGATTCACTATTTCTTAGTGAATCTTATGTGTTTTTCCACTAGAATTCGTCCTTCTTAAAAATGTACCATTTATGGTTTTATATAGTTGAAAAATAGGGGTTTGGGGTGGCTTTCAAACGATGTGGGATTCATCTCAAACCTAACTTAAATGCAAAAAAATTGCCTTACATAGTTTTTGGAATCATAGCATGTGTACAAATGCACGTGTATGCGTACGCATGCATGAAGCATGCGCATACGCGTGTATGCGTACGCATGCTCTAGGGTTTTTGTGGTTTTTCTTTTCTAAAAATAGTTAATTTGGTCCAAAAATAAGTTATATTTCTACAAACACTTTCCTTAAGTCAATTTTCATTTGATTGGGCCCTAAACCAACCTTGTGTTTTAGATTTCTTATATTATTGGGGAATGGGAGCCTGAGTTGTAAGGGGTACAAAATGTGGTGTCTACACCTTGCCCCCCTCCCTCTCAGTTCTTGGTCTTAAGAATACTAGTTTTAAGAATGAGTGATTGCCCTTCTTTGACCCTTACTGCCCAACCTTGCTATTGTACTAATACTTGTATACTCGTACTTTGCTATTCTACCTAAGGCAATAATAATGGAGTAGTAGCTTTGAGTTTCTCAATCACAATTATTTTTCTATTTGATTTCTATTTTCTAGTTCACGAGTTTTTATATTCGATAATGTAAAATGTTTTTTATTTTCATTGATGCTCATTATGGAATTGATCAACAACACTATTTAAGCTCATGGGGTGTATATGTATTTGGTGGAGTTGGTGAACGTATTCATTAATGAAATGATCTTTACATGAAAATGAAAGAAGATTACTTCCACCAAAGAAAAATTGAATGTAAAAACAATCAATCGAAAGAGAAATTCTCATCTCATCATCAACTAAGAAAATATCTGCTCAGAAAAGACATTCCTAATTTCACAAGCTAGGAGCTTTGTAACATAAACACTCAATTTACATCAAAACTAAGTAATATAATAATGGACCAACCAACCTATTATAAATTACAAAGATCAAGAATTCACTCACATGTTGTGAAGCAGTAATTAATACACTTCGAACATTACCTTAAATTGCTAAAAAAAATTACGCATCTTCAAAACATTCGGGGGTGGGTTCCACAATAGAAGAAGGAACATATCACAAACTTCCATCTTGACATGTTTTTCTCATTACGTTTCATGAAAACATAGTAAACTCATAGGGGAAAAAAAATCCTTTCATAGAATCACTTCTTGCAAAATATGCTTTACAATAATACAACCTCTCTTTAGCACAGTTTTTTGACATAAATAATTGAAAATAACTACTACATGATAATTGATAAGTAGTTTTTTTTTCTTTTTTTCTTTTTTCTTTATCTTTTTCTTTTTTAACATTGAAAAGTAAGTGGGCAAGAAACATGAATTAGTGGAATTTTAAAATGGAACACAATTATACATATTTATTGTAGTAAGTGAATAAGATATAAGATATAAGATATATATATATATATATATATATATATATATATATATATATATATATATATATATATATATATAGAAAAATAAGCAAATAAAACAAAAAACAAACAAACAACAAAAACTTTTCGTAATTTTAGGAGATGAGATTTTTTTTACAAAAACGTAAGTACACAATCTCAATAAAATAATAATGAAATTGGTCTGTTGTTCCTTCTTCATGTTTCTCTAAAAAAATGAGAGAAAAGTTTGAAAATCTAATTTATAATTAGATAAAGCTATTTAAAAACCAACAAGATAGTTTGCCTGATTGATATGTGTATATATATATATATATATATATATATATATATATATATGGTGATGAGGCCGTAAATCTCACTAGTGAGTTACACGATCCTAACGCTCAAGTGAATCACCCACGCAAAAAAGAAGAAAGAAAAAGACCTAGCAGAGAGCATCGGTGTGGTGCAGGCCGAATACCCTCCGAAGGTTAAGTTAGAACTATTCTCACAACTCTAAAGTGCTAGAGAGGGGTAAATTATGCGTACCTTGATATGTAAGGGTCTTGAGGCTTTTATAGTGGTCGAGAATTAACATCACTTCCTTGGAGTCTAAGTCCTTTCCTTATAGGAGTCTTCTTGAGTAATCCCAAACGTGATGGACAAGTCATTCCCTTGTGGAGAAGACCTTCATTAATGTGCGTATCTTCTGGAATCTCCCACGCGCATTGGGCTCTATTTTCGTTGGGACCCTATTTTCTTGTAGCGCTTATTCACCATGGACCTTTACAGGAAATGGGTTTGCCTCTCCTCGGCCCAAGGACATGGATCCGTCAGGCCCTTTTATCTTACAGGGCCCGTCATGCTTCATTTTATCCTCTTTAGTTGCCCCCTTCACCCCTTTTGGTCCGTCGTTATTTGAGAAAAGGGGCTAATTGGGGTGACGATTAAAGAATTATAGGATGATGGTTCAATGTCCATGAGTTGACGGGTGAATATGACAGGGTGAGCGGTGACAAGGTTGAGGGGACGACGGTTGGAAAAGCAGAGGTCGTTAGGTATACAAAACGTCTGACAAGTTGTCCGGAAGTAATTATGGCACACGACACGTGTCGTTTTCTGATTGGTTTTTTCCTCGGATTGAAGCGTCGCTTCGTTTTCCGTGCACTTTTCCTATAAAAACCACTCCCTTCTCCTCTCATTTCTCTACATTTCTCAAAAATAAACTGTCAGAGCACGTCCGTCATATTTGTTAGAGATCTATCCATTCAATCCGTACATACTTCGTTCTCATTCGTTCACTCCTTGGCTCAATAAGTAATTCCTTCCTTTTTCTCCATTTCATTTTCATTTTTATTCTCCCTTTGAAAACCCTTTATTTGGCTTTTGTGCCCCGTCACCCTTTACAAACCCGTCAGTCTTAGGTTCTGTCACTATGTGTAGGCAATGTCTAGTGCGTCAAGTAACCAGTCGTTCGTCCGTGACAGGGCAGGTTATGAAGACGTGTACCTATTGGGTTATAAAGACCCAGACAATCTGAGCGAGGAGAGGAGTCCGTCTGCCTCTTCCCCGTCCTCAAAAAACGAGGATATAGAGGTGGCTGAACCAGAGGAAGGTTCTAATGACAGAGAAGACCAAAGAATTAAATCCATCGTAGGTGCTGATGGACTTAGGGAGTTCGTCATGCTACCAGAGTGGACGATTTATGCCTTTACATCCACCATCAAGGAGCCACACTTCAAAACCCTTAGGGCCAACTACCAAATCCCAGACTACATCCCCATCCGTCTACCTTATAAGTCAGAAAAATGTTATTATGAAGGGGTAGACGGCGTAGGAGTGTATGAACAGGTGCTCAAGGCAGGCCTTAGGTTTCCTCTAAGCTCCCGGCACCGTGAGCTTCTTAAGTACTTGGGCTTATCCGTCTGCCAAATATCCCTAAATGCCTGGAGGGTCTTTATAGCGATGGAGGTCCTGTACAGAGCCATGTCAAACGGTGCCAGAGCGTTGACGGTAAGGGAATTCCTCCACTGCTACCGTCCGGATAAGATAGATAAATCAAAAGGAATGTATAGTTTTGTTCCTAGGAAGTCCGTCTTGAAAGTGATCTACGAAACCCCAGACTCCAATAGGGATTGGAAAAGTCATTACTTCTTCTTGGAAGGCGACGGTTGGATGTGTCATCCAGGGGAGACGGATCATATGCCCGTTGTTAGGTTCTAAAGTTTAGGATTTTATGTATTTAGAACTCTAATGTGTATTGTTGGCAAACCATGATCAAAACAATGTGTTTAGAAGTGTTTAAAGCTAACTTAAAGTTGTGTGTCAATGTAAAGTTGGAATCGAGTTAAAGCAAGGAAGCATTGTGCCTTTCGGCCTAGCTCGATCAATCGAATGACAGGCTCGACCGATCGAAGCTCGAGCAGAATGCTTTTCTGCAGATTCGTCCAACTCAGCCCTATTTGTTTTAAAACGTTTTTAGGGTTTCTTATTTATCCTAAGTATAAAAGGCAAACCCTAGCCACGTTTTAGGTGAGCTTATATTTGCGGTTTGTGTAAATCTCTTGTGAGATCTAGAAGAGCTTTCCTTTACACAAACTTAGGGTTTTCAAGGAGAAGATTTATCTATGCCTTGATGATCAATTCAGTTGCTGCCATTGAAGCTTAAAGAAAACACAAGCGGGTGTGCTTGTATTTGGTGGAGAATCCAAGAAAGAAGGAGTCCGTGGATTCGGAGCTTGCACGTGGTCGTGTTAGTAAGTTCTACTGGTTGGTAGCATTAGGAAGTCGAGCGTGGGTGCTTGTAAGTCCTTTTGTATGAACTTCGATTCTTTCAAGATAGTGGATTCAGGTTTACCTTGAGGATAGCTAGGTCAAATCCTCCCCAGGTTTTTACTCGTTTGGTTTCCTGGGTGATCATATCGTGTGTTATTTATTTTCCGTTACTTTGCATGATTTGATCTTTATTATTGTGATAACCTAGACTTGTTTAATTGGACTAAGTAATAATTTGGCTAATTACCTAGGTTTAATCAATTGTTTGAGGGGTCTAAAAACTGTCACCCATTGACAAGACTTGGGGAATATTAAATCCGTCTGATATACATACCTGTCATATAGTATATATATAGACTTTCTTAATTCGTTTGATTCTCTTTCGTTGTTTTTTACGCCCGTCCTCTTTTTTTGGTAGTCCGACGACGCCCCCAGATTGACATCGAGTTTAATTTTCTTGAGAAAATTTTCGCCAAGTCCAAGCTAGAGGAACGGACCTGGGCTAAGCTCGTCAACCTCAACACCATCCATTGGTATTGCGACAGACCTGAACCTACTCCAGCAGCCATTAAGTACGAGGAGCGAACCCGTCAACGTAAGTCTGTCGTTCCTTTCTGTTTAATTAGTTTGTGTTTAAGGCCAACTTACCCATCTTCTTTTTTAGAGATGGACGACGCAAAAAGGAGAGCAACTATCAGAATTCAGGCCGCCAAAAACAAAGAAGCTAACGTGGATCCCATAGGAACGAACTCAAGTAAGCTGTCAACCAAAATGAGACCACCGTCTAAAGGAGACCATGCACCTAAGAAACCCAAGGTTTCATTGGAGCCCGTCGTTGGTCTAATGGCCGAAGGTGCTAAGACGATGACTTTGGCAAAGCATGAGGCTGGTAAGGGCCTAATGATCCCTCCGCCAGGCAGTCAAAAGAAACCGCCTGTTCTATTCCACGAAGATCCCAAGTATGCCTTAGAGAAGCTCTCGTCGATCATCAGCTCTGAGGATTATGAAGACTTGGGCAACCATACGACGGAGGCCATGGGGGAGACGGGCCTTTTTAGTATTGCCCAGGTAAATATCCGTCGTTTTCTCGCCCGTCTGTATTCTTTGTTCGAAATTAACTTCCCTACTCTTTTCAGGCCATGCTCATGATGAAGGGGTTGATGGAATGGTCTCTCCATAACGAGACGGCGTTAGGTCAAGTACGTGAGAAAGCCAGGCTAACGAAGGAAGAGTTAATTGAATTAAAGAACTGGAAGCTGGTGACGGAGAATAGGCCAGAGACGAGTATTATAAGTTGACGGAGGACTTGAAGAAAGCTCTAGAGGACAAGGAGAAAGACGTCCGTCAAGCCAAGGAGGTAGCCGTGCTGGAGTATCGTGACTCCGATGCCCTTATATCAGAGCTCGGAGTCTCATACAACGATGGCTTTGACAATGCCCTCCATCAAGTAAAGGCCTTATATCCAGAACTGGACGTGTCCTTCGTCAACATCAGTGTCCCAGAGCAAACATCCGTTCATCCTACTCAGTCAGAGGACACGAATGAGCTTTTTGGAGATAATGTTCCTGTCACTAATGCCCCTGTGGACCTGACGGTTGAAGGCGAATCAAAAAATGAGGAAGCCTGTCAAGTCAAGGAGTCCAAGACCCCTGCTGCAAGTTGAAGCAATTTACTCTAACCGTCATTTATTTTTTATGTATAAATATTTTGAGAACAATTATGGTCTACCCGTCATACTTTGGGTTACATAGACATTTTTATTATTTGCTTAAACTTTGCTTAATGCAGCCCCTACATCATTTTGTTGGTATTTTGTTTGTGAATGTATCCGTTTGCTTTATTTTAGCATGCTTTTTTCTTTTCGCGGACTATAGATTCTATCAATATTGATAGATTCCGTCCATATTGAAGCCCGTTCACTTTTTGGGTTATAAATTTTCTTCCTCCTGGGATAGTCCGTTCGGTTAGGGGGCCAAGCTCATGCCCGTTCATTAACACTCGTGGGATCCATCCATTTTGTGGACTTGTCAATTTTTTGATCCTAGATGGGTTCGTCCACTACGTGGACTTGTTGAATGTTGAAGCCATCGTAGGGTTCATCCACTTGTTGGACTTTGAATATTGAAAACTCGTTAGGTTCGTCTACTTTGTGGAAATGTTGAATACTGAACCCTTATAGTGTCCGTCCACTTTACGGACTAGTTTAACAGTTAACCCTTGTAGGGTCCGTCCACTTTGTGGACATGAATATTGAACTCTCGTAGGGTCCGTCCACTTTGTGGACTAGTCTAACAGTTAACCCTTTGTAGGGTCCGTCCATTTTGTGGACTAGTTTAACAGTTAACCCTTGTAGGGTCCATCCATTTTGTGGACATGAATATTGATCCCTTGTAGGGTCCATCCACTTTGTGGACTAGTTTAACAGTTAACCCTTTGTAGGGTCCGTCCATTTTGTGGACTAGTCTAACAGTTAACCCTTGTAGGGTCCGTCCATTTTGTGGACATGAATATTGATCCCTTGTAGGGTCCGTCCACTTTGTGGACTAGTCTAACAGTTAACCCTTGTAGGGTCCGTCCATTTTGTGGACATGAATATTGATCCCTTGTAAGGTCCGTCCACTTTGTGGACTAGTCTAACAGTTAACCCTTGTAGGGTCCGTCCACTTCGTGGACATGTTGAATATTGAACCCTTCGTAGGGTCCATCCACTTCGTGGACTAGTGTAACAGTTAACCCTCGTAGGTTCTATCCACTTTATGGACTACTCTAATAGTTAACCCTTGTAGTGTCTGACCAAAAAATTTTTTACCCTAGTTGGGTCCGTCCACTTTGTGGATTCAGTAGCTGGAATGCAGTAGTAATAAAACATAGTTGAGTCTGAATGTTCTTCCATAAAAATTTAAAGCACGTCTGTAGAAAAGTACCTGCCCCCTTGGGCTTAAAAAAGTACTGAAAATTATTGTAGCAAAACTTGTCTAAAAAAGAAAACTAGTAAAATTAAATAAGCTAGGAAATAGGGGGAAGTCATTGTCCATCATCTCTACTGGTAGTATTTCCGAAGGTGTTCCATGTTCCATGGGTGCTGAAGCTTCCATCCGTCCAACGTCTCGAGGTGGTAGATGCCCTTCCTCTGCCATGACGTGATCCTATAAGGTCCTTCCCAGTTCGGTCCAAGCTTTCCTTGTGAAAGGTCCTTAGCAACGCCCATTACCTTCCGTAGCACCAAGTCTCCAACCTGAAAGTCCCTGTGCCTGACATTGGTGTTGTAGTGTTTTGCCATGAGATTCTGGTATCGTGCCAACCTTTGTTCTGCCGTTGATCAGACCTCGTCCACCAAGTCTAGCTGAAGGCGCAGGGCTTCTTCGTTCTTATCTTCGCTATGGTTCTCCACTCGATAGCTTGTAAGTCCTATCTCTGCTGGGGTGACCGCATCAGTTCTGTATACAAGTCGAAACAGCGTTTCTCCGGTTGGTGTCCTTGCTGTAGTACGATATGCCCATAGGACGCTTGGTAACTCGTCAGGCCAAATACCCTTTGCCCCCTCGAGCCGGATCTTGATGATCTTGAGCAAGGACCAGTTCGTGACTTCGACTTGACCATTGGCCTGTGGATATGCTGGAGACGAGTAGTGATTCTTAATACCCAACTCTGAGCAGAAATCCCTGAATGCGCCATTGTCAAATTGTCTTCCATTGTCGGAGACGAGTACCCTTGGTATCCCATACTTGCAAATGATGTTCCTCCATACAAAGCTTCGAATATTTTTCTCTATGATAGTGGCCAGTGCTTCGGCTTCTACCCATTTCGTGAAGTAGTCGATACCAACAACCATAAACTTTAGCTGTCTTAATGCCGTCGGGAAGGGGCCCATGATGTCCAGTCCCCATTGGACGAATGGCCAAGGGGCCGTCGTGGGTGTTAGTTCCTCTGAAGGCTGCCTGATCAAATTATTGAACCTTTGACATTTGTCGCAGGCCTTGACGTAAGCTTGTGCATCCTTCAGCATTGTTGGCCAGTAGTATCCTACTCAGATTACCTTGTGCACCAATGACCGTGCCCCCGAGTGGTTTCCACAGATACCCTCGTGGATTTCTCTCATCACGTAGTTTGCTTCCTCGTGGTTCAAACACCTCAGGTACGGTCGAGAGAATCCTCTTTTGTACAAGACATCCTTGATTATCACAAATCGCGAGGCTTGTACTTTTAACTTCCTAGAAACTTCTTTTCTGTCTAGCAGGATACCTGACCTCAGGTATGCCATTAATGGTGTGGTCCAATTCTTCTCAGAATTTGTTTCCTGCACACTTGCTCCGTCATTGATAAGCAAGAAGGTTTGGACAAAAGATAATACCTATTCGGAGGCAATCATTGATTCCGCAGAGGCTGCTTTGGCAAGACGGTCAACATATTCGTTCTCCTCCCTTAGGATTTGAACGAATTTGACTTTGACAATGCGGATTCAGTTCTTCACTTCTTCCAGGTACTTCTTCATCCTTTCACTTCTGTACTCGTATTCGTCGTTAATCTAACTAGTTATCACCTGGGAATCGCAATGCACGATCATATTTTCAGCACCTACTGCCTTGGCAAGGTCTAGCCCTGCCACCAAGGCTTCATATTCGACCTTGTTGTTGGTCGTGAGGAAATCTAGTCGTATCATACACTCGATCTTATACCCTTCCGGTGTTTGTATCACCACACCAGCACCACCTGCGTTCCAGTTTGAAGATCCGTCAGTGTGGATGCTCCATTGCATGAGGTCTTCTGCCCCCTTGCCTTCCAATTGAGTATATTCAGCGATGAAGTCTGCCACAGCCTGTCCTTTTATTGCGGTTCGCGGGCGATATTGTATATCAAATTCGATCAGCTTTATTGCCCATAGGGCCATTCTTCCAGCTGCCTCAAGGCTGCTCATGGCTCTTTTCAGGGGCTGATCCATCAGAACTATAATGGTATGGGCCTAGAAGTACGGCTTGCGCTTTTGCGCCGCCGTTACTAGTGCGAATGCTAACTTCTCCATCCAGGGGTTCCTCTCTTCTACCCCTCGGAATGCCCTACTTACAAAATAGACGGGTCGTTGTGATCCTTCCTCCTCTCTCACTAGGGCCGCGCTAGCCGCTGCTTGCAAAACCGCTATGTATAGGTAGAGCTCTTCTCCTGGTTTGGACGGGCTGAGTAGTGGTGGAGACGAAAGGTATTTCTTTAAGTTCTCGAATGCCTTCTGGCACTCGTCCATCCACTCGAATGATTTCCTCAAAATGCAGAAGAAGGGCAGACATTTGTCCATCGCTTTGGAGACAAACCTGTTTAGGGCCGCAATTTTGTCATTCAAGCGTTGCACTTCTTTCGCCGTCCTCGGTGGCCCTAACTTCATTATTACCCGTACCTTCTCCGGGTTGACCTCTATGCCTCTTTAGGATACCATGAACCCCAATAATTTCTCTGCTGTTACCCCAAACACGCACTTGCTTGGATTCAGCTTTATGTTATATGACCGAAGGGTGTCGAATGTCTCTTGGAGGTCGTCCAAGTGGTCATCTTCGCACAAACTTTTCACCAACATATCATCAACGTAAACTTGTACGTTCCTCCCGATTTGGTGCGTGAATATTTTGTTCATTAATCTCTGGTATGTCGCTTCTACGTTCTTGAGTCCAAACAACATCACTTTGTAGCAAAAAAGTCCTTGGCTGGTGACAAAGGAAGTTCTTTCCTGATCCTCCTCACTCATTTTGATATGATTGTAACCTGAAAAGGCGTCCATGAAGCTTAGGAGCTCGTGTCTAGCCATCAAGTCGACCATAGTATCTATCCGAGGGAGGGGGTAGCTGTCTTTTGGGCACGCCTTGTTGAGGTCCGTGAAGTCGACGCACATTCGCCACTTCCCATTAGCCTTCTTGACCATGACCATATTTGCCAACCAGTCGGGGTAGTATACTTCTCGAATGAAACCTGCTTCCAGTAGCTTTCTAACTTCTTCTGCTATCGCCTTATCTCACTCATGTGCGAACACTCGCTTTTTCTGTCGGATGGGTGAGGATGCCGGATTCACATTCAGCCTATGAACTATGATCGAGGGATCAATTCCGGGCATATCTTCGTGTCTCCAGGCAAACACGTCTTGATTTGTCTTAAGAAAAGCCGCGAGGGCTTGTCGTATTGGCTGGCTGGCCAACGTCCCCATCCTAGTTGTTTGTTCAAGCCTTGATTCATCGAGAGTTACCTCTTCCAATTCTTCAACCGGTTCCACCATTTTCCGTTGCTCTTCTATACACATGGTATGCTGGTGATCCTCCATCTCCAGCATGGCAATGTAGCATTCGTGTGCGGCCACCTAGTCCCCTCGCAACTCCCCAATCCCATATTCTGTGGGGAACTTGATCATTAAATGGTATGTCGATGTTGCTGCTTTCCACGAATTCAGTGTGGGTCATCCAAGGATGCCATTGTAGGCGGACGAACAGTCGACCAAAAGGAACGTTATGTCCCTTGTGATTTGCTGCGGATAATCGCCCACCGTCACTGAGAGTGTAACCGATCCTAACGGGAATACCCTTGTTCCTCCAAAGCCAACCAGCGGAGCATTTGTTGGTACCAACCGCGCTCTGTCAATCCTCATTTGCTGGAACGCTGGGTAATATAGGATGTTCGCCGAGCTGCCGTTGTCGACCAGCACCCGGTGCACATTGTAGTCTCCATCCCGTATGCTAACAACAAGTGTGTCGTCGTGAGGGTGATGAAGACATCTCACATCTTCTTCCAAGAACCCAATGATGGGGCTTTCCTTTCGTGCTATTTTAGGTATAGAGCCCGTTAGCTGGACGTTCTGGACCATCCTGAGGTAGGTCTTTCGAGCCTTTCTGGATGAGCCAGTAGTCGCGGTTCCACCTACAATCATCCTTATGTCTCCAATGGAGGGTCTCGGATGCTCATTATCCCGTCAGGGGGCTTGCTCTCAAAGATTTATATCCGTTCTCTCCTTACTGACAAACTTCTGTAACTTTCCTTCTCTAATAAGGGCCTCAATTTGCTGCTTTATGTCGTAACAATCAGCCGTGTCATGGCCGTGGTCACGGAGAAAGCGGCAATATTTGTTTCTAGATCACTTACTCGGATCACTCTTCAACTTCCCTGGAAACGCCAGGGTCCCCTTGTCCTTAATTTGCATCAGGACTTGGTCTAAGGGGGCATTCAATGGAGTGAAGCTTGTAAACCTTCCTCCCGAGGGCTTAGGGCGTCTTTCATCCCTTCTCTCTCCCGTCCTCGGTTTCTTCCGTCCTTGGTCCTGTCGTGCCTCTTCCAGTCCTCGGTTTCTTCCGTCCTTGGGATGAGCCAAACGCATTCAAGCCCTCGAGGTTTTTGGAACAAGGTGCTAAGGATTTTAAGGGAAATGATTTTGAGTTTATTCCATTTGGGTCAGGAAGGAGGTCTTGCCTAGGCATGCAACTAGGGTTTTATGTATTAGAGAAGAGTGTGGCTGAGCTTGTTCATTGTTTTACATGGGAGTTACATGAGGGAATGAAGGGTAGTGAGCTTGATATGAGTGATACGCCTGGACTCGCTACTCCAAAAATTGCTCCTCTTATTACAGTGCCGAGTTATCGCGTAAAGTGTGCACTTTGGTAGGTGAAATAACAAGATGGAAGATGTGTTTTGATGGGGTTAATGATAAAAATAGAATATAAACTATAAATAAAAAGTTATAAAAAGAAAACTTTTTGTCAGTTTCTCTTTATGTATTTTGCTTAAAACATAACAGTATTGTGGGGGGCAAAGACTTGAGTTTTTGTGTTGGGCTTAAAACCCCATTTGCTAACAATAACACGTCCGAGGAGGAAAAAGTGTTAGGAAAGGCCCCATAGTAGGTGGTAGTGCAGAGAAATGGTGAAAGGCACTAGTCCGAGAGGGTCATACTCCTCGGACCTGACGAATGTCAATAAAGTCAACTTCACCTTGACTTATGTAACCTTCTAGGAAATTCCAGCAACGAAGATAGACTTCAGGTGAGCAAGGAAATTATAAGAACGCGGAAATATCTTGGGGAAAAGCTGCTACCACCGCATTAAATGCATTACATCAGCTTTCCTGGTCGCATTAATGTGGAGAAGACCTCTGAACAGGTTTTCAACCACTATCACTCACAGGAAACCAGAAAAGCTGCTTAAGAGGATAGAGACTTGGGTGCAGGGTTGGATGATAAACAAGTGGACGATGGGAATGAATTAGGGAGAACCATATAATGGGGGAGACCCTCCATAAGAGGGGATCGGAAAAATATTAAGAGGAGAAATTGAACAAGATTTACTGTAGCACAGTGAAGAACAAACTTTTTGAAATAGCCTGCTCCTCCAAAAACTTACCCCTCAGACTTATTTTCAACCCTTGATTATGTGTCTTTTCCTCCTCGGACAAGATTCAAACCTTGATTAACCGTTAGAAAACTCATTAACAGGCCAGTTCTTTCACCACTCTCTTACAAATTTATTATATTAGGCTTACTGGGCCTATATCCTAGTCCCTTTGGGTTTGGGTTACAATTTGTAACCCTACAATTTGCGCCGTCTGTGGGAAAAGCTAGTGCTTATGAGGGTTATAACGGTTATGGCGGGTTCAGGACCACACCAGACTAGTCCACGCCATGCAGAATCAGCTAACGTTCATCAACAGGGCGAGCTCCACGACCTCGAGCACGAAAATAATATGGATAATCAGCAGGAAGGTAGCTCGCAGACGCTCCATACAGGTGGAAGTGGTTATCGACGACGGAGTCATTTAGTACATAAACAAGCTGATGAAAAGGATTTGTAACGAGAAATTGATGATCTAAAAAAGAGACTTCGTCGAGCACAACGAAAACAAACCCTTTCCAGCTCTGACGTTTCTTCCAATGATAACGAAGATGCCAGTTACAGAAAACGTTCAGAAATTTCACCTAGTGAATCTTTTTCCTGTGAAAAGGAACATTCTCGCAAGAAGAGGCGAAGGAGTCCATCTGGGAGGGGGGTAGGAACTAATGTCATGAAGAAAGCTCTAAGCCAGATTTCTAAGTCCCCCTTTACTCGGGGAATAGAAAAGGGGAAGCTCCCCAGGCGCTTCCATCAGCCTACGTTCACCATGTATAACGGACGCACGAATCCTGTGGAGCATGTGAGTCAGTTCAAAAAAAAGATGGCTGTCCATTCTCAGGACGAAGCCTTATTGTGCAGAGTATTTCCCTCCAGCTTAGGACCGATGCCGATGAGATGGTTTGATGGGCTAAGAACGAACTCCATCAGTTCTTTCAAGAAACTTACCCAATCATTCTACTCCCGATTCATCACATGCAGTAGGATTCCTCAGCCCTTAGATTCTCTGCTTTCTATGACAATGAGGGAAGGGGAATCTGTGAAGGCATATGCTGAAAGGTATTGGGAGATGTTCAATGAAATTGATGGCGATTTTGATGAAGTCGCTATTAGAACTTTCAAGGTCGGCCTCCCATCTGAACATGGTTTGAGAAAATCCCTGACAAGTAAGCCTGTCACCGGCTTGCGACAGTTAATGAATCGAGTTGACAAGTATAAGAGGATAGAAGATGATCAATAACAGGGAAAAGGGAAAACTAAGGTTGTCCCTCAAGAAAGAAGAGACTTTAGGTAGGATAGATACAACAATAACCGGCCGAGAAGGGATTATGCAGAGCAATTGGTCGACGTTGTATTCCGAGAGCCAGTGCATCAAGTATTGGAAAAAGTCAAGAACGAATCCTTCTTCAAATGGCCCAACAAGATGGTGGGAAATCCTGAAAAGCGAAACCGAAACCTCTATTGTCAATACCATCGAGATCATGGTCATGCGATAGAGGATTGCAAAAGCTTATGGGATCACCTGGACCAACTTGTCCGAGAAGGCAAATTGAAGCTGCTGTTGCATCATTCCAGCGGGCTGGGTGGATAGACTAATTCTCAGTCTGAAAGAGAGACTCCTTCAAGACCTCCTCTGGGAATTATCAACGTTATTTTCGCAGCACCTGGCAGAGCAGGATCATGCCCGTCTAGAGTAATGTCTGTGACTCGCCTGTCTTCTGAGGACATTTGTCACGAGCCGAAGAAAGCTAGACTAGAGTGGCCCTTGGTCATGGGGTTCTCGGACGAGGAAAAGATTGGAACTGTTCAGCCTCATGATGATGCCTTAGTGATCACCCTCCGAATTGGGGGTTATGATGTGAAAAGAGTAATGGTTGATCAAGGCAGCGCGGCTGAGATAATGTACCCTGATTTTTACAAGGGGTTGAGTTTAAGATCTGAAGACCTAACGCCTTACAGTTCTCCCCTAGTGAGTTTTGAAGGGAAGGTTATTATCCCAAAGGGACAGATCAGATTGCCTATGCAGACTGGCTCGGAGACGGTGGAGGTAGACTTTATCGTGGTGGATGCATATTCTCCTTATACAGCAATTGTTGCCAAACCTTGGCTTCATACTTTAGGAGCAGTTTCTTCCACTCTGCATCAGAAGATCAAGTACCCATCTGAGGGACAGATCGAAGAAATTTTGGGTGATCAAGACATGGCGCGGCAATGCATGGTTGCAGCCATCCGACATAGGCCCGAAGCTAAACCTATGACTCTCAGTAAGAAAGAATTATAGTAGTTAAAACCCCCGGTGTTATCCATTGACGGAACATCCGAGGAGGCAGAATGCGAAGATCTTGTGAAAGTTACAATAGGAGATGATCCAGAGAAGTTTTTTCAAATCGGATCCCAGCTACCTCCGCGAGAGAGAGAAGAGCTGATAGAGTACCTTAAACAGAACATTGACGTCTTTGCCTAGAATACTTACGAGGCCCCAGGGGTGGATCCAGAATTCATTTGTCACTATTTAAATGTTAATCCATTAGTAGCCCCTAAAAAGCATGCTCCCTCGGCGTCCATCCAAAGAGCATGCAGAAGCAGTCCGAGAGGAGGTAGCGAAACTCAAGCAGGCTGGGGCTATCAACGAGGTCTTCTATCTTGAATGGTTAGCAAACACGGTAGTAGTAAAGAAGAAGAGTGGGAAGTGGCGAGTGTGCGTTGATTTCACGGATTTGAATAAGGCTTGCCCTAAAGATCCATTCCCTATGCCCAAGATAGATCAGCTGGTAGACACTATTGTCGGCCATCCTCGGATGAGCTTCTTGGATGCTTTCCAGGGTTATCATTAGATACCTTTGGCCTTAGACGATCAAGAGAAAACAACTTTTGTTACTCCTATTGGGAATTATCACTACAAAGTAATGTCATTCGATCTGAAGAATGCAGGATTCACCTATCAGAGAATGATGACGAGGATGTTTGAGTCGCTATTGAGGAAAAATATCGAGATATATATAGATGATATGGTGATAAAGAGCAAAGTGATTTCAGAACATCTGGGAGACCTTCGAGATATTTTTGAAATACTTAGAAGCTACAAACTACATTTAAATGCTTCCAAGTGTTCGTTCGGTGTAGGGTTAGGCAAATTCTTGGGTTACATGGTCACTCACAAGGGAATTGAAGTTAACCTTGACCAGATTAAAGTTATTAACAATTTGCGAACTCCTTGGAATCCTAAAGAGGTGCAGAAACTAACTGGAATGGCCGCCGCTTTGAACAGATTCATATCTTGGTCAGTAGATAGATGCAGACCTTTCTTCGTATTGATCAACAAATGGAAGAATTTTGAGTGGACAGAAGAATGTGCCAAGGCATTCCAAAAACTCAAGGATTATTTAGCTCGGTCGCCGATCATGTCTAGCCCTAAGCCAGATGAAGTTCTTTTCGCCTACATTGTTGTAGCCCCGTATGCAGTACAACGACCAGTTTATTACGTGAGTAAGTCATTGCACGAAGCCGAGGAGCGTTATCTACCACTGGAGAAAGCTATTCTTGCAGTAGTGCTTGGCACACGTAAGCTACCTCATTACTTCCAAGCACATACAGTGGTCATTCTTACACAGCTCCCGCTTAAAACCATATTCCGAAGTGCCGACTACACAGGAAGAATAGCCAAGTGGGGTACAATTCTGGGGGCTTTCGATATCAAGTACATGCCCCGTACCTCCATAAAAGGACAATTCCTTGCAGATTTTGTGGCTGAATTCACCGAACCTGAGATAGAAGAATTACCATCAGATGGAAACATGGATGAAAAACTGGTTGGTACGATCTCCCAGTATTTGCCTTCCGACGTGGGAGGTATATGTAGATAGAGCATCGAACCAAAAAGGCTCAGGGGTTGGGTTAGTATTGATGTCCCCTGAGAAGGTTGTCATTGAAAAATCTTTGAGGTTAGATTTTTCAGCCACAAACAACGAAGCCGAGTACGAAGCTCTGTTAGAAGGAATGGCTATGGTCCAAGAATGGGAGGAAAGTCTATAAAACTCTTTTCGGACTCAAGGCTGGTTTTCGGTCAAGTAAGAGGAGAATTCGAGACGAAAGATGAGAGAACGCAGGGGTATCTTCACCAAGTTAAAGGTTTACAGTCAAAATTTGACTCCTTTGACTTGCTGCATGTTCCCAAAAGTGGTATTGCGCATGCAGACTCTTTAGCTATGCTTGCAACCTCCTCGGCATAGGACTTGCCTCGAGTAATCCTTGTTGAGGACTTATACAAACCGTCAAGGACAGGAGAGACGGTTCAAATTAATCAAATCAGAGCAAGACCGAGCTGGATGGATTCCATTATATGATTCTTGAAGGAGGATATTCTACCTGAGGAAAAAATAGAAGCTGACAAGATACGAAGAAAGGCTACTAGTTATTAGTTATCGGAGAACCATAAACTATATAAGCATTCCTTTTCAGGACCTTATTTGTTATGCGTCCACCCCGAGCTAACCGAGTCACTTCTAAAAGAGATGCATGAAGGAATCTGTGGAAGCCACACTGGAGGTAGATCCTTAGCACATAGGGCCATTACCCAAGGTTACTGGTGGCCAAATATGCAGAGAGAGGCTCTGGAATACGTCAGAAAATGTGACCAATGCCAGCGGTTTGCGCCGAGCATACATCAACCAGGTGGAATCCTTAATCCGTTATCTAGCCCATGGCCATTTGCTCAGTGGGGCTTAGATATAGTCGGACCATTTCCCAAAGCAGTGGGAAACAAGAAGTATCTCCTAGTTGGCACAGACTATTTTACAAAGCGGGTTGAAGTGGAGCCTCTAGCCAACATCAGAGATGTGGATGCAAAAAAATTCGTCTGGAAGAACATCGTTACTCGGTTTAGCGTTCCTCACGTGCTCATCTCAGACAATGATCTTCAGTTCGATAGTAATATGTTCAGAAAATACTGTGGCGAACTGGGGATTACTAATAGGTATTCTACTCTTACTTATCCCCAAGGGAATGGGCAAGCTGAAGCTGTAAATAAAGTCATAATAAGTGGATTGAAGAAAAGATTAGATGATGCGAAAGGTAAATGGGTGGAGGAGTTACCACATGTGCTCTGGACGTACAAAACCACGCCTCGCAGGTCTACTGGAGAGACTCCTTTCTCAATGACTTATGGAGCTGAGGCTGTCATCCCTTTAGAGACTGGATTCCCGATGACAAGAACCAGTTCATTCAATCCAAAAGATAACGATGAGCAACTAACAAAAAATTTAGACTTGATTGAAGAAAAGAGAGAAAATGCGATGGTTCAGTTGGCTTATTATCAGCAGAAACTGAAGCAAGGTTATGATGCCAATGTAAAGTTAAGACCTTTGACTCCTGGTGACTTGGTATTACGTAAAGTGGTGGGCGCTGCAAGGAATCCAGCTTGGGGAAAATTATGGCCGAATTGGGAGGGACCTTATCATATCACCTCCAAAGCTAGCATTGGAGCATATTTTTTAGAAGATCTGGACGAACATGTAGTACCACATCCTTGGAATGTAAATAACCTAAAGAGGTATTATTATTAATAAGTGTTTATTTGATCAATATGTGTTCTTTATATAAAATGTTTATGCTGTTCATTTTTTAGTTCTATTAAGTGTTTAAACTTAAATTCAATCATGCCTGGAGTCCTCGGACCAAAAGATTTGGGTTAGTTAACACTCGTTCTCAAGTCTTTCAAGTGTTTAAACTTAAATTCAATCATGCCTGGAGTCCTCTGACCAGATGATTTGGGTTAGTTAACACTCGTTCTCAGTTCTATTAAGTGTTTAAACTTAAATTCAATCATGCCTGGAGTCCTCTGACCAGATGATTTGGGTTAGTTAACACTCGTTCTTAGTTCTATTAAGTGTTTAAACTTAAATTCAATCATGCCTGGAGTCCTCGGACCAGATGATTTGGGTTAGTTAACACTCGTTCTCAGTTCTTTCAAGTGTTTAAACTTAAATTCAATCATGCCTGGAGTCCTCGGACCAGATGATTTGGGTTAGTTAACACTCGTTCTCAGTTCTTTCAAGTGTTTAAACTTAAATTCAATCATGCTTGGAGTCCTCTGACCAGATGATTTGGGTTAGTTAACACTCGTTCTCAGTTCTATTAAGTGTTTAAACTTAAATTCAATCATGCCTGAAGTCCTCTGACCAGATGATTTGGGTTAGTTAACACTCGTTCTCAGTTCTATTAAGTGTTTAAACTTAAATTCAATCATGCCTGGAGTCCTCGGACCAGATGATTTGAGTTAGTTAACACTCGTTCTCAGTTTTTTCAAGTGTTTAAACTTAAATTCAATCATGCCTGGAGTCCTCTGACCAGATGATTTGGGTTAGGTAACACTCGTTCTCAGTTCTATTAAGTGTTTAAACTTAAATTCAATCATGTCTGGAGTCCTCTAACCAGATGATTTGGGTTAGTTAACACTCGTTCTCAGTTCTATTAAGTGTTTAAACTTAAATTCAATCATGCCTGGAGTCCTCGGACCAGATGATTTGGGTTAGTTAACACTCATTCTCAGTTCTTTCAAGTGTTTAAACTTAAATTCAATCATGACTGAAGTCCTCGGACTAGATGATTTGGGTTGGTTAACACTTGTTCTCAATTCTTTCAAGTGTTTAAACTTAAATTCAATCATGACTGGAGTCCTCTGACCAGATAATTTGGGTTAGTTAACACTCGTTCTCAATTCTTTCAAGTGTTTAAACTTAAATTCAATCATGACTGATGTCCTCGGACAAAGTGATTTGGATTGATTAACACGCTCAAAGTTTCTTTAAGTATTTAAATTTAAATCTAAGCGTATTACTTAAAATTTCCATTTGGGTTAGTTATACATATTGTTACCCTGTTACTTTCAAGGATGCTTATCCAATTTATGCGTTGTGACCAAAGTCCTGAACTTTTTAGTTGAACTTAACTTATAATCTGTTCTGTTTGTCTAATATAGCCATACATACTATTCAAATTAGATGAAGATGGCATCAGATCAGTTTTCAACTATTTATCATAACTTATGAAGTAAAAGGGACATTTTCATTGATAACAAAAGTATGATACATTTCTTTAACAAAAAGAAAATACAAGAACATTAAACATAAAAAAAAAATATAAAAAAACAATACAAAAACTCAGATCCTAAGCTTGTGTCTTGGGAGCCCCTGGATCAGTAGCTTGCTCAAGCTGAGAGATAGTGGTGTCTGAGACCTTGTCTTTGCCCTTGTCCTTGCCTTTGCCCTTATCCTTGCCCTGGGGAGCTTCGGCTTCATTCCCTTTGCCAGCATCTAGGTGAGGATCCGTTGAAGTTTCCACAAGAGCAGGAGGGACTTGATCTGCTATGGGCACCTCAAGTACTTGGGCAGGTTATGCAGGGGGAGAGGAGCTAGAACCTGAGAGCTCACGAATATCTGGGTCATAATAGATGCTCTCAGGTCACCCCAAGCTGGAATCAACAGGAATTCCAGCGACATCAAGGGCTTTACCCCAAGAAATATCGCAGTAATCCTTGGCTACAGTGGAGAACTCCTCAGTGAGTCTGATTTGAGTCTCCTGTACCCCCAAGGCATATGCAGCCTACTTCTCGGCCTCAGTTGCCTTCTTAAGTAGTTGGGCAGCCTCCCTGGCCTTGCAAAGTTCTTCGCGAAGCTCTGTCACCATCTGTTTTTCTGTTGCCAGATTTATTTCAGAATAGTGCAGTTCCTTGCGCACTTCTTCAAATTGTCTCTCCACCGTCTTCAGGCTTGCCTCGGCACTATCTCTCGCCCTAACAGCTTCTTTCAGCTGCTCGGCCATCTTAGCTTGTTTTTCTTTTAGGGCGCCTAGCTCCGCCTCCACTTCGGCTCGAGCATCCAAGGCAACCCTGGTCTCGCCACGGGCGTTCTTTACCCACTCCTCGGCCACAAAGACTTGATGTGTGACCTAGTAAAAAAAAGAAAAACACAAACAAAAACAAGAGGTATTTCACTTTTGCTATAAAATGTAAGGAAATGGAGATGTATAAATGAAGAACAATGAATAGAGTCACTTACCATAGCCAGGTCCCTTTTAAGGGATAGGAAGAGTTCAGGATGGTTGAAGGTCCTATAGGCCTCCATGTCCTTGGGAGGAGGAGAGGCTGCTCTAGAGCCTCGGCTACCAGACCAGCGTGCCCCCCGCGATAATGCCTGAGGGTGGCATCATACGCAATTGGTTCACCATCCACCTCTAACACGGGTGACCAAGTACGGGTTGGGCGGCGCACTTAGGCCACTAGAGGCTCCTCTTGGCTATCCACAGAGTTGGACCTTTTGTTCCTTTGGTCCTGTGATTGCCTGGGCTGCTTGCTTCCTTTGGAAGGGCCCAGCTCTCCCTCCTCAGTAGCTTCAGGGTGCCTCTTCCTCCTTAGATCTGGGTTGGGCTTTAGCCCGAGATCAGCAAGAAGCTGAGGAGGAGGAGGAGGTGGAGGATTTACGGGGGGTTTGGACTTATTTTTATCCTGAGGGGAGGGCGCCTTGTTCTTGTTTTTCATAAGGTCCTTTAAACTTAGACTAGTCTTAGGGGCCATTGCTTCCTCCTCGTCTGAAGTGTCACCAATATAGGTTACTATCGGGGCAGGAGTCTGAACGCATGAATACTCGTCTGCTCCTTCTTCAACCTCTGATATAACGATGGCTTCTTCTTCAAATTGGAACCTATCAATTTCCTCTTCAAGAAAAGAAGAGGAAGCAGCTCCTTCCTCGATAATAGCCTGTCCAAATGGTACTTGTTGAAGTGGCTAGACGGCAAAAGGTATTCCTTGTGGAATAGGATGGTCAACGGGTGGAAGATCGTATGGAGCTAAGAAACCTGGCTGTGAGACGTCTATGCGTGCCAAACGGTAGTCGTCTGCTCTGATAGAGTTGCCGACGTCCAAGAAAGACCTTGAAATTGGTTCAAAGTCTAGAATCAAGTGAAAGACACGAAGCTGTCCGTCGTCGTTCACAAAAATCTGAGACCTCAGCAGGTAGTTAAGGGCTGGTACGTTGATTAAGCTGAGCTTGGGGTTGGTATACGTTTTATCTGTCAGACAAAAGAATCAAATAGTTAGAAACTTCGATATAAAAAAAAATGAATGAATGAAAATGAGACTCAGGTACAACAAAGTAGAACCGAGGATAAATTCCTTAAATCTAATGTTAGAAATCCTAGATCTAAGTTACTCCACCTGACTCTCCTAGCTTGGTTGGGCAAGGAAGGCCGTCACTCCAAGGGCCTGACACAATGAAAAAGTCATCCTTCATCCCTTTGTTAGATTTGAGGAGACATGAGATTAGCTTGACAGCACTAGATCGAGACTTAAGGTAAAATCCTACCCGAGCTTCTATATGGCCTTCGTATAGATGAGCTATATCATACCAAGTCAGTCCTAACCCTAAATGACGGTTCAAAGCGTCAATCACTCCTAGAACTCTAAAGAAGTTTGGAGCACATTGTTGGGGGCAGAGTCTATGGGCACGTAAGTATTCCCTCGTAATCCTACCCATAGGGATGGTCATGCCTCCTTCTATGAAGGCAATCATTGGGATTATGACTTCTCCTACTTCTCGGTCAAATGCCACTCCCTCTATGGAATAGTATCGTATCGATACTTCCTGAGGTATGTGGTACTTTTCTTTGAACAATTCTATTAAGGCTGGAGTCTTCACTAAGCATTCAAATCTACCCATTCTAAACTTATGGATGAGAGAATGAAGAGCCGAGGAGATAAGGGAAGTTGTGAAAGTAAAACTTACATAGACAAGAGCGTGAACTGATCTTCGTAGTTCTTGAGGATTGTTGAAGTCTCTTTTTGAAAATATGATGAACAATCTGATGGGTGATGAGTTTGAATGTTTAGATGCTCTGAAGATTATGAACTGCGATGAAAAAAGAAGGAAATGGTGTTCAGGAGCCTTTATATAGGAAACTGAAAACGAGGGGGATGTTATCCCGCCCAAATATTGAAGAAAAAATCTGGACCGTTAGATTAGAGCCCCACCGTTGGATGTCAGGAGTGTAACGCAGCCCAAAGTACTTAATGACGCTTCGCGAGTTCCAAAGCGTCAGAAACAATTGTGAGATGACGGAAATGACCCTTCCACGTGCGTGGGTTTGAATATCTATATGGTTTTAAATGTAATTATATTCACAAGTCAAAATTATACTTTTTCTCCTCGGGCGAGAGGGAAAAATTAAAATTTTGAGGGGCTATTGTGGGGGGCAAAGACTTGAGTTTTTGTGTTGGGCTTAAAGCCCCATTTGCTAACAATAACGCGTCCGAGGAGGAGAAAGTGTTGGGAAAGGCCCCATAGTAGGTGGTAGTGCAGAGAAATGTTGAAAGGCACTAGTCCGAGAGGGTCATACTCCTCAGACCTGACGAATGTCAATCAAGTCAACTTCACCTTGACTTATGTAACCTTCCAGGAAATTCCAGCAACGAAGATAGACTTCAGGTGAGCAAGGAAATGATAAGAACGTGGAAATATCTTGGGGAAAAGCTGCTACCACCGCATTAAATGCATTACAGCAGCTTTCCTAGCCGTATTAATGTGGAGAAGACCTCTGAACAGGTTTTCAACCACTATCACTCACAGGAAACCAGAAAAGCTGCTCAAGAGGACAGAGACTTGGGTGAAGGGTTGGATGATAAACAAGTGAACGATGGAAATGAATTAGGGAGAACTATTTAATGGGGGAGACCCTCTATAAGAGGGGATCGGAAAAATATTAAGAGGAGAAATTGAACGAGATTTACTGTAGCACTGTGAAAAACAAACTTTTTGAAATAGCCAGCTCCTCCAAAAACTTACCCCTCAGACTTATTGTCAACCCTTAATTATGTGTCTTTTCCTCCTCGGACAAGATTCAAACCTTGATTAACCGTTAGAAAACCCATTAACAACCCAGTTCTTTCACCCATTCTCTTACAAATTTATTGTATTGGGCTTACTGGGCCTATATCCCAATCCCTTTGGGTTTGGGCTACAATTTGTGACCCTACAAGTATAATTATATCCCAAAAAGAAAAAAAAAATGTGAGGCTTTGTATTACTTACGACCTATTTTATAATGACAAATAAATTAAATCTATCAAAGATTCAGTGGTGTAAAAGGCCAAGAGATAAAACACACCATTATTACAGGGTTTTTTTTTTTTTTTTTTGAATTGTAAATTTTATTCCTAGGCTATTTTTTTTAACTCATAATATCGTTGCTTGGGTTGCTCTATAAGTTGAGCTCAAGGTCATTATCAAATTTGATTACATGTTCAAGTTTAGTTCATTTTCATGTCAAACAAGCTCAAATTTGTACATGAACTATTTGATTAACTTATTATTTTTCCATATACACACTATGACTATAAGATTTTACCCCTTCACAAATCTACATTAATACTTAATAACAAAATTACGCTTGAAATTACATTGTTTGGGTTAATTAGATAGAATGATCTTTGTTTATAAACTTATTAAAATTGGACTCTCCAATCCTTTGATATTAAAAATTGTATATAATTTTATCATGACATGGACAATTTAAATTATCAATAAGTTTTTTTTTTTTTTTTTTTTTGAGAAAAAAATTATCAGTAAGTTATATGTAATAATTATAAATCTCAATCATTTATTTACAAATTTATATCATCTAATGTCAAGTTTATATAGATATAAGTATATTTTAAACATTTATACATACATATAATATTATACATACATTAATATACAATATTTTTATGAAGCCTTTATTAAGCCAATATTTATACACCATTTCAATATAATCCTAATCAACGGGATTTTCCTTGAATTTAACACTCACAGTTATATTTGGTAGAGTGGTGTTGGTGAAATGTAGTAAATGGGCTAAACTAGCCTTTGATAAATGTATTTTATTAAAGTTTTTTGGTAATTGAGAGAGTCAGAGAGAAAAGAGAAAATCATAAGCAAGAATTTAATGTGGTTTTTCTTGACAGCTTATGACGATGGTGAAAAGTCCCTAATAACAATGTTTTTGCTCTTGAATTATATCTTAAAATTTATGAACCTAACATAGGGTTTATATAATAGAGAAAGGAATGCATGTCATCATTGCATGCATCCTCTAATTTGAGCATTCAACTTTTATAATTAATATATATATATATATATATATATATATATATATATGTATGAGAGAGAGAGAGAGACTAATGTACTATAAAATATTCTAAGATAGATAGATATCGCATTTGATATGCTAATTTCCAACTAAAATGTCAACTAAGTAGCAAAACAATACTGATAATAATATTTACTGTGCTTGCCTAAATTTACTATCAGTAAGAATTAATGTACGTAAAAAATGAGGATAATAACTACAACAATAAACTAGCCTTTAAGTACACGAGCGTGCGTGTTTAGAGACTCTTCTATTTTTAGGAGAATCCTTGATACCACTAGAAAGATTCATCAGATTTGCTGGGATACGTCTCTTTCCGTTCAAAAAAATTGTTAATACTTTAGATATTTTTCATTCATATTAAAATAGAAATGTTAAATTAATTGGTTGACCACGTCAAGGTGACACTTTACCATTGAGTTATATCTATTGTGTGGGTGTAAGCGCTAGTGACGATGCGTTCGTTTTAGGGTTTCCCCCAAAACGTCCGTGGGAAGTACACATTGGCCTAGGGTAGACCAATGGCAGAAGGTGTAAATGGAATCACCACCTAGATTAGGTCTAAGAATCATAAATATAGCGCCCTTCATGGAATGACTGATCTTTTACCAAAGTACGTGTCCAAAGTTAGGTATGAGGATGGGAAGGTGTTAGACACTCAACCCCACCCGATCCATGGGTCGGCTTCCACTCATTGTGCTCAAGTCTTAATCTCATTAAAGGTAGGCTTAACATGTTATTTTAACTCACACACACTCTAGCTTGCATCTAAAGCAAACAAACATGGCATAATTATCCCCAAGCCTTGCACTCATCTATCACAACATTAGACAACATATCCAAGGGTAGAAACATCGCATGGCAGAATCAAACAAGCATGTTATGAACATCCAAACATCCAAGGCATAACATTCGACCAAACATATCATGTTCATCAATTGCATCAAGCTCATCATTCGAACCAATGCATGTTCATGTGAGTGCATGACTTACCTCACTTACCTCTTTGCATCACAACACCTATGCAGCAATGCAAGTTCAAATTCGTATGCATGTTTATGGAATTTAACCGAATTGAAACCTTAATAAGCACTAAAGAGATAAAACTAACAAAATAAGAAAAAAACAGAGAAGCAAAGACTCCAAGACAGAAAAAACAGGTTAAATAGAGAATAAAACATGTGAATAAAACAAAGGGAAGACAAACAGGAGTAGATTAGGGTTTCTGGGCAGGAGTATATGTGTGCACACATAGGGCATACGTGCGCAGCCCAGCTATATGCATACGCAAACTACAAGTATGCATACGCATGTGTGTGCATACACGACCTAAGAACTTGATCCAGAAACTACAGAACAGAAACACAAAAGCAAGGAATCTAAGAACCTAACCTGCTTAAAACATGAACACAAAGTAAACCTAAGCTAAACAAATATATTAAAGCAAACAAAACACATATATAAACACAAGATCAAAAAGGAAAAGTAAAGAAAAGCGAAGAGTCAAAGTTAGAAACTTTATCTCAACACAAGAACTCTTTAGAGCTTGATTTTGATCGTTTCTCCCCCCTCCCCCCCCCCCCCCCCCAATCAATCTAGTCACAACTAATTGAAAAATGAGTTAGTAAACTAAGAACTCAAAGATCTAGACCAAAAAAGGTCCCAATCAAATAAAACTTGACTTGATGGTGTTTTGTGAAAAAATCCCTCTTTAATTCACTATTTCTTAGTGAATCTTATGTGTTTTTCACCATAATTTGTCCTCCTTGAAAATGTATCATTTAAGACTTTATATAGTTGAAAAATAGGGGTTTGGGGTGGCTCCCAAATGATGTAGAATTCGTTCCAAACCTAGTTAAAATGCAGAAAAGTTGCCTTACATAGCTTCTGGAACCCTAGCATGCGCACACATGCATGTGTATGCGTACGCATGCATGAAGCAAGCACACGTAGATCTTGAGCATGCTTGCGCATACAAATGTATGCATATGCATGCCTTAGGGGTTTCGTGGCCTTTCTTTTCCAAAATAGTTTATTTGGTCCAAAAATAAGTTATATTTTCCATCAACACTTTCCTTAAGTCAATTTTCATCTGATTCGGCCTAAACTAACCTTGGGCTTTAGAATTATTACATCATTGGGGAACGGGGGCCCTAGTCGTAATGGATACAAAATACAGTTGTTAGGACATATGTGTTTCACATGTTAAGAACATATGTCATGATTTTATGTAATTGGCTTATCCTTTGACAAAACGCACTTTACTTGTATTTTGGTAGACTTAGGATGTGTTTAAATACTTCAAGAAACCACATTTCAAGATCAAGTGTTGAAGCTTTTAAGTCTGTTCAAGAAATCAAGCAAAGAGTGCAAATTCATTAAAGCTCGACAGCTGCTCGATAGCTTCTCGACACCTCCTATTTGTCGAGGTTTAAGAATTTCATAATTCAAATATGATTTTCTTGAGATCCGTGAATATGTCTTTAGGTCTTCTTTTCTCCTAACCCTAGACATATAAAAGGATTGTTTTAAGAGCCGTAAAACGGTACACAAGTTACACAAGCATTGAGAAAACTCTATTCAAGCAAATTGTGACCGGAGACAAAATTCTTGACCTAGTTCATCTCTCTCTTGAAGAAGTTGCTGTGTATTTACACCGTAGGGTTTTGTGACCAAGCATCTTCTTGATCTTCATCGTATGGATGAACTAAAGAACTTTGCAGCTGACAATCTTCTTAGTTGGTGTTTTGAAGTCGCGTACTGGAATCCGCGCAACTGTTAGTCATGTACTTGGGAGCCGTGCATCAGAAAGGGGAACTGTCACTACAGAACAAGTCCAATTGGGTATTGGGATAATGGTTCAACTGTAGGTTGGTAAGGTACTTGGGATTCCTTTACTTGTAACCGCTTGTTGTGATAATAGTGATGTTTCGAGAGTGGTGACCTGAAAATCACCCGGTGGGGTTTTTGCCATTAGGTTTTTCCCCATTCATAAACAAATCACCGTGTTATTTATTTTCCGCTGCGTAATTAGTTTATTGGTAATTTGTTTGTGTTACCACGCGTTTGCATGATAAATTGATTAATTAATAACTTGACTAATTAATTAATTAATTTCTATCACAATGAGTCATTCAGTTTGTGGCCTATCAACAGTGTCTACACCTCCTCCCCCCCCCCCCCCCCTTCCTCCCGACTCTTTGGTCTTAAGAATGCTAGTTTTAAGAATGATTCTTTGAACCTTATTGCCCAACCTTGCTATTGCACTAATACATGTATACTTGTACTTGCTTTGCTATTCTGCTCAAGGCAATAATAGTGGAATAGTAGCTTTGAGTTTCTCAATCAAGAAATATTTTTCTATTCTATTTTCTAATTCATGAGTTTTTATATTCAATAATGTAAAATGTTTTTCTTTTTTATTTCCAGTGATGCTCATTATGGAATTGATCAACAACATTGTCAAAGCTCATGGAGTGTATATGTATTTGGTGGAGTAGGTGAATGTACTCATGAAGGAAATGATCTTTACATGAAAATGAAAAAAAGATTACTTCCACCAAAGATAAATAGAACGTAAAAACAATCAATTAAAAGAGAAATTCTCATCTCATCATCAACCAAGAAAATATCTGCTCAGAAAAGACATTCACAAATACACTGACTATGAACTTCGTCACATAAACACTTAATTTAAATCAAAACTTAGTAATATAATAATGGACCAACCAACCTATTACAAATTACAAAGTTCAAGAATGCACTCACAAGCTGTGAAGCAATGCACGTAATTGATACACTTGGAACATTACTTTAAATTGCTAAAAAAAATTACGCATCTTCAAAATGTTTGGGGTGGGTTCCACACAAAAGAAGGAACATATCACAAACTTCCATCTCGACATGTTTTTCTCATTGAAAACACAGTAAAATCATAGGAAAAAAAAAATCCTTTCATAGAATCACTTGCAAAAATATGCTTTACAATAATACAACTTCTCTTTAGCATAGTTTTTTGACATAAATAATTGAGAATAACACTTACATGATAATTAATAAGTAGTTTTTTTTTTTTTTTTTTTTTTTTTTTTTTTTAACATTGAAAAAGTAAGTGGGCAAGAAACATGAGTTAGTGGGATTTTAAAATGGAACACAATTTTACATATTTATTGTAGTAAGTGAATAAGATATATATATATATATATATATATATATATATATATATATATATATAAGCAAATTAAATTTATAAAAATAAAAATAAAAATAAAAAACTTTGAGTAATTTTAGGAGTTTTTTTTTTTATGATGAGTTTTTTTTTTTTTTTTTAAACACAAAAACGTAAATTTGTGTTTGTTTTAATTATATATGGCAGTGGTAGTACACAATCTCAACAAAATGATAATGAAATTGGTCTATTGTTCCTTCCTGATATTTCTCCGAAAAAGTGAGAGAAAAGTTTGAAAATACAGTTTATAATTAGATAAAGCTATTTAAAAACCAACAAGGTAGTTTGCCTGATTGACATATATATATGGCAATGTTAGTACACAGTCTCAACAAAATGATAATTATATCACTTTATCTATTCCTGATATTTCTCCTAGTGGGAGAAAAGCAAGAGATTTTGGACCAAGTACTACGTTTCACAATTCATTTAATGGCCTTTTCGATGATTTTTTGGTTCCAAATTTATTATGTTCAATTCTTAGTCAATTTGTAATTTGTTCATTAATTGCCTAAAAATGATAGAGGACTATTTCTCTCTACCCAAGAATATGCCCTAATGACTTTCCACACCGTAACATATGGAACGCCCTCAACTCTTTATCTATGATGCTATTTGTGTGCGAATATCATGACTATTGAGAGACTTTCACCAAGCCAACATGCCTCTTTAGCTATAAAAGGTGTGGCTGCATGGTAGCTGAAACAAGAAAACCCTGAAAACGTAGTATTGATACACCAAATTCAACCCATTTCCATGTTAGACAAATATCTGAGAATAGTTTGCATGATTGACATAAGGTACTAGTAATACACAATTTTTTTAAATAAAGTAAACCAGTTTCACTTAGGTGTCAGCCACACTTAACAAAACACACAGTTTGTATAGAATGAAATGCTTATTTTTCCCTTTTGAATACATAACACTCTTTTATCGCCAATTCATAAATCCCAATTCCAAAGCCATGGAATCCCATATACAAAATTCAGCCGTGTTTTTCTTTCTTCCCTCTTTGTTATGTATCATGGTTTTCTTGTTTCAGCTATCTAGAAAACACTGTTGTTACCCACCAGGCCCAAAAGGGTTACCCATCATCGGCAACATGTCGATGGTGGCCCAATTGACTCACCGTGGTCTAGCCCAGCTTGCTAAGCAGTATGGTGGGCTCATGCATCTCAGAATGGGCCTGCATGACATGGTGGTCGTATCAACTCCAGACATGGCCCGTGAAGTCCTCCAGGCCCAAGATAGTGTTTTCGCGAACCGATCCTCAAGCTTCGTAGCTACATACCTAAGCTATAATCGGGCCGACATGTCCTTTGCCAATTACGGCCCATTTTGGCGTCAAATGCGTAAGATATGTGTCATGAAGCTCTTTAGCCGAAAACGAGTCGAGACTTGGGACTCTGTAGGAGACGAGATCAACAAGATGGTCCAAGCCGTTGCGACCAAAACTAGGTCACCCATTGATATCTCTAAGGTGGCTTCAAGTCTTACCAGCCACATTACCTATAAGGCAGCGTTTGGTACCAACTCACGCGAAGGAGAAGAGGGCAAATTTGAAACCATTTTGCAAGAATTCTCGAAGCTTTTCGCGGAGTTTAATGTTGCGGATTTTATACCATGGTTGAGTTGGATGTATACAAAAGATTTAAAGAAAAGATTGGTTAATGTAAGAAGGGCACTTGACGTGTTCATTGATAAGGTCATAGATGAACACTTGGCCAAAAAGAGCAACAAGAATAGCAAGGATGAGAATGAAGCTGCTGCTACAGATATGGTGGATGAACTTGTAAGTTTCCTTGATGAAGGTGCTGATCATAAGAACAACGAGTCCACAGACTCGCTATCCACTTTTAAGCTCAATAGAGATAACATCAAAGGTCTTATCATGGTAAGAGCTTTTTATTCCTATGAAATAAATTGATAAAACCATCATCTTAAAAAATAATCTATCACAAGTTAAATAAAAAATATATTGTACTTATTCTCATTTATACCATGAATGATGCTATTCTATGGATACTATAAAAGTAATTAACAAATATTTTGATTATATTATTATTTATTGATAAAGCATCAATTATATTTATTATTAAAATTGATAATAATTTCAACATTTTTTTAATACCATAAGGAATTTGGAGATTAAGAGTGATTGTAGGACTACAAATTATTTCACAACTTTTTTATCATAACTCTGATATGACAGATTGTGAGCGGTTGCTTATTACTTACATAGGGAATTATTATTTTTTATTCACCCCTCATACTTTACCACATCATAGTGGTGAGAAATTGTGAAATAATTTGTGATCCTAAACTTTTTCATTAACAAATGTGATAACTTATTGTGATATTAATTATCAACAGATAAGAGTAGTGTAAGGTTGCAAATTATACTTGATCATAGGAAAATGTTAAAATTGCTATCAATTTATTAATAAAGGTTTATAATTAACTAACAATGAATGTGATTGTTGCTACTTAAATTACTTGATCATAAGAAAAATGTTAAAATTGCTATCAATTTATTAAAAAAGGGGCTTATAATTAACTAACAACGAATGTGATTGTTGCTACGTAAATAACATAATAAATAAATGTTTGATTTTTTTTTTTGTGGGATTAATAATACATTTGCAAAGGCTTATTTAGTAAAATTCAGTGTATCTCTCACATCACTTCTTATCATAAATTGTATACGTATATGCATGGATGATAAACGTAAGATTTATTGGTTGTCTATATTATTACACAGGATATAATGATTGGTGGAACCGAAACTGTTGCTTCAGTTATTGAGTGGGCAATGACAGAGCTAATGAAGAACCCAGAAGAGCTCAAGAAGGTCCAAGCAGAGCTTTCAAATGTTGTAGGCTTGTGCCGTAGAGTCCAAGAGTCCGACCTCGAAAACCTCACGTATCTCAAGTGCACGCTCAAGGAAACTCTCCGTCTCCACCCTCCAATCCCCCTCGTCTTCCATGAGACCGCCAAGGATACCATGTTAGCCGGGTATTTGATCCCAGCTTGTTGGCCTGTGGTGATCAACACATGGGCTATTGGGCGGGACAAGACGGCGTGGGATGAGCCAAACGCATTCAAGCCCTCAAGGTTTTTGGAACCAGGTGCTAAGGATTTTAAGGGAAATGATTTTGAGTTTATTCCTTTTGGGGCAGGAAGGAGGTCTTGCCCAGGCATGCAACTAGGGTTTTATGTATTAGAGAAGAGTGTGGCTGAGCTTGTACATTGTTTTACTTGGGAGTTACATGGGGGGATGAAAGGTAGTGAGATTGATATGAGTGATAATTTTGGACTCACTACTCCAAAAGCTATTCCTCTTGTTGTAGTGCCGAGTTATCGCCTAGAGTGTGCACTTTGATAGGTGAAATAACAAGAAGGAAGATGTGTTTTGATAGGGTTGATGATCAAAATAGAATAAATAAAAAGGTAATAATAGACAATTTTTTGTTAGTTTCTCTTGACCCATCTTACCTAAAACATAACGATATAATTATATCCCAAAAAAATTTGAGGCTTTATATTACTTACGTCCTATTTTATAATGACAAATAAATTATATTAAACAACCATTTCGTGGTGTAAAAGGCCAAGAGATAAAATACACCTTTATTATAGGGTTTTTTTTTTTTTTAATTGTAAATTTTATTCCTAGGCTAATTTTTTGACTTATAATATTGTTGCTTGAGCTGCTCAACAAGTTGAGCTCAAGGTCATTATCAAATTAGATAACATGTTCAAGTTTAGTTCATTTTTTTTCATGTCAAACAAGCTCGAACTTGTACATGAACTACTTGATTAACTAATCATTTTTTCATATAAACACTATGACTAGAAGATTTTACCCTTCACAAATCTACGTTAATACTTAATAAAAAAATTATGCTTGAAATTACATCATTTGGGTTATTTAATTGGATAGAATGGTTTTTGTTTATAAACTTATAAAAATTAGACTCACCAATCCTTTGTTGTTAAAAATTTTATATAATTTTATCACGATATGGACTATTTAAATTATCAATAAGTTATAAGTAATAATTATATATCTTATTCATTTATTTACAAATTTATTTAATCTAATCTCAAATTTATATATAAGTATATTTTAAACATTTATACGTACATATAATATTATATATACATTAATAGAGTTTTATATCCACAAGCATTCACAATTACATTATTATATTTGAGCTTGAATTTAATAGTTGAGTCTAAACTTAGGTTTTGACTGATTTGTTTAATAAACAAGTATATATAAATCCAAACTATTTACAAACAATTTGGCTCATTTATAGTCTTATGCGCAAGGCTTTCCTTAGACTTGATTAAATATCTATTACTCTTATCAATTAATTCATATATATGCATCCTTAGTTGTGATATGGTTTTCATTCCTTTTAAGTATGTACCCAAGCATAAACGGTCAAGGGTACATGAATGAAACCAAGCCATTTCCCAAAGCTATGAGATCTGTGGGCTTGGACCACAAGAGAAAAGGGTTTTGCATGAGTCCAGCAGATTTTCATGGAGCTTTCTTTGTGTTGTCAATTGCTTTTGGTTCAGCTGATTCGACCAAGAAGATGATACAAAGTAGCTTCATTGAAGAACACAATATAGGGTTGTGCATTTTCTTTTCTCCAGAAGCTAAAGTGAGGCAGACAATAGATATGTGCTTTTGTCCCTTTTTTCCCCTGAAGCATCGGTAAAGAAGACGACAGACCTATGCTCTTGTTCTTTTCACTAGCAGCTTTGGTGAAGAATGATGAGCTGATCTTTCACTATGGGATGCAATATCAGATTTTGTGCTAGACAGTGCTTGGCTCTCAAGTAGCTTGAATGGAAAAGATATTGCATTGCTTTTATAGAGTGGTTTTTCTGTTTTGTGTTAGAAAGAGTTTTTCTTCGGCCGGCAGCTTAATAAAAGGGTGGTGTCTATTACATAACTATTAGACACAATCTAATACACAATCTAATACACAATTCGGTTTTTAAACCGAAATCCTATTTCGAAGTCATTATTTCATTTCAAAATAAAACTTTTTAATTACATTGTGTACGATAATGTATGAACTAACAATTAGCCTTAATAGAAAATATAACTTTGTAAAGTGAATCGATAAAATCTAAGTTGTTGAGTTGTATCGAGCACTTTTATAGTTAATATCCAATATTTAAATTGGGTTTTATTAACATATGTCCTTAGAGTATATATTAGTAAACAATTTTAAAAAACTTTTTATACAATCTAAGAACATTTTATAACATTTGCAAAATAAAAAACATAGCAAGTTACCATTCACCCTAAAGTATCTCGTATGAGTGCATTTGCAATGTCAATCATTGACTTGAACTTTAATATATATATATACAAAATTTTAAAGAAAATTATGATACACATTGTAAATACCTTTATAAAAATCAAATAAATAAAATAAATAATTTTGTGAACGTACACAAAACTATTGTGACCTCTCTATAAAAATCAATCATTTCAAAAGGAAATTTATCTTTTACTTGTATTAATAAGACAAAAACGCCAAGCATCAATCATTTTAAAAAGACTAGTTAAGGCGCACGTGCTAGCCATGAAAAAAAAAAAGTAGTGATTAGGATCAATTCTAAATTTTATTTGTATCACGAAATAAAGATATAAATCATTTGATTTTTAAAATACATAGAGATTTACATTAATCAAAAGAGGCATCAATTTTAAGAATTTTGATAATTATGTCATAGAAAGTTAATCTCATTCGTATAAGACCATGACGGGTCTCAATCTAATATTTTATTATTTTATTTTATCCTCTAACTTACACCTCAATAGTTGTGAATATATTGTAATAACAACAATATGTCACAACATTTTTAGTTGTGCTAGATCACAGTATGATATTTTATTATTTTATTTTATTGTATTTTGACCCATAAGGAATTGACACATGCGTCATAACATTTTCACAATATCTCTATGTATACATTGTACTTAATTACAATGTAAATTTATATTGTAGACAAAAAATTTTGGCAAATTTTGTACACATTTACAAAATTTGTACAATATTTACCATTTTTTGTGCAAATGTGTATAATATTAACTTGCATTGTAAGTACAAAATAAACATATAAAGATCTTAAAATTAAAAAAAGAAATTTAAAAATTAAAAAAAAAAAAAAAAAAACTTAGGCACTGTAGCTACAGTGTCGCTTGGTACTGTCGCTGCTGTTCAAAACATGGGGAAAAAAAAAAAGATAGTGGCTCATGAAACCAAATGTACAGTGAAAAAGTACTTTACACACATTCGCGCTTTCATATATAAGACAAGTGTCATAATATTTTTACAAAACATTTATTTTCAGTTGTAGTTGATCACAGTTTCATATTTTATTATTTTATTTTGACTTATAAGAATTTGTCACTTCAATAATTATGAAAATATTGTGAAATTTATTGTATCAGTATAACAATATATATGCGAGTTCTTATAAATATTTTTTTTTTTAAAAGTACAAACGGAAGACAGAAGAAAAAAAAAAATGTTGTAGCTATAGTGCCACTTGAACAAACCAAAGTGGCACTGTAGCATTGTTCAAAACTTGGGGAAAAAAATGGCTCACTACACCAAAAAGGACACTGTAGAGGCATTGCCTCTTCTTATATAATTAGTAGAAAAAAGAGCACAAATCGATGATTGAAAAAAAAATACATATTAAACAAACTAAAAGTATTCACCTAACAAGTGCCATAACATTTTTACAAAACATTTATTTTCAGTTGTGATCGGTCACAGTTTCATATTTTATTATTTTATTTTAACTTATAAAAAATTGACACCTCAATAATTGTGAAAATATTATGAAATTTGTTGTGTCAGTATAACAATATATATATATATATATATATTAAAAAAATTTTAAAAAAAATGTAACTACTGTAGCTACAGTGCCGCCTGGTACTGTAGCTACCGTTCAAAACTAAAAAATGGCTTACCAAAATTGCACTTAGATGAACAGTGGCCAAATACTGTAGCGGCTATATAGTTAATAGAAATAGAAGTAGAAATTTATCTTTTACTTAATATCTCTGGCGGAATGCAGATTGCGTGGTTAGTTAAAGGTGGAGGAATAAGAAGTGGAGGACAATAAAAGTGAAGGACTAAAGGGATGTTGGCTCATGCTTAGGTTGGCCTAAAGTCAGGCTGATTTCATCAGCTAGCAACAAAATAGGGGTGTGAGTAAAAACCCTTCTTGTCATATAAATACAGTGTATCAATGATCTGATATAACAATTACAACAAGCCCCAAAGCAAGAGGAACTGGAGGACCATTGAAATATATATATATATATATACACACACACATACACAGAAGTATAAAATAGGCACTATATTTGTATGTCAATGTAACCACAAATCTCATGCAAGATAAGTGATAACCTTAATTTCATAGTATTGCATTTTGAAAATAAATATGTTGGGGCTGCTGGATCAATAATAATATCGGTACAGGGATTCAGGCACTAACAAGTAGCCCTACTAGGGACTCAAATGGCAACGCAATCAACATTTATACTCATAAAGACATCCATTTTTCAACTATTTATCTACTTCACCTCTCCAATATGGCAAAACATAATAGCATCTGAAAAGGAGTTGTATGAATAATTGGTGTTTAGCTTTATCCCACAGGGAACTATGAAACTGTTCCAACCACCTGGGATTAGCCTTGTTTTGGGGAAAAATTACAAGAAATACAACCTGAATTCCCCAACATATAATTGCCATGAAAAGAATGAATTCAAGATTTTCATTATTGTCATCTTTAACTGCCAAAGTAACAATTATCCCTACAACAAGATGCGGAGCACAGCAAGGCCAACTGCAGATATTGAGACGAGGGTACCTATGCAATATTTAATCACCTCGTACTTTGCAGCTTCTAACTGGGCTTTTAACGAATGAATTTCCTGTAGACAAGATTCAAAGAATTACAAATTAATTAATAAATCAAGGTTCTTTAAGAATAAATATTCCAACGCAATCGCTATACTCACTTTGTCAAGCTTGTTGGTGAGACTCGAGGTTTCTGCATTCTGATTGGCAAGCTCATCACGTATGCGCCTGCACTCAGATGTAATTAATAAAATATAATGGGGGCAATGACAAAATCGCTGTCCAGCATTAGCATCATGGAAAAGAAGAAGAAAAAATTTATACTTAATTTCCTTACCCTCTTTCAAGATTCAAATCTAAACGCTGTCCAGCAGTAACTTTGTCAATTTCATACCTGTTTCAGCAAGCAACAACTTTCACTGAAAGTATCATAGCTAAAAAATAAAATAAATTTAATTCAAATGGCAGAAGCCAATAGCATTATAGTTTGTGAGACAGACCTCAATTCACTGCGCATTTTCTCTATGTCACTCCTAAGTTTTTCAGTCTCACGTTGCAACATGGAAAAGTGATGTTCCTGTAGAATTTATCAGAAGGACGTCTGAGAAATAATCAATACATCAATGCCTATATACTACTAATACTGGTTCCACAGCAAGAAAGAACTTGAAAAATACAAGATCATTAGTACATATTTTAAACAGCACAGGTATACACACACAGAAAACATTTATAATAAGCTATAAATAGCATTTTCCTTTACTGCAATATCAGAAGATGACTAAAAAGATTCGAACTTCACATCCCACCTCCCCATCATCTACCTATCTCACAGAAAAAATAAAAAAATAAAAAAAATAAAAAAATAAAAAATAAAAGATGAAAGAAAATAAAAGAAAAGAGAAGGAGAAGAAAGTTTGATTACTGAAGATTGCAGAATGGAGATGGCTGAAACTCGAACAAACTCATAAATTTTAGATATTTCATTTAAGTAAATATATAAAACCTTAGGTCAATTAATTTGCAAAGACAGAAGTCAGATGCCCCCTAACTCTTTTTTACTTTTGAAGAAGCTGTGCCAAGTAGAATTCTAAAGCAGTCCACCTTAAATAATAGAAGCAAATGACATCTCATCTCCTTTATCCCAAGACTCTCATCAAACTTCTCTGTTGCACACTTCCTCCATTCCATATGAATTAAAGATGAGAAATTATAAGCTTTGGTTATTTTCCATTTCTCTCAAACTTTCCACAAATATTGTATAAGTTTTGTTGATAAACAAGATTGGCTTGAAGTTTCATAATTGGATTGAAGTCTTGTTGATCTGGGAATGTATAAGTACATATGCATCATGTGTTGATGTTTGACTTTTGATAACAGAGTCACAAGCAATTGAGCACTGGTTCAAGTTCCTCTTGTAATAAATTCAGTCTGTGCAACCATATTTTTTCAAACTATATTGAAATAAATTCCTCGCCTTTTCAATTTGTTTTTTGCTCATCTTTAACAACCTTTTCTTTCTTCAAATTCTTTTGGTTTGTTTACTTGCTTGTATTGAAGAAAAAAGGAAAGGGGGTGGGGGGGATTTAAATAGGGATACAAGTACCCTAGATCTTCCAAAATCAACAAAAAATCCAAACATCAAACTAAAAATTTGACCTGCACTCATGTCTGGTAGTAACTTGTACCCAAAACTGAATTCAGCTCTCTGAAAGGGATTAGATATCAAGATTATCTTGGGCATGGAGGAGGGGTTTAGAGAGGGAGAAAGGTAGGAGGCCATAGTCGATTTGAGATCTGAGTCTAAGTTTAAAAAAAAAAAGTACAGTACAGTAACGAAGAACTAAAAGAATTCTGATCCTTGTCCAAGATTAATATGAAGAATACAATCACAAAACCGTGGCAAACGAAGCCAATTAGTAGTCTAGTACCCTGTTTTATTGGTAGTAAGAAGTGGCACAAAACAACCAAAACAAGCAATCTCTCTCTCTCTCTCTCAAAGCAACAACTAAACTGTTCTAAGTCACATTACATATGGACCACTGTGCACTCATAAGCAATAGTACGATTGTAAGAATTTAATAAGAAAAGACATATCACCTATTCTTTTCCTTCTTGTATACCGAAAAGGGGAATAAGAAGAAATTTATACACGAGATTGTTCAATAGGCCATGATTAATTAATGCTATAATGCAACTAATGGTAACTGAAAGAAGAAAAGGCACATGACACGGCTAAAAGATTGTCGCAGCTGAACAATTAAATCGAAGGAAACCACAAAGGACCAACTAAATTCAATGGAAATGTCCAATATTAAATCTCTAATCTTAATAAGCTCCCTTGCTCTACAAGAGCATTCTAATTAGCATAATCTGATGAATCTGCCAAAATAGCCACCTCCCAGTTCTTTAGTTGTCACCAAGTCTAAAGGCAACACCCATGTGCCATCTAATGAGTCCACAGATCTCTAACAAACACTTCTTCCTCCATCATTGCATAAGGACGTACGAATATAAAAAAGAGCAGTTACCATCCAAAACTCAGAGTTTCAGAGATGTAATAATTAACGCTCACTTATTAACAAACCTAATCTCATACATTTAATTTATACAATCAACCAGAAGGTCATAAATATTGTCTTTCATCATAATCATTCAGTTTGCCATTTCAGCCGTTTGCCCTGAAATTCTGACATGATCACTGCCGCAACTTTCTAAAATTTTCCATTGTACCAACAAAACTCAACTAGTACTTCCAAAACTCAAATCCATTAACCAAACTACAAGCCCATATTTCTCGCTTGTCTATAGATTCTTTCATCAACACTAGCAGAAGAGGTCCAGACATTAGATTCGCATTTGTAAAATTACTGTTATCATAAACTCATCCTACTACATGAAACACACACACACACCCACCCACACACACACACACACACAAAAAGCCCAAGCAGCTTATAAAACAATTGCTGTTACACGTTGAAAAATTGTTTAAGAATCTCCATAAAAGAAAACAATTGCATTAACAACTATTCAACCGAAACAAACACAATTAGCTTATAAGAAGTAAAACAAATGAATCAACAATTAGTAGTACCTGCGAGCTCTGTACTTCGGCCTTAAACTTCGAAAGATTTGAATCTTGCACCATCTCAGACTGCACACAAAATCACACAGAAATCATCGCCATGCCATACACAAAACCAAAAAAATCCAATCCTGTCCAATCTAATATTTTCCTTTCTTAAACAAACAAAACATCAAACACTTGGCGCGCAAAACAAAAAAAAAAAAAAGGCGAATGAATTACACATGTATTAGCAATTACCCTCTGCATTTCGGCTTTCGAGACAAAGGAATGAGCGACATTCTCCAAACTGTCGTTCAACACTTCCGTCAGTGCAGCCGTGATCGCCTCCGCTTGTTTCGACGGCACGCCCTGTGCTTCTAAGCCCCTCACCTAAATGGCAAAACCGTAAATAAGTCACTCAAAATCGAAAATCGAAAATTCTCACAAATAAAATTGAAAGAGAGATAAAAATACCAGAGCCAAAGTATCGACGAGAAATGCGCGCCTGAGATTTGGTTTGACGGCCTCAGAGAGCTGCCTGAAATGGAAACCATTAGGAGGTAAAGAAGACGAAGAGGAAGATGAAGACGACGACGTATTGAGATATCGGAAGCTGGAGTTGGAGTTGGAGTTGGCCACTAATCGGAGCACGCGCTTAGAGAGAGCCATGAATGTTTGATTTTCTTCGAGTTCGAGAAAGCTTGTGGAGAAAGCAAGAAACGGAGGCTGTGTACGAGTTTATATAAAGAGAGTGAAATTGGGACAGAATTGGAATTAAAGTTTTTAAAAATTGGAATTATTAAACGAAAAAAAAAATTTTGGCGGGCAGATTGAGAGAGAGACAGAGAGAGAGAGAGGTGGCGACGAAATGCGTGGGTGTGAAATGAAATGGGCATGGCATTTTTTAAATAATTTATAATAGTTGGATTTAAAAGTTTTTTTTTAATAAAATAATTGGATATAAAAGTTGAAGCAGTGCGTGAAGACGCAAAAATGTAATGTAATACTACTATTTTATAGTTATGGTTGCTTGCCAAAATAGCGAAAGTTTCCTCTCTTCTTTGATTATACACTTCTAACATTGTATTTTGTTGAAAGTGTTTTAAAGTATATTTATATTTGTTGTATCTTTAAAAAGTGAGATAAAATAGCCCAAAAATAAAAATTAGGATCTTTTTTTAAAGTTGTATATAAAAGTTAAACTTATAAGTTGACATTTCCACTTAATTTTTTTTTTTAATTTAAATAACAAAATGATTTGGATATTTGAGGGACAAGCAAAAAGAAGAAGAAAAACAAAAAATCAAAATGAATTAGGTTCACTTCAAGTGAGATCAGGCTGGAGTGTATTGGTCATTAAAGGCACGCATTCAATTCTCATTAATTTGACGAACCTGATCCAACTCAACACATTGGGTTTGATTTTTCTTTTTCTTTTTTGGGATAACTGCATTGGGTTGATTTTTCTTTTTTTGTGGGCTGATAAAATGAGTTGGATCTTAAATTGTTTTTTGAAACTTAGGGTTTAGGTTGAAATTTCAACTCAAGTAACTCCAACAAAATTTTCAAAATTTGACCACTTTCCAGAGAAGTCCCAGCTGCTAGGACTCTTTCACCAATCAATAAGTATAAGGGCACAACCTTTTTCAAAACTATTAAAATTAGGTCCGTTTTATAACGTTGTTCTAATAATGTTATTTGTATTTTTTGAAAATATGTATATAAAAAAATATATGAAAATACGTGTAATGTTATTTAAAAACTGAAAACATGTGTTTAAACACATGTATCAATAGTAATTAGGTGTATAATAAAAGTAATATCAATAGTAAGCTTAGGTAAAAGTAATATTATTCCAATAACAAGTCATGCCAAGAGTTTTCACAAATAACACAGTTGTGACTCTAATCAAGAAGCCTCTAGCATAGTTGTCAGTATTGTGCAATACGTGATACGTATCGTATCGTGTGTAAAAAGTTTCATATCATATCGACATATTGTAAGTGCTCATGAATCGTACGATACAATGTACGTATCATATGAATTGTATCATATTGTAAAATCGTACGTACTGTACTATATATATAAGATTTTTTTTATTAAAATTTGTACTTTTATTTGAATATAACAAGTTGTTAAACTTGTTTTTAACACACAATTATTAGTTTACTTAATTTTGCATACTAAAATAACATATTTATAAGTTTTTTCCCCTTTCTCTTACAATTGGACAACACAATACCACTTATCTTTTACTTTAATATTTAAAATTTTATTTTAATAAAAAATTATTAAAATAAGAAGAACAAGAAGAGGTAGTAAATGTTAATGATGAATGACAATGAAGAAAATTTTAATAAAGAAATAAATTTGCAAAATTATAAACATGATAGTTTTGACTTAGATGGGATTGACTAGGTAATTTAATGAATATGATGAAAATAAATTATTATTTTTAGGTCATTTGTAATATGTTATCACTTTTGAATTTAAGTAATTTGAATGTGTATGTTATGAACAAATGCTAATTTGATTTATTTAGTTAGCTTGTTAAATATTATTACATAAGTGATGAATAAATTAGTTATTAGTTAAATATATTCAATATTTATAATGAATATACCATTTATATAAGTATATTTATAATTTTTTATAAATTTTATTAAGTGTACGATACGATACGATACACGATATGAAAAAATTAAAAATCAATTCACAATTCAATTCACGTTTTGACAACTATGGCCTCTAGCAATTTACCCAACCATGCCAAGCCACAATAAAATTATTACAAAGTCATCTGTTTTCACTTTTCATATTATTCTGGAAACTCAAACTCATTCAGATATGCTAGTCTCCCTAATTTGAAGACTAAAATGAAGTGGTGTACCTGTCTTTGGATGGCCCATTTAATCGCCATCTAGCCAAACTTCAATCAATCACAAGTGTCAAGGAAGAAAACACAATTTATAGTGAATTAAACCACAACATTATTTGTTATAATTCAGTGAAAGAACATCATTCCTCAAAAATAGTGTTATTAATTGAAACAGGGAGATGGGATTAACTAAATCGGACAATCCCAATTCCAGCAATAGAAATCCTTTCAGATATACATTGCAACTGTAATCAGCAATATTACTTGGGTCGTCTTCGGTAAGGGTAAAAAATGTCATCCAAACTCTCTTTTATATAGATGCCCACTCTATTCACGTTCCTAGCCACACCAGATGCTACTAGGCTTGCATTCCTTTTAAACCTGCAAATTTGCGAACTTCAGGTTTTGTGATATGTGAATACACTTAATCAACTTACCAAAGTAAAAAGTAAAAAAACAAAACATAAAGCCGGAGGGGCTTATATAAAAGGGCTTAGAATCTTTGCCCAATTTCAGACTAAGTCCCAGTTTTAATTTTGTCAATTAAAGTCTCAAACTTATCAAACCATTTCAATTTGATGCGCATGTTCATCTCAGTTATCTAGTTCAATTACTCTAGACAGTAACAAAACAGAGAAAAATGAAAAACTATTGGTAAAGCTTTGTATTTCACTTATGCAGAGTTTGATATATGGTTTACTGTTTTTCTCTGCTTTATTATCACTCAAAATAATGGAAATGAATAACCGAGATGGACAAAAACTTCAAAATTGAAACTCAATAATAATGGTAATGAATAATGGAGATGGACAAAGGCTTTAAATTGAAATGATTTAAAGTTGGGACTTTAATTGACATAATGAAAAACTTAGGACCTAATCTGAAACAGGGTATGAACTGTAGGCCTTTTTATGTGATTTCCCTCAGAGAAAGAGAGAGTAAACTTCAATAAAAGATCTATATCAGAAAGCATACTGATAATTTATCTAAGATTCCTATATTTTTATCAAATTTATGTCTTGCCTGTTCAGGTACTCCTCTCCTGTGGAATGAGCTGGTCTGTAGGTTCGAGGTTGAGGCTGGAGAAGAACACGACCATCATCTGGAAATGAAGTAACAAAAATGGAGTTTAAAGTCCAGAGTTCCAGGGGAAACTGATTAAACACTGTATCTCATGCTTTTTTTTAACAGGTAAACAGTATATTTCATGTTATCTGGAGTTTCAAATCACTTTGAATATTTATAATTACACGAACATAGAATGAATCAAATGTCAGTTGAAATCATGAATGGAAAGACCAAACATAGAAGCAGTTAAGCAGGTACCTCCTTAACAGTCGTGCAGTGCATTTACTCATCCCAGCATGTTTTTATTTTCATATGGAACACATTGATGATCCATCGGTAGATCTAGAGGTATTTGGAATCCACATGAATATAAAATTATTCGGTAATTTGTTTTTGTAAAATTTAAAATGAGATAAAGTCTAGACACATTTGATGCCATATTTTCTTAATAAAGTATTTTGCCTTCAGATGCAAATAATAATAATATAAAAATTTAATAGTTTTACAAACACATCTACACCTCAATATTATATATTTATCTTCAGCTCTTCAATTTCCTTGAGTGAGGCACCTAAACTATATATTCCTGCAATTCTGCAGGTACTCATTTGTATGTAATTGTACCATTCAAATGAAATGCCTTCTACTCTTAAAAAACAAGAGTCAGAAATTCAATGAACAGTCATGAAAAATACATTATTTCAGGAAAATCACATTGCAGATATGACTGACAATTCTTCCAAAACTTCAAGAGAATTTGATCTAAACTTTTAGTGATTGAATAAAATATAATAACATCCCAAGTAAATTTAATTAAAATTAACCATTCAAATGAAATGCCTTCTACTCTTAAAAAACAAGAGTCAGAAATTCAATGAACAGTCATGAAAAATACATTATTTCAGGAAAATCACATTGCAGATATGACTGACAATTCTTCCAAAACTTCAAGAGAATTTGATCTAAACTTTTAGTGATTGAATAAAATATAATAACATCACAAGTAAATTTAATTAAAATTAACCATGCAATGGACTGCACAATAAGGGTTCCATTCCAGCAATTTGGAATTCAAAAAATACCTCTTCAAGACTCATTTTAATAAGCATGTATAACCCAAAATTTAAATGAAGGATTTCTCCATATGCAACACCAAAATCTATGAACTACGATAAAACTCCACAAAAGATGAATTCTCAACAACAGAACAACTTCATACAATCCATCGGAAATAGTCTAAGAGAGCGACAAGTCTAGTACACAACCCCTTCTTTTTAATATATTTTTATTACTTAACCAAAAAAAAAAAGGTCTAGTACACAACCAAAGATTGCATAAAATTTTGCAACAAGCAAGAACACCATCAACTTTTACCTTTATTAACATGAGCAGGAGCCTGAGCATGGTCTGCTGGTCTTCTGTCTAACAATACCTGAAACAAGGATTAATTGTGTCAGTTTATAATTTGATGAAGCAATAAAAACCATATAAATATCATCACAAGTGCATTTTGAACTTCACAAAACTTCAAAAAATTGAAAGAAAGTACACTTCAACGAGAGTTATATCTGAAGTTCAAATTAAAAACCTTTTGCACCAACCCCCAAGGGTTCATTATCACACTTGGACAAAGCAATTCTGATCGCTTCACAACATTTAGTAACAATAGCATACCCTCATTTTACATGAATTTTGGCTGAAATAAAGAAAGCTATATATTGATCTAAAGAATTTGCTACAAGGTTGTAATCCTAATATATATACACTGTTATCTTCAAACTTAAAAGTAAAATGTGAAATGGAATTATTCATTGGGAAAAAAAAGGGAAAAAAGTAAAGATATAACACCTCAAGACCAACACAAAATGGCAATTCTGCTTGTTTGTTCTGCTGATCGCTTGAAGAGTCCTTCTTGTTCAGGAACACCGAGTAACCAACACAAGCATACTTGAAATCTGTTAGACTGCGGCCCTCTTTGGAAGCTTCCAACTCAGTTTCCCCCACAATGTAGCTGGGCACTGGTCATGCACCTTAAATATCAGTACATTTCTTGTAAAAGTTCCTACCAATAAAGTCCACTGTTTGGAACTGAAATTATCAATAATACTAGTATGGTCAAATAACCAATACCATGGAACTTATATATAAATCCACAAAGTTACATGTGAAGTTGTGACAATGTAAACATTCTTTGGTAAAAAGTCCTAGCCTCAAGAACATGTTATATCAAAGAATAGATTTTCATGAGCACCTCAGAAGAAATTCATAATTCTTCAATTTGCCTATTGATGACACATGTAATATCATATCATTCAGGTCTTTTAGCCGTTCAGTAAGTGTTGAAGTTTTCCATTATAAGGGTGGTAAATTTGAAGAAGCTTACAAATTTCACAACCAAATCATCAATTTGCTATGTACAAAAGTAAAATACTTCCACAATGATTCAGAAGGTCAAAACTTAAAGAAAAATAATCAAAGAAGCACCCCCACCCCCAAAATAAAGAAAAGCCCTGGCACAAAAGCATTTGATTTCAGCACAGAACACTAATTTTTTTTTCCCAGTACTCTATTCCCTCAACATTTCCAGCCATTCTACATAAATTACAACATTGGAACCAAACTAGTGCCATTAATGCTCAAGTAACAGCATGTATTTTACACTATTTAAAAACAAAAACACAAAATTTTACATCAGCCCACCACATATAATGCATCCAAAACCAGAAATCATCTTAAGCTACCACTTAAGGATATCAAAATAATCACAACCAAACCCTATTTCACTGTTTGGATTCCGGGAAAAATACCCAAGAAACAACAACAACAACAATCAAATCAAAATAACATCCACTCTTCTAACCCAAAAATGCAAAAAACCCATCAAGAATCAGACTTGAGTAAGCAAACACAGCACAAAAAAGAAAACCCACAATTTTCTTTCAAATTTCCTTGATTTTCTCGGCAACCAAACAGACCCACAAGCATCATCATAGGAATCAATGAATCAAAAAATAAAAAAAGGGATTATAGAGAGATTGACCTTGGTGGAGGGTTCTGGGGATGCCAACGCAAGTGGGGTTCTTGGATTTGGATCTTTGCAGAGACGAGTAGTAGAGACATCCCTTGCATGACTTTCCTTGGGATCCTTTCTTGCTGATGTTGTTGTTGTGATTAGGGTTAGGGTGCTGATTATGGAACCCTCCTTCTTCTCTGTCTTCTTTGTCCTCCTCCATTATTAACTACTACTCTGCAAAATCTGTCTTTCTTTGTGCCTAACGTATTAGTAATAGTATAGTATCTGCTGTTGTTTTGCTCCCATTTTGCTATGCTATTAGTTATAAAAGTTTAAACGCAAATAGAAAACCCCAAACTTATACGTGCACAGTGCACTTTTATAGGAATATATTGTTTGTCCAATGTTAAAATATAATTTTTTTTCTTTTTTCTAACTTTTAATCAAAAATAAGCAAAAGCTTTTTTTTCCCCTTCTTTTTTGGCTAAGTTGAGTAGTTGACAACATACATTCATATTGATAAATAAAATTTTTAGGTAGAATTGTCACATTTAAACTTTTTTATTTCTTTTTTCTTTTTTTTATGAAAAAAAGGGCTTTGGGCATGATCATTGACCTGTCCTACTTGAACTCATATAACTTATGGCATGGGACACCCCTGAGTGCATTAGGGCTATTCACGTCATGGTACAGTATTTTTATGAAGTGCGCAACTCAAATCAAGCAACTTTTGGACCCCCAAGTGTGACCTAATCTGAAACTCCTACCAATACCCCACGCCCCACGACGTCACATTTCAACTCTTATGAGGGAGACATGACTTTTTTTTGGGGGGGGGGGGGGGTAAACATTCTTGACATTGATACAATAATATTGATCTCAATGTAAAATAAATAAAATAAGAAATTATTATTATATATATTTTTGGTTAAGATCAAGTGAAATTATTATTATTATTATTGCCAATCGAAATTGACAAATATATCCTCAAAAGGATAAAAATCATAGTGGAATTCATCCAGTCTCCCGCTTTAACCAGCATCTCTAGGTTCATTCATTATCATTTTTTTTTCATTCATTATCATTCTTTTAAGCATTTAAGCTCTCTCTAATAAAAATAAAAAATAAAATAACTCTCTCAAATTGAAAGCTTTGAGAAATGTTCCTCAAATTCGAAGAACACTCAGGCCAAAAAGCTCTGGTTTTTGAAGAAGTAGATGTATCAAGTGACGATTTTGAATTTCTTTTTAGGAAAATACACCTGCATCCAATCCTAGGGATTCTCCTTTCTCTATTACCAATCATGATGACTAACATAACATCTCTTTGAAGAATAAATCTCAATCATGACTAAAAGACTCTAAAAGAACTTACGAAATCCATTAAAGAAAGGGAGGCTATATAGAGATGTCCAAACTCCAAACAGCTTTCATGATTAAAAAGGTCTGAGGATATATATAGATCAAGCCACATGGATGGAATGAACTTATCATAAGTGGGTTTAACCATAAGAGAATTTAGTAGTACTAAGATAATATTCTAAAGCATGTTTGAAACAAAGAAAGATAGGGGGACGAGAGAAAATGGCAAGGGTGACCAAAATATACTTCAATAACCTTTCCCCCCACACTTTTTTACTATACTCATTGCTCAAGCATGAAAATGCAAGTGCTGATGCTTCATAATACACGTTTATAGACAGTGCACAGCATTGGACACACAAATAAATTAGTTATTTACTTGACCTAAAGAAAAAAAGAAGGTGCTTTTGCATTATAATTTCACGAGGAGGCTTGAAATAAAAAAGTTTAATCCAGCTCTATATAACTGCAATTCTGATTCACTTGTAACGCTAATCTCAATGTTAGCAAGTGCAAAAAGAACATCTCCTTCAAATTATCCTGCATGCATAATTCCCTCCCCAGCCATAATGAGAAAAATGGAAGGGCCCAAAACTGTTGAAATAATTGTTGATGCTTCATGGGGGAAGAATACAGTAATTGACCTCAAATTATTCAAAAGGTAGCAGGTACCTTGTTACATATGAATTCAAAGGAGTTCCTTGCAGGATTTCGGGAAAGCCCTGTAGCAGAGACACATCAATATTTATTCATATATTTGTTTGGGTCCGATGTAGTCACTCACATCACCAAGAGAATCGATAAAATACACAAAATCATTCAGTAAGAAAATATTAAAGCAACCTCTTGTTTTTCTTGCGCCTAGAACAGTGAAGCTGCGAGTTTCAGGCACAATCATTAATGCAACATCATATATTTGTAATTTGGGTCCGATGTAGTCACTCACATCACCAAGAGAATTGATAAAAATAACACAAAATTATTTAGTAAGAAAATATTAAAGTAACCTCATGTGTTTTCTTGCACCCATAATAGTGAAGCTGCATGTTTGAGGCACAATCATTAACACAACATCTATTCACTGTTTGAAATGGGGACCAATATTTTGTTTGATGACTAAGAATTCTATTACTAAAGAGCTACCTCATGAAATGAACACGAGGTAGCCTAAAAAATACATCAAGTATTACATGCAAACAAAAGTGAATCAATGAAATCTGTAACTATACTACTAGCACTAAGACCCATTAAACCATTCATTAAATTGTCTAATCAGGGAAACCTTCAATTGAACCTCTGATACTTCCACATCTCCAAAAGTGCCAACAGTTTCGCTCCCTCCACAAAGTCCACTTCAGACACAAGAACACCAATTCCACACTCCAAAGGACAGTTTACCAATCCAGTATATATATATGTGTGTGTGTGTGTGTGTGTGAAACTGCATGTGAGAATGTTTATTCACCGGTAGGTCTGTCACACCATTAATTTCCATTAATTAGTTTCATACTATACAACAACCAAACTTTTGGTTTGAATAAACCCATAAAAGATCCTACTTGAGAGGTTAACAGTACATATCTCAAATTACTAGTGGATATGGCTTGATTAACTCCCCAAAGTTGACTACAAGGTTGCCAAAGGAAAAGAGAGATGTATTCCCTACGAAGCAAACAGAACATCCAGTCATTACCTGTTTGAATGTGAGCATGGAACAAAGAGTTTGGACACTGTGCTTGGGAGTAAGGCCAGCCTGTACAACATTTTTTACTTCAACAGTTACAAGGCCAGCCTGGACAACATCGTCTGAAGTTGCCAAGCATTTGATGCACTCATCAAATATATATATTCATAGGGTTCATCTGCCCCAAGTTACAATGCTTTACCAGGATTAAGCTTCACATAATTACCAACAACAAAAAAAAAATGCTGATATGAAACTGACATCAGCTGGAAATTGCTTCTTCTCCAACTGCAACACCAGTAGCTCCTTGGGGAAATTAGGTCTTATCAATCATCAAAAAAAATGAGAGAAAAAACAAAATCAGGAACATTTAAAATAAAATAAAAAATTCCTTCTGCCTGTCATGCTCACTAGTTACAATACCAGGTTAATCTGAGAAAAAGAGATCAAATGTCATCACATCCAGAATGTTGAAAATTGAGGTTTATTTACATAAAGCAGTGTAATTTTTATGGATTAGAGAGCTACTAACAACAAATTGATTTAATAATTGGAAGTTTAGCACACATATGGGATACATAGGGTGTAGTTGATCCAACTTTGGGTTCATAAAATTGTATATACTATAAAATGTAATTGAGTGGTGCAAAATTGCTCAATTTACATCGGCATGACTTGATCCTCTCTCTCTCTCTCTCTTGATCAATATAAGTGTGTGTGTGTGTGCGTGCGCGCGTGCGCGCATGTGTGAGCTCTATAATTTGACAGTTACCAAATCTGCATTGTGATAATATGAAGACATAAGTTTTTATTAAATAGTGGTCATATGTAGTAGGAAGGAGCATCTTCTCAAAGGCTAACTATTACAATCAAACCATTCTATAGATAATGGCATATAGCTCTTGAAGAACAATCTTACTTGTAGAACTACAAACGTAAAATAGGAAATTATAAATAAGTAAAATTTTGCTACTGACCTGACCTTCCATTTGCATATGAATTTTTATATTGGATGTCACTTTCATTATCGTCTATTTGCTAGCCAACATGATTGGGTGACTCTTTGCTAGCGAACATGAGTAGGGTGAAACCTGACTGCAGAACAAACTTTACTTTTCCCTCCCAATCCTGCCCATCAATATGAAAGCTTTGGTTTGCAACTGCACTACCAACCAGTTCTACAATCACAGGAACATTACAAAGCACAACCTTAAGCACCTAGGAAGACAATAGTAAGTTGCTCCCAAGTAAAAGATACAGAGTTATAAAATCATCAATATGTGTGCAGAATGCATGCATAGAATATAAGCAAGCTTTAGCTCAGCTACTAGGATTACCAAATCTTGTATCACTTTGGTCATCTCGTACACTTCATATATCCATAATAGAAACATCCTGTGAGCCTCAAAACAGTCTGGTCAAAGGGAGAAAATTTTGTTGACCGCAGCAAAGAGAGAGAGAGAGAGACAGGATTTTGATTAATTAGTTTTCAATATATCAACTTCCTTTCTTGTTTGTCATATAAACTCCTTTGAGTAAATTATAATCTACAAATTCAGTCACTAAAATTGGTTCTCAAGGTTCCATAGATATGTTTCTTCTTCTGTCTCTTGTAGCCATTCTCAACTCGTACCTCTCAACTATATCTGCCAAATCAACCGACCCTACTTCTCTCAATTTCTTTGCCACCTCCTCAAACATAACAACACCCTCCTCACTTGAATAATAATGCAAAAACTTGTTGTAATCAAATCTGGGCACCTCAAGCCCTTTCCTCAAACTCCTCTCCACATACTTTGTGGCTTCTAAAGACTTTCCTGCTTTAACCAAGCCACCAACAAAAATAGTTTTGAAATTCACAAGTGTGTCAATTCCCTTCCTACCTCTCTTCCCTAAATGCCCTTGCAATAACATTATATAGGTATGCATTGTAGGCTCACACCCTCTTTTTATCATCTCTCTAAACACTTGTGTTGCTTCACTTGCCCTTCTTAACTTCAAAAGTCCTTTTATCAACCCATGGTACACACTGATATCCAGTTTTTCAATCCCTTCCACAATCCTATAAGCCTCTCTAACTCTCCCTCTCACCAAAAGCCCATAAATACACGACGCCAACGTTAGATTATCGACCCGAATCCCTGTCTCACGCACTTCTTCAAACATCATGTATGCTTGCGCAGTCTTACCCCTTTTGCACATCCACTCAATCACAAGCCTATAAGTTGAAAGACTCAAATTGTCTATCCTTGTCATTCTCATCATCTGAAATAACTTCAATGCCTCGTCATACCTATTAATCTTGAAATGGGTTTCCATCATTTTCTCAACTGCATTAATATCTGGCTGAAATCCTTCATCCACCATCAAATTCCAAACCTTTGAAGCCTCAACCAAATCACCAACATCACAAAAACCCTTTATCAAACACTTATAAGTTACCCTACCTGGTTTTATCCATTCTCTCAACTTGGACACAACAAACTTGGCCTCCTCAACAAGACCATTCCCACACAAAAGTCTCAACCACCTTATTCAAAGTCTCCAAGCTAAACTCATACCGACATGCATTCATAGAGTGGAAAAACTCCACGCTCTTTTTCAACTCCCTTGCTGTTGCCAAGGTGTTAAGCACAATACTAAAAGTCTTATCATTGACCAGATGACGTCATCCCATCTCATGAAGAAGCTCCCAGAAAAGCCCGATGTCTCTTCATTTTCCAATCACATTAAGCAACTTGTTGAAGGAGACAGAGGTGTGAGTGAAATGTGAAGTTGTGTTGGCTTCTGTGTATTGAAAGAAGCAGTAGACAAGTTGCCATGAGTAAGGGAATTTGTTGCAAACTTGGAGGAAGAACTCGTGGGTGAGGTGGTTGTCTTGGTCGAATTGTGACTAGCAAGCGTGGAGCTTAGAGTGGAGTCTTGGGTCTGGGGAGTCTTGTTGCTAGTAGAGTATAGTGCAGACTCAGAGTAGGTGTCAAAATGGAAACTTTATCAAACCAATTAAAACATAAATTGAAGTTGACTGATTACACATAACATTAAGCTATAAAGTTCCTATAATGGCAAAAGTCGCCTTAATATATTTCAAGGTGAAAAACCCTTTTACAAACTAGCATTTCAACTTGTAGAAGCTTCCCTAAAATGGGCATCACAATGCCAATCGGCAGTCTAAGCTTCCAGTGAGATTTTAGACATTGAACACTTTGAATTGAAGAAAGCCAAAGATGGAATAAGATTGAAAACAATATCGCATACAACTGCATTCAAGGCACTAACAAAGAGAATGAAAACCATTAAAATCCCACCATAACCAAAGTTTGGAAGCTTTTTTTATTGATTTCCCCGCGGTTTCCAACGACCAAACAAAGGAAATAGGTGACAGAGATAAAGAAAGATTAGTAGCTGGAAGTAGAGCGAGCTTAAAGTGATGGTGGTTCCATGACTAATGTAGTTGAGAAGCTGAGCTTGAGAATGATGGCTAAGGGAATGGTGCACAGAGAGAGAAGTGCCAGGAAAATCAAGGGGTTGGGTCAGGTTGGTTTTTTTTTTGGGTGGGTTGGGTTTTTTTTTAAGAAATAGATTAAATTGTGGGATCCAGTTAGCTCAACTGGTAAAGTGGTTATATAAGATAACTAAGGTTTAATCCTCGTCTATACCAAAAATTGATTGGTGTCTTGATCTGATGATAAAGAACTATCATCAGGAGCAAACGTCATAGATTGAAACCCTCTTTAAAAAAAAAAAAAAAAATCAAATCCTATATGACCTTGGTGTAAAATCCAAATTTTATACCTCTAATCCCAACATGTCATGTCATCTTATCAAATTCTACTAAATTGAGAGTTTATTGAGATATTATTAAATATGGTAGATATATTAAGTTTTAAGTAAAAAAATTGATGTAGCAATCTCTTATTAGATAGGGTAAAACATGAATTTTACATTTCCTCCTTACTAAATTTGGATTCTTTAAAGAAAAAAATGCTTAAGGATAGAGTTCACACAAACTTTAGAGCTCACAAACTTAATATGCTGGTTTTTTTTTTTTTTTTGAGAAGAACTTAATATGTTACTTGATCAATAGGAAAAAAAATTTAAATATTCATTTCTTTGTTGGTTCAGGTTCAAATTCAACTTCAGCCCATCAATTAAGTTTACATAAAAATAAAAACTCATCAATTAAGAATTGTTTGATATAAAATTTGTAGTATTTTAAAATTTTTTTTTCTTTTTTTTCTTTTTTTTACATATGGCATATGGGTTGGGTTTGGGGCAGTAAAGAAACACCCATTCTCGAGTCTCGACCTATCATAGTTTTAATCTTTAAAAATCTACGACTTCAAGCTAACACCTACATTCGCAATATGGGCGTAGTTAGAATTAGGGCTTTGCGAGAAACCTGCTTGACTTGCTCACTCGTTGGGCCCTCTCCGACCAACGTGGGTTAAGTGGATGACAATGCGGATTGAGTTTTTTTTTACCCATTAAAATTAAGAGTCAGTTTGACATCCAGGTTGATTTTTTTTTTTTTTTTTTTTAACCCCACAAGAATTGACCTAACGTGTCTATCTATATATTATATGTTAAGACTAATAAGGAAACAATTCATTCTAGCTGTAAGGAGTCACTGCCAGCACCAGATCCGGATCAATATGGCAAGACAAAGTTAACGGCACTATTGCATTTTCTGCCTCTATATAGTTTAGCATAATTATAGGGATTTAATATAGTAGACTTGCTGTGTATAGATTCAATTTCCTTGTACAGATTCTTCTTGCATTATATAAAAGTCAGTGAACCCTCCTTAACAATTCAAGTTGAGGGTTTCTTCATTATCTCTCTTAAGGTTTTAACAAACATTTTCATTATATATGTAGATAGAGGTGTTTGCAATGTGGTTCAGTGTGGTTTTGAGCTATTTTAAACACTGCACCTTGTGATGTGGTTTAGCCAAAACCATAACCATATTACATCTCAATTTTACAGTTACATGTGCGGTATACAAGCTGTGGTTTAGTCGGTTTTGAGATGGTATTTTTTTCAAGATGTCATGACCAATTTCTAATTTACAATTAATAATCATAACAATATGATAATATATATATATATATATATATATATATATATATTTATATTTATAAATAAATATAACATGTGTAACAAAAAAAAGTAACACAAATATATACAAGACAAAAAAAAAAAAATTCATGACAAATTGACAGTAAACTAAAAGTACTTCAAATATGTAGTCTATACAAAACAAAAACAAAAAAATAATATTAAACTTTTAAATTTTTTATTTTTTATTTAACCAAAACGAAATCATTTTAACATCAAACTGAAATGTACTAAACATTAGGCTGGCCATTTAATTACTTCATATATATTAAATTATTTTATATTAAAAAATATAAAATAATTTAATATATATATGGGTGTGATACAATGCAGTGCAGTGCGGTTTTATACGGTTTTTTTTTATCATAAAACTGCACTCCTCACCACAAAATGTGGTGCAGTTCATTACCACTTGCTGTGCGGTTATTTCATTTTGGGGTGTTTTGGTTGGTTTGGGTGCGGTCGTGCGATTTGAGCTATTTGATGAACACCCCTACATGTAGGCGCAAATAAAAAATTATGTAATTTTTTTTGTTATTATTTTTCTTTCTTCTTAATTTGGGAGAAAATAAAGAGTTATTTGAAAGAGGATCTATATATATATATATATATATATATATATATATATATATATATATATATATATATATATATATAAAAGTTCTATTTTATGACCTAATTAGAGAAATCCCAATATAAGTAAATGTATGTTGCTAACTAGAACAACCCCTACCCAACTACCTGAGTTGAAACTGTCTATATTTTCAATTAATCCGCCAATTATAGATGTTGGTAAGTCAATGATGGTTTATAATATTTCCAACCTGATTAAGGAGGCTTGGTTAAAAATTTTAACCTCAACCTACCTAGCATTTGCATTCCTAATATTTGGAACCACGTGTGGTCTAGATTACAAACAAGTGTTCATACTTGTGGGTGCCTAGCCAAAACTCCGTGTACAGACTATCAAGTCAACTATGGGACCTAGAGTTTCAAGAAAGAGTCGGCTAACCCGTGAGTCATGAACCTTTAGACTCCAGTCGTAGGTCTGGATCAAGCACCATATAGTCTTAGAATATTCATCTAATGAGGTTTGGAATCTATTGAAGAAATAATGAATAGATAAAGGGATAATTACAGTAAACCCACCTGAGGTTTGGCCCGTTTGCACTTTGCCTACTCGTGGTATAAAACTTATCACTTTGCCCCCCTGTACTTCAATCCGTTACCCCTCCGTTGCCCACCTGACCCTCAGACGTTAGTCTAACACCCTTTTATTCCAAATTAGAACATAACACGGATCAAACAGCGAAAATCCACTCTTTTCTTCACGAGCCCTAGAACCACACGGATCTGCTATTGACGTAGTGTTGCAAGTGTAAAACCTAGACGAGGGACTAAAATCTACTATTGACATCTGCTATTGTTCGAGGGACGAAAATCGTGGTAAGAAATCAGTTCGCTGTTTGGGTTTTTACTTTCGCTTGTGGTTGTTTTATTTTTTTTTAGTAATCAATCAATGGTCAATGTTACATGTAATGGATTGTGAATATTGGTTGTGTTTGTTGATGTTTATGAAAAATGTGACCACTTGTTCTTTTGGATTTGTGTTTGTTTATGGGCATTTTGTCTGTCGTGGTCATTGTGTCTCACAGTGGTCTCACAATGGACCCAAGTTTGTTTTGGGTTTAAATTTTAGTGTTTGCATGTGCTATTTAGTAAGACAAAATCAATAGAAAAGTTGAAAATGTGGTCCCTCTGTGTGTGTTGCATCCCAAAAGCAAAACAGAAACATGCAACTGTTTTACTCTTTTGTTGTTTACAATTCTTTAATTGTTAATTGTATACGTGTCAAATGGTATTGCAGAAGGATGATGAGGATGTGAAATTGGAGGTACATTATGGGGGTGCTTTTCTGTGGAACCCTAGTTTAGAATACTTTGGTGGGGAAGTTGAAATAGTGTATAGGGATCCTGATTTGCTTAGTTACTTTGAAATAAAAGGTATATGTGAGGAATTAGGGATTGATGAACCGTGTAGGGTTCATTATTTAGGTCCTGGGGGCAACTTGAAGGAAGACTTAAGGCTTATAGAAGATGACCAAGATGTGGTACACATGTGCAAGCCTAATGAGAGAGGGCCAAGTGACACCATCATACTGTATGTGGAGAGTGGTAATGCTCCACTTGCAGTTGAAGTTCCTGATGGTGGAGGGGTTGGGGTAGGAGCTGGTGCAGGGGCTGGTGTAGGGGGTAGTGCAGGGGCTGGTACAGGGGCTGATGGTCTGGAGGAGGAGTTTGATTGGTTGAATGAAGGTCTGGAAGGAGAAGACTTTGCTGATGACATTTTTGGTGAGTCTTCTCCACCTCACACAGTTCCAGCCACTGATACACCTAATCCAAACACTAATACACCTCAACCAAACACAGATGCACCTGGCCCAAGCAATGTTCCTCCTCCAAACATAGATTTAGATGAAGAGTGGGCTGAACCAGCTTTGGAGGATGATATTCTAAGTGTGGATAGCTCTGATGATGAGCAGGGGCCTGGCAATTTGGAGTTCAATGAGAGGACTGATATGGGAAATGTTAGGTTGGCAAAAGGGATGAAGTTCCCAAACTCCCAGGTGTTTAGGAAGGCTTTGAGGGAGTATGTGATTTAGCATCACATTGATGTTAAGTGGAAGTTGAATGAGAAGAAGAAGATTTCTGTACATTGTAAGAACAATTGTGGATGGAGGATTTATGCCTCAATGGTGACTGGAGAGTGCACATTTGAGATCAAGACACTTTATCCCGAGTGTACCTGCCCCCTAACATTTAAAAATGGGCAAGTTACATCAGCCTATGTGGCAAAGAGGTTGTGGGGGCCTTTTCTGATAGGATTGGGCTGCCTCATGCGGTAACGGGCTGGGCTGCCTCCTGCGATGGTGGACCCTAGTGTTTCTGAGTAAGGGAGCTGGGGTCGGTCCAATTGCAACTCAACTTGGGCCGGTTTGTGCACAAACTTATGCCACGCCTGCTAGGAGCAAGTTTTTTGGCAAGCAGAATCGTAGCAGACAAGCTATGACAGGCTAGACTGTTGCAGAAGTTATGGCAGGCTAGACTGTTGCAGACAAGTTATGGCAGGCAGATAATAATGACTAAAAAACAGAGTATTCTATTTATTCAAATAGATTGCTAGGTATTTCCTGTTAGTAAAACGTGGTTATCGTCACAATGATACCAATCATTAAGGAAAATAAAGAGAGTAACACTGATTAATTTGAATAGGCAAAATATTAAGTTATAAATTTTGTCTGCCGCAGCAAATCCAAAGAGGGGAGAACGCCTCTTCTCAATGCAAATAATCCTCCAAGAAGAATCCTGCTATGGGAATTAATGGCTTTGAGGGAGTCGGCCCTGAATGGTTATAGTCCCACTGGGAAAACTCTCGTTTGCATTCTTTGGAGGAAAGGTGAGATTTTTGAAGGGGGAGAGAGGGAAGCCGATCTATTGGTGCATGCTCTTTCGAACTAACTCTCTCCTTTCTTTCTTAGTTTTCTTTCCTTTTCTCTCTATTTTCGTTCTAATCTTTTTTCTTCTCTTCTTACTCTGTTTTTCTTTTCTATGTCGTGAAAAATCCCCTGTTTTTTGATCCCCTTTACAGGGCACGGCAAGGGCCTCTTTATAGTGCCTGTCGTGACCAGTGTTTTACTGTTTTGCCCCTTAACTGCCTTTGTCTGGTCTGGGTGTACCTGCCAATCGTACAAAACCCTTGCCAGACAGAGGCGGATCCATTTTGTCTTTCTGTGCGCCGTGGACTTATTTTGTCCTTCTGCGCGCCGCGGCCTTTCCTGCCACGATGTTAATTTCCTCTCTCCTCACACTCAGAGCATGCACTCAACGGTTCCCTCTCAAATTCTCTCTTTTGGGTGGTCCATCATCCCAGCAGGACGTACCTTCCCAAAGAGGTTTGAGCAGGGGCCGAAAATAGATCATTTCCCCTCTCCCCACCACCAAACCACACCCCCTTTACCTCTTACCTCTGGCCCATGGCCCCACCATGTCCTGTATTGGCTGGGTACAGGCTGGTGGCACCTGGGCCTTGCGCGTGCTTCCCTCTTAAATTTGTCCAAGAGGCTGCCTGCTGCTCATGCGTCTGCCGTGACCTGGAGACTCTCCGTCTGCGTTTCCTGGCCTTTCATGTGGGCTTTCTTTTGGTCCTTCGCTCCAATCAGAAACTGGGCTTCGTATGATGATGGGCTTTATATTTCTTGTGCCTTCCTTTGTTTTTCTTTGCTGCCTGCCGCGTTGGCTTATAGTTCCTGCCGTAATGACTCAATCCTGCTGGGCCCCTTTTTGGGCCGGCCGTTTTATTCCTTTTCTCAGTGGCCTATCTTAGGCACTGTTTTGTTTCCTTTTATTCATGGGCTCCTATGTCCCTTTGTTTTCTTCTTTTGGGCATCCACGGCCCATTTGCTAATTCTCTTGGGCTTCCTCGGCCTGTTTGCTAATTCCACACTCCCATGGGCTTTGTTACTAACTTCATTGGGCTTCCCCGGCCCAATAACCTTATCCTTATCTTTGGGTTTTATGGGCCTGCCATAAATCCCTTACTTTCTTAGTTTACATTACCTTGGGCCTGCAGCGACCCTTTCTCACTTTTCTAACTCATATTCTGCCCATGGGATGCTATTTCTTTCTTTCCTGGCTTCTTTGAGCCCGTTTACCTTTTCAAGGCCCAAGTATGCATTGTTAGGCTAGTGACTCATTATTCCTGCCGCTTGGGCCTAATGGTCTTTTTAACTATTCATAGTCAATTTCTTGTGGCCCTCATCATTGGGCTTTACTTTCCATTGGGCTTTCCACAAATGGCCCTCAACATTTAGCCCCCTGAACATATGAAACGTTTCTGCGATTCATATGTGAATGAAAGGACGCTTCTGCCCCTTTCTCATATTCTTTCTTCTTCTCCTTTTTCGCGGTTTTTTTTTTTTTAAGCTGTGGACCCCTTTTTATACATATATCCTTCTTCCTGCTGCGAACAGGGTTGTCTCTTCGAATTTCCCATTTTGGCAGTTATTTTCAAAACAGAGTCGCCGCTTCATTAACTTCATTCCCTTCTGATGGCTGACTCTTCACCTCTTTTCATGCGGACATTAATGTGGGTATTAAAAAAAGAAATCCTTCTGCATTTTAGACATAAATCCTTTTCTCTCCAAAACACACGCTCTTCACATCTTCTTCTTCCTTCAAGCCGACCATACCCATTCTCTTCGGTTAAACTTTCCCATCATGTCTCCGGCAAAAAGTCCTGGTTCTTCTCGTCGCAAGGGGAAGGCGGTAACCTCCGACCCCACTGTCGTCTCTGAGGAGGTGGATCGTTCCGATTCGGAGCGTTCCATTGAGGAGGAGGCGGAGCGCGACCCTAACGGTGAGTGCGCCCCTTTAATCGACCCGTGGTACGAAACCAGCCCTTACTTCCCAAAAGCTCCCGGCGAATATGTACCGCCGCCGCCAGGCCGTGTACTGATCACCCTTGTCCGGCGAGACCCCGACGTTTCTTGGGCTCCGTTGGCTTCTTCAATCCCCGATTTGTCCATCCGTCAAGGTATTTCACTTCCTGTACCCCTCCACTTTGAATTTGGGTTCGGCGCGTCCCTGGGTTGGAAGGAGTGGGTCGATAGCGAACTTTCCGACACCGGATTTATGGGTTTATTGCAACGGGCCGACGTTCTGAAGGCCGTGGTCTCTTCCCATTGTTTGTCCAACTTTCGTGACCTCTATAATCTCCGCCACTTGGTCCGCCGGTGGTGTACTACTACTCACACTTTTTTCTTTTCCTGCGGCGAACTTACTGTAACCCTTGAGGATGTGGCCAACCAGTTGCTCTTGCCCATTCTCGGCGATACTGATCCTGCCGCTTTGGAGCTTTCTTCTGAGGAGGAGGCCATCGAAGCTGAACTAAGGAAAAGAATGGCCGGAAATGCCAAGCTATCCTACTGGGTGAGTTCTTCTTCCAAGTTTTCTGCTACCGCCCGCCGCGCGGCTTTTGTTGCTTTTTGGCTTAGTAAGTTTGTTTTTGGGGCCCATCCTCATTACACCATAAAACCTTTATATTTTCGTTTGGCCATTAAAATATCTGCGGGGGTGAGCCTGCCGCTAGCCCCCATGTTTCTGGGGCATTTATACGTCCAGCTGGACATTCTCCATAATGATGAGCAGCAGGCTGGGTCCTGCCATATTGTCACCTCTTCTGTTCACTCTACCATACTTCAGCAATGGGTGTTTGAGCGTTGTGCTCAATATTTGGCAAAGTGTAGGCCTGCCCGGTTTGCCAAGGAGAAATACCAGAGTTGCCCAAGGGAGATCACCGACTTCTGTGGCAGGTTTGAATCCGACTTTCCACTTGCTTTTCGTTGGTGTGGTCTGAAGCCGATAGGCTATTCTGTAGTTAACTCTTTCGATGAAGGCACGGGTTTTTCTTGGCGGGCATATAGAAATTTGGGCGCTGGTTATACTTGTGCGGATTCTGCCATGGGTCCGTTTGTTGATGCTGTTGGGACTACCACTCCGTTGGTAGGTTTTGATGAGACTGGAATTACTTATCTCGCCGCCACCAACGCCGGCTGGCTGCCATACTTAGCGGATGAAGGTATTAGGTTTGTCCATTATCCTGCCAACCGGGTGAGGAGGCAATTTGGGTTGGACCAAGATATTCCTGAAGACCTTTCTTCCTTGATGAGGGCTCCCACTTCGGTTCACCCTTTCCTGCGGCCTACTGCCTTTGATTTTTGGAGGAAGCGCTTCGATGCCGTCACCGTTCCTGGTTCATTGAGGGAGGGTGTTTGTACCTTTCCCATGCACGGCTATTGGCGTGCGGTGATGGATTCGTTTGTCGCCGAGTTGTCTGGGAGCCGTGGCTTTTCTCTCATTCCTCCTGAGGGGTTAAGTGCAGTTGCATCGGCTAACCCCCGCTTGCTGCTTCCTTCCAGGTCTGTTCTGGCGTATGCTAGGAAGCAGAGCCGGTCAGCCATCTTTGAGTGGGATGCAGAGAAAAGAGGGTGGTTTTTGCATACTGGTGACTATCCCCCTGGTTGGGAGAAAAAAGTTAAAGTGATTAACCTTTCTGCTCCGAGTGAAAAGGTGCCTGCCAAACCCAGGTCTGCTGCCAAGTTCAAGTCTGCTAGCAAAACCAAGTCAGCCACACCACTGCCTCCTGCAGGTGCTCCGCCGGCTGTCAGGACTCGTGGTAGCAAAAGGAAAACCACTCCTCACCCCGTATCTGCCACTGAACGAAGAGTAAGTCCCTTTTTCCTCCTTTTATTTTCTTTTCTAATAAGATTTCTTAATTATCTTGCGGCCAACTCGCCACCCCCTTTTTTTTTTTTTTTTCTTTCAGTCCAAGTACAAGGAAGATTCATCAGCCGCTCGTCCCATTTTTCTTGATGATCCTGAGCCTGAGGTGAGCCTCTTTTCTTTACTTCTCTTTCCCTTTTTCTTTTTGCACGCATCTGCCATGGGCCCTCTGCCCCCTTTCCTTCACACACATCATTTTTTTTTTTACTTAACAAAAGTTTCTCTTTTAGGAGGAACCTGAACCTTTGTCCGTATATCATCCTACCGCCGAGGAGATTTCTGCTTCCATGGGTGTGCCTATGGAAGGCTTCTTTGATGGGGCCGAGGCGGTATTATCGACGCCTGCCCTTCCTGCTGCACACAAGGGTCCTGCCAAAACTCCCACCCCTTCTGCCGAGCCGGTACCTAGAGAGGGTACTCATGTTGAAGGGGTTGGTGAGACTACACCCTTGCCTGCTGAGAGATTTGCTTCTTCAGAAGGCGCCACTCCTTCCGCCGTTGCTCAGACCGAGATTACTCCTCCCATTCTGCCGCTAGTGATCTCGTCCAGCGACCCTTTTGCAGATATTTCCCAGGCTGCAAAGGGTAGTGCTTCGCTTGTTGTTACTCCTTCTTCCATCCCTGGTTCTGCCACCCGTGGCCCTGACCTGGACTTATCTTCAGAAGGGTCTGCTGACATTTTTGAGGATCCTGATGATGTACCTGTGTTGAAGAGGACTATTTCTGACTCTGATGAAGAGGGTAGTGCTTCGTCTGGACCTGACTTGATGGGTATGTATCTCTCTTCCTCTTCATCCTCCTTCCTTTTTTTTTTTTTGTATTTGCGCTTCGTTTGCATACTCATCTCTCCACTTGCAGAAACTTCTAAAGGACCAGAGATTGCAGCAGGTGAGGGGATGAATGCTCCTGCCTCCCCTGTAGCGCCTGCTCCTGCAGCACTTTCAGTACCTGTTTCAGCCATACCTACTGCCCCTGTTCCTTCTGTGCCTGTGATACCCCTTCCTGCTACACCCGTAGCCCCCATTCCTGGTAAATTTTTTTTTTTTTTTTTTTTTTTTTTTTTTTTTTTTTTTTTTTTTTTTTTATGTTCCCTTGTGTTCCACTCCCCCTTTATTGCAGGTCCGCTTCCTACTATTCTTTCTCAGTTTGAGGCAGGTAGCAGTAGTCATGTCGTCATTCCAGATGATGCTGCATCTTTCTTCGTTCGTTTTGATCAGCCGGAAGTGAATGACCTTGGTCCGGCAGAGTTTTGGGTTTCCGGTCCTCCCTATGTGGATTTTAATGGCTTTCGAGTCCCTCAAGACTGTGTTTCCCACTTAGTGATGATCTACAGCAGTCACGGCAACTTCATGCAGGGCTTTCGTCTGGGCCGTTCTGCCAGGGAGCATTTCTTAAAAATGTTGGGATGTATGCTGAATGATATTGAACATAACTTCATCGACACTGTTTCTGCCGAGAGAATTCTGCAGTGGAGGGCTGCGGTGCAGGAGCTTATCAGCGTAGGTTTTACTGTGGAGTTTATTCTTGAGCATCTTCGTGAGATTGCCCGAGCCCTCTTTATGAGGAAAGTCCGTTCAGCCATTGAGGCCATAGATGTCCGCATCGAGCTTTTGAAGAAGGAGGTGGCTGATTTGGAGGGTCGCCGCGAGCAGCTTCTTTCCGGCATTAGTGGACCTAGTCGCCTTGGGGATTAGAGTCTCATTTCTGGACTTTACTGATGATAGCACCGTTCCCTTTCCTTTTCTTTGTTTCTCTGTTTATGTCATATAGAACACTTTTATATTTCCAGCCGTAGTTGCTTGGCTTGTGTTTGCCACACTTTGAGTTTGTAATGATGCTACACTTTGCTATTTCTTCTTTTCTTTTTACTGCTGCTATAACATGATGCTAATATTTCGTACCTTTTCATTGCACACTCATGAAAGCACGTTACAAATTTTTCTTGTGACATAATCACTTGGAGGAATAAAAGAAAAAATCAAAAAAGAAAAGGAAGACATAAACAAATAGTTGAGAAAAGGTGGTCAACCACAAAATTTCCCTTTCTAAGCAAAATAACGCTTCAGCCATTTTCCATTGATGGGGTCCATCAAGTCCCTGCCATCTATTTGAGTTAGGCGATAATATCCGCTTTGATACGCTTCTCTTATCACAAGGGGTCCTTCCCATTGTGGTGCAAACTTAGATGGTCCTGCCAGACCTCGCCTGACATAATCTGCCACTTTTAGCACTAGCTGTCCTTCCGCAAACACTCGCTCCTTGGTCATCCTGCCGTAGGCTTCAGTCATCTTCTGCCTGTATTGGCGGCTGCGCTCCTGGGCTTCTTCCCTCTTTTCATCAAGTTCTTCCAGGTTCTCAAGCCTTTCTGCTGTGAAGACCCCTTCCTCTTTTTCCTTTTCCTGCATCTGCATGACCCTTAAGGATGGTGTCATTATTTCTGCTGGACTCACTACTTCAGTTCCGTAGACTAAGGAGAAAGGTGAAAAGCCCGTGGCTGACTTTGGTGATTTTCGGTATGCCCAGAGAGCATCTGGCAGGTGCATTGCCCATCCTCCCGCATACTCTTGGCTCATTTTGCTGATGATTTTTATGAGAATTTTGTTTGTCGCCTCCGCCTGCCCGTTCCCTTGAGGATAGTAGGGTGATGATCTGTGGTGCTTGACTTGGTAGAACTCAAGCATTCTTCTTACATCGCTGTTGACAAACGGTGTGCCGTTGTCGCTGATGATCCTGTGGGGCACTCCAAACCTCACAATTATATTTTCTTTGATGAAGTTTGCCACTGCTCCGCCTGTGGCCTTGCGGAGTGGTATCGCCTCCGCCCACTTGGTAAAATATTCTGTAGCTACTAATATCCAAATGTACCCACGTGACGGCGGGTTGACTGGCCCCACCAAATCTAGCCCCCAGGTGTGAAAGGGCCATGGAGTGACCATGCTGTGCAAGCCTTGTGGATGGGTATGGATTAAATTGGCTTGTACCTGACAACTATGACACTTCTTTACAAATTCTGCCGCGTCTTTCTTCATGGTTGGCCAGTAGTAGCCCATCTGCAGTAGGCCTCTGTAAAGCTTTTTCTTCCCCTGGTGTTCACCACATTCCCCAGAATGTACTTCTTTTATCATTTCTTTAGCCTCTTCAGGACCCAAACACCTCAAAGGGTCTCCATCATATCCTCTTTTAAAAAGGACTGTGTTGTGCAAGAAGTAACGTGTTGCCAACCTCTTAAGTTTGTACCTCTCGCTGTGTCTTTGTGGTAGGACACCTTCCACCAGGTACTGCATAAAGGGGGTCCTCCAGTCCTCACTGACGAACACAGCATAGCTCTCCTTCCTGTCCGCCGCAAGCTGGCAGGTCCCACACTGGGTTTGTACTTGATTTGCGTCCTTACCCATGTTTGGCCAATAGAAGCCTGCTCTCTGGAGTCTGCGGTAAAGACTGACTTCCTCACAAGACCCACAGGTCTTGTCATGTATTTCCTTCAATTTTCTCTGGGCTTCCTCCAGGCCCACGCATCGGGATAAAACCCCACCTGGCATCCTGTGGTACAGCTCTTCTTTTACCAAAGCATAATCTTTTAACACCTTCAATTCTGCTGCGTCGCCCCCCTTTACCAAGGTCTCCTTTATGGGGATTCGCCAATCCCCTTCGTCCTGTTCTTCCTGGAACTTTTCCTTCAATACTTCGATGATCGATTCCTTCCTCTTACTGACTTCTACGTTGGTGCTACTCCCTTCAAAGATTATCTGCGAACCCAGTGCGACTAACGCGTCTGCAAACCGATTTTCATTTCTCGGAGCATGTTCTATCTCAAAGGTTGAGAATTTCTCTTCCATCCTCTGGGCCATCGCTCTGTATGGAGCTAGGCTGGGTTCTTTTAAGGAAAAACTTCCTTTGGCCTGGCAGACGACCAAGTTCGAATCTCCCAGCACTTTCAAATGTTTGACTCCCATTTCGAGCGCTGTGGCAAGCCCAGTTAGGTAGGCCTCGTATTCCGCCGTGTTGTTTGAACAGGGGAATTCTAATTTAAACGATAGTGCCACTGCCTTGTCTTCTTCATGATACAGAACTACTCCTACCCCTCCGGAATGGGCAGTAGAAGACCCATCGAATTTCATTACCCACTGTTCCCTGACCTCCTCTGCTATAGCGACTTCCCCTGGAACTTCATCGTCTAGTGGGAATTCTTCCTTTCCTGGAAACTGCGCTAACAAATCCGCTATAGCCTGACTTTTCACTGCCTTAGGCATCCCCATTCTCAAGTCGTATTGTGACAATTGCAGCAACCACTGGGATATCCTGCCAGAGAGAATCGGCTGTTGCAACAGAGCTTTAATGGCATGTGACTTAGTCATCAGCCATACTTCGTATGCCAAGAAATAGTGACGCAACCTCTGTGAAGCATAAACAATGGCCAGGCACGCTCTCTCTGCCCTTGGGTAACGAGTTTTAGCGTCTTTTAAGGCGCGGCTGATGTAGTATATTGGCTGCTCAGTACCACCTCTGTCTTCCTGAGCGATTAGCGCGCCAATGGCGTATGAGTTGGTGGCCAGATAGAGTAACAGTGGTCTTTTATGAATAGGAGCCTGCACCGTGGGGAGGTTCATCATTATCTGCTGCAGCCTTTTGAAGGCCGTCTGCTGCACTGCCCCCCATTTAAAACTTCGCCCTTTCTTGAGCAATTTGGTGAAAGCAGAGGTAATTGACGCCAACCCAGGGATGAACCTCCGAATATATGAAACTTTTCCCAAGAAGCTTTTCAGCTCTTTTACTGTGGCAGGAGGTCTCATGGTTGCTATGGCTGTGGCTTTGGCTGGATCCACATCCACGCCTCTGCTGTGAACCAGGAAACCCAAAAATTTCCCAGAGGACACTCCGAATGCGCACTTGAGGGGATTCATTCTTAGCTTAAAGGCTCTGCATCTTTCGAATACTCTTTTTAACACCCGAAAGTGTTCTTCCCTTTTTCTTGACTTGACCACTATGTCATCCACATAGTCTTCCAGCTCCTTGTGCATCATATCATGGAATATGGCCGTCATTGCCCGCTGGTAGGTTGCACCTGCGTTTTTTAGCCCGAAAGGCATCACAGTATAATAGAAGTTGCCCATGGGTGTCCTGAAGGTAGTTTTCTCTGCATCTTTTGGCGCCCTCTTGATCTGATTATATCCACTGAAACCATCCATGAATGAGAACATGGCGTTTCCTGCCGCAGAGTCTATCAGCAAATCCATGTTTGGCAATGGAAATTCGTCCTTGGGACAAGTTTTGTTAAGATTCCTGAAATCCACGCAGCATCTTATCTGCCCATTCTTCTTTTTCACAGGTACTATGTTGGATAGCCAGCGGGGATGCTGGATAGGCTTGATGAATCCTGCGGCTAGTAACTTCTGTACTTCTTTGACTATTTGCCCTTCTATTTCTGTGTGGAATATCCTGGCAGGCTGGGCCACCGGCCTGGCCTCTGGGTCCACATTTAACGTATGCGCGACAAGCCTGGGATCGAGCCCTGGCATTTCATTGTAATCCCAAGCAAAAACGTCTTTGAATTCTTTCAGCAGTAATATGAGTTCTGACTTCTCCGTTTCCGTTAGGCTTGCACTGACTAAGATGGGCCTTGGTTCTTGCGAATCAGACCCCAAGTCAACCTCTTCCAGCTCTTCTTCTGCCATAACCTGGATGTCCCTTTCCGTCGTAACTGCCTCATCCTTCCCTTCTTCTTTTTCCAAACTTTTTTCAACAACGCAACATGCCAAACTCTTGTGTTGCTCCTTTTGGGCGGGACCCACTTGTAATTCACCCGTGGGTCCCACGCACCTTCATAATTTGTAGATAATCTTGCCATCAAGACCTCGGATCCTGACACACCGAGGTACTTCATCCAGCTCTGAAGCAGGCGCTTCTTTTCTTTTCTTCTTTCGTGCCAGTAACTCTCTTAAGTCAGGTTCTGGGTCATCTTGAACATCTTTCCACCTAGGCACAAAGGTGCCTTGTGGTCTTGCAACCACGTTTTCTCCAGATGGGGCCCATTGATCATAAAACATGGTTTCTACCAAGTGGGCTTCTGCCTGCTCGAATGGCGAAGGGTTTGCCGCTATGCGTATCATCTTGCCATTCAGTCTTCCCTTCACACATTGGTGGTAGGTGGATGGGACTAGTCGATGTTTGTGTAACCAAGGCCTCCCCAAAAGCACATGGTAAGATACTTCTGTTCTGACCACGTGGAAGCGAGCTAGAGAGGCTATAGGACCTACTTTCAACCATAACTGAATGTGGCCTGCGGTGTATTCACCTCTCCCACCGAATCCTGTTACTTCCATCGGGCATCCCTGGATCTTTCTTTCTGAAATTCCTGCGGCCTGTAAGGTGCTTAATGGGATGAGATTTACGGAAGCACCTGTATCCACCAGGGCCCTCTTGATGGGGATTTGATTTATAGATGCTGCTAAGTAGAGAGGCCTTCGATGATCTGGGTGCCCTACTTCCATATCTTCACTACTAAATGTGATCTCCGTTGATTCCTGCAGGAGGGCCCTGTCTTCTGATATCTCCGCTGACAGGCATTCCACCCCTGCGCCGGAGGCGATGCTTACCAAGGCCTCCGTAGCTATTTTTCTTTCTTTTGCCGTAAGCCCCAACTGGTCGAATAGATTTTTGAACTTGGCACTCTGCTGAAGGGTAGTAATGGCCGCGGCAGGTAGGGCCAAGTTCTCTTCCTCATCTTCTCCTGGGTCCGCACATATCACTACTGCTGCCATACCCTTTCCCTTGTGGTTTGGGAGTGGGTTTCTTTGAACTTCCTGCTGAGTCAGCTCTAATGTGCCTTCTTTGATCCTGCGGTGCACTAGCCTGCGGAGCGCCCAACATTCTGCGGTGGGGTGCTGCACATAATTGTGCAAGCGGCAGAAGCGAGGATCTCTCCTTTCTTCTTCCGTTGGCTCTCTAGAAACCTGGTTGGGCTTAAAGATCCCATCTGCTATCCACTTGTCAAGTAGCACCTCCAGCTCCTTAGGAGTGCATGGCAGAGGTGGAGGTGTATCATACTCCCTCCCCTCTGTTCTCCTTCTCTGGTTTCCAGTAGACACGGCCATGGCCTGCGGTGCGTTCCGCTTGTCTGAACTGGGTTTCACGGACTGAGCCGTCTTCCTTGCTTTCTGTAATAGCTGTGCAAACTGGGAAATCTCCAGATTTTCCAGGACAGCTCTGAATTCCCGAATCATATTGGTCATGCACATTTCTACCAACGTCCTCTCCTCGCAGTGATCATAGCAATCAAGTGCTATGTCCCTGAACCGTTTGATGTATTCCATTAGATCTTCTCCGCTGCTTTGCTTTGTTGCCTGCAGAGTTGCAAGTGTCACTGTTTCTTCTCCGTGAAAGTATTTAGTGCAAAATACGTCCACCATGTCATCCCAAGTTGGGATTGATCCTGGCTTTAAACCAATGTACCAGGTGTATGCTCGGTCGCATAGTGACTTTGAAAACTCCCGAAGGCATAAGTCTTCATCTGCCGCATAAGGGCCAAGGGTGTCAATGAATTTGCTCACGTGCTCTACTGCACTTCCCTTCCTGCCATCGTACTGGGCAAAGGCCCTTGGTTCATACCTCTCAGGGTATGGCTTGCTGAGCACTTTTAAAGGATAGGGAGGTCTCCTTGAGTAAAATCTTTCCTTTGGTGTTCTGGCTCTCTCTTGTTCTAAGAGAGCCGCTACCTCAGCCATGGTAATGAAACGCTGTCCTGCGCTCCGTGGGGCACCTCCTGCCAGCGTCTCTACTCCGTCTGCCGCATGATCTGGGTCATGCTGGCTGCCTTTTTCTTTTGTTTTGTCCGCCTTTAGTTGGCGGATTTCTTCCATCATTTGTTGCTGTGAGTGCTGCAATGATTGCAACACTTCGACGAAGGTGTTGACATTGTCTGCGGGGGCTCTTGCTTGAGGTTGAGGATCAGCCCTCGTTCTGTTGGCACCTTCTGTCTGGTTAAGTTGTTCTTGATGAGGCGTTGTTGGCCTAGATTCTGCTTGTGAGGGCACGGCACTCATATTTCGTGTCGTCCTAGATTTGGGTGGCATTGTTTGCGAGGGGTGCTGTTTTCTTTTCCTTCACCCCGGTCTGCTTCCCAACTCCCCAGTGGAGTCGCCAATTTAATGTGGGGGCCTTTTCTGATAGGATTGGGCTGCCTCCTGCGGTAACGGGCTGGGCTGCCTCCTGCGATGGTGGGCCCTAGTGTTTCTGAGTAAGGGAGCTGGGGCCGGTCCAATTGCAACTCAACTTGGGCCAGTTTGTGCACAAACTTATGCCACGCCTGCTAGGAGCAAGTTTTTTGGCAAGCAGAATCGTAGCAGACAAGCTATGACAGGCTAGACTGTTGCAGAAGTTATGGCAGGCTAGACTGTTGCAGACAAGTTATGGCAGGCAGATAATAATGACTAAAAAACAGAGTATTCTATTTATTCAAACAGATTGCTAGGTATTTCCTGTTAGTAAAACGTGGTTATCGTCACAATGATACCAATCATTAAGGAAAATAAAGAGAGTAACACTGATTAATTTGAATGGGCAAAATATTAAGTTATAAATTTTGTTTGCCGCAGCAAATCCAAAGAGGGGAGAACGCCTCTTCTCAATGCAAATAATCCCCCAGGAAGAATCCTGCTATGAGAATTAATGGCTTTGAGGGAGTCGGCCCTGAATGGTTATAGTCCCACTGGGAAAACTCTCGTTTGCATTCTTTGGAGGAAAGGTGAGATTTTTGAAGGGGGAGAGAGGGAAGCCGATCTATTGGTGCATGCTCTTTCGAACTAACTCTCTCATTTCTTTCTTAGTTTTCTTTCCTTTTCTCTCTATTTTCGTTCTAATCTTTTTTCTTCTCTTCTTACTCTGTTTTTCTTTTCTATGTCGTGAAAAATCCCCTGTTTTTTGATCCCCTTTACAGGGCACGGCAAGGGCCTCTTTATAGTGCCTACCGTGACCAGTGTTTTACTGTTTTGCCCCTTAACTGCCTTTGTCTGGTCTGGGTGTACCTGCCAATCGTACAAAACCCCTGCCAGACAGAGGCGGATCCATTTTGTCTTTCTGTGCGCCGCAAACTTATTTTGTCCTTCTGCGCGCCGCGGCCTTTCCTGCCACGATGTTAATTTCCTCTCTCCTCACACTCAGAGCATGCACTCAACGGTTCCCTCTCAAATTCTCTCTTTTGGGTGGTCCATCATCCCAGCAGGACGTACCTTCCCAAAGAGGTTTGAGCAGGGGCCGAAAATAGATCCTTTCCCCTCTCCCCACCACTAAACCACACCCCCTTTACCTCTTACCTCTGGCCCATGGCCCCACCATGTCCTGTATTGGCTGGGTACAGGCTGGTGGCACCTGGGCCTTGCGCGTGCTTCCCTCTTAAATTTGTCCAAGAGGCTGCCTGCTGCTCATGCGTCTGCCGTGACCTGGAGACTCTCCGTCTGCGTTTCCTGGCCTTTCATGTGGGCTTTCTTTTGGTCCTTCGCTCCAATCAGAAACTGGGCTTCGTATGATGATGGGCTTTATATTTCTTGTGCCTTCCTTTGTTTTTCTTTGCTGCCTGCCGCGTTGGCTTATAGTTCCTGCCGTAATGACTCAATCCTGCTGGGCCCCTTTTTGGGCCGGCCGTTTTATTCCTTTTCTCAGTGGCCTATCATAGGCACTATTTTGTTTCCTTTTATTCATGGGCTCCTATGTCCCTTTGTTTTCTTCTTTTGGGCATCCACGGCCCATTTGCTAATTCTCTTGGGCTTCTTCGGCCTGTTTGCTAATTCCACACTCCCATGGGCTTTGTTACTAACTTCATTGGGCTTCCCCGGCCCAATAACCTTATCCTTATCTTTGGGTTTTATGGGCTTGCCATAAATCCCTTACTTTCTTAGTTTACATTACCTTGGGCTTGCAGCGACCCTTTCTCACTTTTCTAACTCATATTCTGCCCATGGGATGCTATTTCTTTCTTTCCTGGCTTCTTTGAGCCCGTTTACCTTTTCAAGGCCCAAGTATGCATTGTTGGGCTAGTGACTCATTATTCCTGCCGCTTGGGCCTAATGGTCTTTTTAACTATTCATAGTCAATTTCTTGTGGCCCTCATCATTGGGCTTTACTTTCCATTGGGCTTTCCACAAATGGCCCTCAACAGAGGTATTTGGAGGATTTTGGTAAGAATCCTAATTGGGAGGTCTCTGGTGTTAAGCACCATGTGATGCAAAAGATTTCAATTGACTTAAGTCTTAGTAAGGTGTATAGATCAAGGAAGGCAGCTAGGGGGTTGATTACTGGGAATGAAGAGGCTCAGTATGGCCTACTTAGAGATTATGCAGAAATGATATTAAGAACAGATGTAGGAAGTAGGGTGATTCTGCAAACAGAGATGGAAAATGAGAATGCAGAGCCCAAGTTTAAAAGGATGTACATTAGGTACAATGCTCAGAAGGTTGGCTTTCTAGGTGGTTGTAGACCCTTTATTGGGCTGGATGGATGCCACTTGAAGGCTAGGTTTGGTGGGCAATTACTATCTGCCACTGTCAAGGATGGAAATGACAATATATTCCCAGTGGCAATGGCTGTGGTTGAACAAGAGAACAAGGATAGCTGGACCTGGTTCTTGGAGCAATTTGCAGATGACATTGGCAGGCCAGAGGAGCTCAATCTGGTATTCATCAGTGACAGGCAGAAGGTATTATCATCTAGCTCATGACTTATTACATGCTTACCTTCATTATATTGAATGCTTACTTACTTGCTTACTTGCTTACTTGTTTACTTATTTACTTGATTGCAGGGCCTTCTACCTGCAATGGAGACTCTATTCCCAACTGTGGAGCACAGGTATTGTGTGAAGCATATATACAACAACTTCAAGGTTAACCACAAGAGCATGGAGTTGAAGAGTGTATTGTGGAGGTGTGCTGGCACAACATCAGCCAGGGAATTTGAGAGGGGGATGGACCATCTTAAGAGTTTGGATGAACAAGCTTGGAAGTACCTGGCTGATATAGAGCCTGCATAGTGGACCAGATCCCATTTTTCTCCAAGAGCTTTGACAGATTGTATGGTAAACAATCTGAGTGAGAGTTTTAACTCTATGATTGTGAAGGCTAAAGACAAGCCCATTTTATCAATGCTAGAATGGATCAGAGTTAGGCTTATGAGCAGGCTGTATATAAAGAAGACTGGCATAGAAAAGTATGGTAGCAACTTGTGTCCAAGCATACAAAAAAAGTTGGAGCAGTTAAAATTAGAGTGTAAGAGTTTCTGTGCAATACCTTCTGGTAGGTTTGTGTATGAGGTTGACAATGAGAGAGAAAGGCATGTGGTGGACTTGGTAAATAGGACATGCAGTTGTAGAGTATGGGACTTGACAGGAATCCCCTGTAAGCATGGAGTTGCAGCCATTTTTGTGAATCGTGAGAAGCCAGAAGACTACACCCATCCATGCTACTACAAGGATGCTTATGTGGAGACATACAAGACACCCATACCCCTCATGCCTGGCCAGTCTGAGTGGATGTCAAGTGGCTAACCCAAGCCTGTTGCACCTGTAGTCTATAGGCCACCAGGCAGGCCACCCATGAAGAGGAGGAGAGATGCTGATGAGCCAAACCCTTATAAGGTGTCTAGAGCAAACAGGGCAATGAGGTATGGAAGGTGTCAACAGGAAGGGCACAATGCAAGGGGATGCAAGGCCAATGTCACTGGTGAGACACCATGGGAGAGGAGGCAAAGATTGCAGAAAGGGAAATCTGTAAGTTTTTAGCAATTTTTTTATGCAAATGCAAAATGGCAATAACTGACATTGTAAAAATATGCTCATATTTGGTTGCAGAGAAGTGGAAGGCCTTCTACACACATAGAAGGATCCCAAGCCCCATCTTCATCACAAACCCAATCCTCAGCTCAGCCCCCACCAACACATCAGCCTTACACTATGGCCTCATCCTCATCCAACCAGGCAGCAGGGTCACAGCCACAAGCTCCAACTCCACAGCCACAAGCTCCAGCTCCACAGCCACAAGCTCCATGGTTAGGACCACCAGCTCCATGGTCACAGAAACCAAGTCAGTGGTACTCTTCAAACTTCAGGTATACAGTTAGAGGAGCTCCTTGGTTCTCTTCAACCCAGCCAACACCACACACCCTTGCAGAAACATGGGACAGTAGACCACTATCATCACAGGTACTATAGTGTTAGGTTCATTGTTTTATTCATAAAACTGTGATGCTGGTAGCTAACATGTGAATTCTTGTACTTTGTAGCCTACAAGACCACCTGTTACCAGAGGATCTGCTTTGAGAGGAAGGGGTGATGCAGCTAGGGCTCAGAAATGTAGAACAAGAGGTGGAAAGGCCAGTTGTGGTGGGAGAGGCAGGGGCAGGGGCAGTAAATGAAGATTTTTGTTGCTATGTATAATGTATTAGGGTTATGTAGTGTTAGGGTTTTATGTAGTTCGTAGATAATGGCAGGGCAGACAATGGCAGGGCAACTGTATTTTTGTATTTTGTAGACAATGGCAGGGCAGATAATGGCCAGCAAACACGTTTTGTATTTTTTAAAGTTTTTTAAACATTGGGTAGTTGCAACTGTTTTGGTTGTTGTGCCAAATGCCTTATATTTACTGGTGGTTGATGAAAAACTATTCAATAACACCAACAAATATGTATACAATTTCCCAACTTAATGACAGGTGTTTAGAATTATTATTCTGTTATATAAGTTATTATTATATGAGTTTGTTTATGTGTGCAGGGTGTATGTGTTGTCTTTTTCTTGCAAGTTGACAGATTGTCATGCACTTTAAATTCACTCTCAACACAATTGTCTTCACACAATGCACTTTATGCACAAACCAACACAGCTCACAACATCCAACAAAACACCAACAGCTCATAAGTAGCCAATTCACTTTAAACAAAAATACCAAAAGCATCTAACATAAATAACACTTTATCTTTAAAAATGTTATATTATTAAGTGGCTTCATAGTTCTATTACACCAACACCAACAGCAAAATTCTTTCATAGATCTATTACAATAGAGGACCAGCTTATATTACAACCCATCAGGCAGACTCAATCTCATCATTCCAACATTCTCACTTGAGCCAAAACATGAAAACGACATAACCAAAATAAAAAAAAACCATGACAGAATTAGTGCAATTCTGCACTTTCTCTCTTGCTCTAAAGCTCTCACTGCTATCTCCTTGGCTTGAACAGAGGAAGCTCGAAACTTTCTCTCCCTCTCAGTGGCTTTTGCTGCCCTGTCTTGAGCAATTTCTGCCATTTGGGTAGCTTCTGCTACTGCCTGGGTAGCTTCTCTTTCCCTTTCATGTGCAAGTTGCAGCTCACTCCACAGTAAATCCAGCTTTTGTTGCACCAAATGGGCAGCTTCATTCCCACGCATACAAGTGGGATTATCAATCCATTTAAAGAAAGGGCACTTAGGACCAAGCTGTTCATAAATTGAATTGAACACATCACATTCCAATCTCACGTGAATCAACTAGAATAGGTAAAAAGTATACTTACCTTATATCGGCTACAACCCAGAAACCTTCTCCCAAATTATCCACTGTCAGACTTGTTCTCAGCACACAAGTCTCATATGTACACATATGCCCATTTGAACCTGAGTAATTTCCACTCGAAGAAGACATCGATTATCGAAGCTACCACTCAGAACTTGAAACCCCAGCTCAGAACTTGAAACAGCTTAAAACTTGAAACCCTAGCTCAAAACTTGAAACCCCAGCGCAGAAATGTCGTACCTGGTGATGATCTATCTTCGAATATTCAGTGCCTCAAGACAACCCAAAGTCAGAACCTCACCCTCACACGAAAGCACGATCAGAAAAATCAAAACACCAGCTCAATTACAACGATTTTCGTGATTCTAGGGCTCATGAAGAAAAGAGTGGATTTTCGCTGTTTGATCCGTGTTATGTTCTAATTTGGAATAAAAGGGTGTTAGACTAACGTCTGATGGTCAGGTGGGCAACGGGGGGGGGGGGGGGGGGTAACAGATTGAAGTACAGGGGGGCAAAGTGATAAGTTTTATACCACGGGTAGGCAAAGTGCAAACGGGCCAAACCTCAGGTGGGTTTACTGTAATTATCCCATAGATAAATATAGTGGTAGTGATGATGCATGTTGGACATTATTTCTAGTTTTTGAAGCATTACGAGACAGGGAAATATCTTTGGAGTGAGAAAAAGACAAGCAGAGACATAGTTTGTTTGAGACAATATATAGTATCTCAACAAATCACTCTCTCACAGCTTGTGAGACCTATACACATGAGACTCACACATACTTAAGATACCTTTTCTCATTTTGAGACACCAAATTTGGCCCATGACTTTATTTGAACCTACAGGTTGAAATAAAAAAGATGAAATGTTTTCCTTTTTCTGTTTTCTATAAAAATTTTAAAAAAAGAGCCGAAATGTTTAAAATAAGAAAAATGAGAAGAAAAGATATCAATAATCAAATAATAATAATGGTTAAAAAAGGGGACCCTTTCAAAATACTAGTGCTTCTATGTATTCGACGACGGGACACGAGATTAGCAAGTGATCTTTTAGGACACATGTCATGTTTGTGTCATGCCTAGTTCGATCCACAGGAGCACTTGTCGAAAGCTTTTTGTAGCAATTTTAATATTATTTAATTAAAATGTATAAATATAACAACATAAATATAAATATATAAGAGTTGTCGGGGACGTTTTGTGACAAAGGCCGAAAATACGAAAACGGCCCAAATCTCCCCTTGGGTTCTTTAGAAGTGTTTACTGTGAAGAATCAAGCCCAAAATTCCAAATGTATAATGAACAAAAGGCTAATGGTGCTTTGACAAGAGAAAATCAAAATGCTACTAACAAAAGTACAGAAAAAGCATAAAAATATAACAAGTTTGAAACTTCGACCCACAGTCACCCGGAGGAGGAAATTGAGAGAGATTGTGAGGAAGAGAGGGAAGCTTCCCCTATACCCATATTTCTACCCCTAAGGTTCGGAATTGTGAGAATATCTACTAGCTTAGTGGGTTTTTGCTCTCAAGTTTCAGCTTTATGGGGAAAACGTGGTTCAACAGGTTTAAAACTTCGACCCACAGTCACCGGGAGGAGGAAATTGAGAGAGGTCATGAGGAAGAGAGGGAAGGTTCCTCTATACCCATATTTTCATCCCCAAGCTCCAGAATTGTGAGATTGTGTGACTGGCTAAATAGGCTTTTGCTCTGAAGTTTAGGTTTGTGGGTAAAACGTGGCTAGTCCCTTTTGAATCTGATTGGGGTCTTTTGTATTGAATTTGGGGTGCTCTAAGTGACTGGTTTTTGGTCAATAAAAGAGGCTTTGAACCCCAAGGTCTTAATCAAAGAGATTATGGTCAGATTTGCTTTAATTAGGTAAGAGAGTTGGCTTGCTTTTTACATAATTTTGGAAATAAAGGGGGTTTGCTCTAATTGGTTGCCTTTGGTCATACATTTCAGACCATTGGAAGACTCACCTAAGTGAGGGCTAGCAGATGGAGTTGGCCAATGAGAGCCAACTATGTGTTTAAAGGTAAAAGTGGATTATGGCAGAAACTTTGGGCCACAGTCACCCAGAGCATAAAAGCTGTTTTGGGGTGGAAATTCTTGGATACAAGACCTCATCCATGAGCCTGAGGTGCTACCAGTGTTCCTTGCCCACTTGGTAGCACGCATGGGCTGAGCTCATGCAAAAGGTCTGAAAGAAATCGACCCATACCTTCCAAACCACACTTCCTCAATTTCCCCCAATAAGTCGCATGGGCTTGGGCCATGCTTAAAATAATAAAATAAAATATAATACATTAATTGAGCCTACAAGGAAGTCAGGCTTGGTTGAATTGGGCTTATAGAAAATGTGTCACGAAAATGGGTATCAACAAGAATTAATATGGAAGATAATGAGTTAATGAAATGTTTAATTCTACATTGAAAATGAGAAAGACTCTTTTATTCTTTTTAATTGTGGTGATTAATGGGCAAATATATGTTGGAGTAAATATTGGACTAGATACGTGCGCAACAGAGAGGTGAAAAGATGAGGTGTCAAGATCAGGTTATAGTTTGCTATTAACTTGGATGGAAAAATATTACCACATAAAAAGACCTAATTGCCCCTTTTCTCAATGCTTTAAAAATAAAATATAAACTACATTTTATCATCCTAAACTATACTCCTTATTATACTTTACACCCTAAACTTAGAATTTTCATCCAAGCTCACTGCAAATTTAACGATAGGGTGCAAAGTGTAACAGAAGTCATAATTTAGGGTGCAAAACGTGCATTTGAAAATTTTATGGTACAAAGTGTAACATGAGATATAATTTAGGATAGTAAAGTGTAATTTTTCCAAGATAATATATATATATATATATATATATACACACATATATTGGAAAATAACAAATGCAAATCACATTTTGAATCCTTTTAGGTTTGTAAGTCCTCCATCGAATTACTAAATTGTCTAATTTTAAATAGGAAAGATGTAGAAAACTATACTACCATGAACCTTTGCAGGTAATTTTGTTCATAACTACAAAACCTGCTTGATGAAAACAAGCTATTTGGGTTGCACAGGTTACAAAAACAATGTTAGGCTTTAGTGGGTTTTAACTTGTAACGGTTTAATTACATAAGTGGTCTAATTAATCAATTGAACTGGCTTACATGTTGGTTCACTGGGTTTCTAGTCCGATAAAACAGGTTGGTCCGAATTTTATAATTATGCTTGATAGCCCTTTGTTGCAGTGCATGCAAAAAAGCAAAAAGTAAAAACTTTGAATAAGTTAGGTTATGAACTTGGGAGGGTATTAGACGCTCAAGTCGACCTAGTTGCATGGATGACCTTCACTCGTGTTATTGTGATAAATTTAAGAAAAAATTTCTAAAGAATCTTAACCTGATCACGAGCAAAAGCTCCCATTGGAAGTATTCCACTTTACCCTAGAATATGAAGGACAAAACAAAAGAGTGGCGTTAGTGTTTTTATGAACATCGATAGGTTACTGCTGCTCCTCCTGATAATGAGCCACAATAATTAATTAGTTCCAATCCTTTTTTTTTTTTTTTTTTTGAGAAACAGTTCCAATCCTTTTGTGGGAGGTGGAAATGCATATGAAATTTTCACGACTCATGATAAACGATATGCAATGTAGATAGCTGTCTATGGGGGAAAAAGAAAAAAGCAATGTTAGAAAGTTGGGACCAGATCATTTGACTCGAGTCAAGTCGTTAACTTTAAAAAGTAAAACGCGTTAAATTTGTCATAATTATAAATGGAACGAGTTTCTTGGAAAACATGGACAGATGGACTGTACAAGATCGGCTTTTTGGTAAGTCCATGGTACGAAAGGGAAGTTTCTACACCCCTGCGTGATAGAACTTTCGCCATAATTCTTGATAAAAATAATACAAAAATTCAACTGCAAAAAGAGTTGGCCATATATTCTCTATCCACAGGCTTGAGACTTATTTTTGCAAACCTTACTTTACTTTTGTACCGATAGTTTGCAATCTCAAACACAACCATGATCATGTTGATCAGAGGAAGTAAGTTTATTCAAATACTTGTATTTTACCTCATTGGGCTTCACTGCATGGAAATGGCTTTGACTCGTGCGGTATCGTGCATGGATAGCGAGCAAGAAGCTCTTCTCAAGTTCAAGGAAGGCTTTAAGAGTGCTTCAGAGTCCTTCTCTTCATGGACAGTGGAAGAAGATTGTTGCAATTGGAGAGGAGTTGGATGTGACAACACAACTGGTCATGTGACCATGCTTGATCTCCCCACAGTCGAGACCCATCCAGCAAATTGATAGGCGAGGTAAGTCCTTCTCTGCTTGACTTACCATATTTGAGTCATCTAGACTTGAGCCACAACGATTTCCAGAAGATTCTAATTCCGGATTTCATTGGTTCTCTTAAATATATCAAATATCTCAACCTATCTAATGCCAATTTCTGGGGAACTATACCCGGTAGTCTTGGAAGCCTCTCACACTTGGAGTCTCTGGATTTGAGTAGAAATGGCTTTTTTTTAAGAGCCGAAAACCTTAGTTGGGTTTATGGTCTTTCTTCTTTGAGAGTTCTTGATCTGGGTGGTGTTGATCTTAGCAATACAGAGGATTGGCTTGATGCAATAAATATGCTACCTTCTTTGGTAGAGTTGGGTTTATTCTTTTGTAAACTTCACAAGCTTCCTCAAAATTTGCATCATATGAATTTTACTTCTCTTAAAATCCTTGATCTCTCGTTAAATGAATTCAGTTCTACAATACCAGATTGGTTGTTTGACATTGGTCATAGTCTTGTTTACCTTAATCTTTCAAGATGTCAGTTACATGGTGTGATCCCGGATGCTTTCGGGAACCTGACTTCTCTCATGTCTCTTGATCTCTCGGAGAATAATCTCAGAGGTGCAATACCTTTAACTTTAGGCGTTTTTCAAGAACAAGGCGAGCTTAACAGATCTTCATCACTGAGAGAATTGTATCTTTCCAGCAATGAATTGACTGGGATCTTAGAAGAAAGTCTTGCACAGTTTTCGCAACTGGTTGTCCTGGATGTGGCTAGGAATTACATGGAGGGTAATATCACGGAAGCTCAATTCCAAAAATTCAGTAGCTTGCGGGTGTTAGATCTTTCTTCAAACCAGTTAGCATTGAAAGTGAGTTCTAACTGGATTCCACCTTTTCAACTTGAAACCATAGGTTTGAGGTCTTGCCTACTAGGCCCGAAATTTCCCCATTGGCTTCGATCACAAAAGAATTTTTCTGCCATTGATATATCTATAGCTGGAATTGAAGATGTCGTGCCAGATTGGTTTTGGAACCTTTCTTCCAGGATTATGTATATGAATCTGTCTTTCAACTGGCTCGAAGGACATGTGCCAGATTTTTCATCGCAACTCCAACTTTTACAACTGGATTTGACTGGCAATTTCTTTCAGGGGACCCTGCCTCGCTTCTCCACCAACACAAGGGTATTATTTTTCGCTAATAATTCATTGTTTGGACCTATTTTGAACTTATGTGGAACACTGTCTATAAATAACTCCCTGCGTTATTTGGATTTATCTTCAAATCTCTTAGAGGGAGAGATTCCAGATTGTTGGAAATATGGACACAATCTGATAGCTCTAAACTTTGGTAATAATACTCTGACTGGACAAATTCCTAACTCAATGGGCCAATTAATACATCTTAACACATTGCGATTGCAGTACAATAATCTGTCGGGGGAAGTGCCTTTATCGTTGAAGAATTGCGCTGAGTTGACTGTTTTGTATCTTGGGGAAAATAGTCTCTCGGGTAACATACCAACATGGATTGGTGAAAATTTACAGAACCTGAAATTTCTTTCATTACGTTCTAATTTATTCAGTGGAAATATTTCCTCGCAGCTGTGCCAACTGAAATATTTGAATCATTTGGATCTTTCATTCAATAATTTATCTGGAAGTATTCCACCATGCGTCTTTCTTGGCATGACTTCCTTTGTTGACACTATTCCTGACATGAATTATCCTTATATGCCCTATTCTGACAGTGTAAAACTCACATTCAACTCCAGGGAGTTTACCAGGGAGTTTATTATAGACAGCAATTATTCTTATTATCTTTACAACATTCTTGACCTTTCATCTAATAGATTGTTGGGAAAGATTCCCACAGAAGTAATGAGCCTAGCAGGATTGCTAATTTTGAATTTGTCAAGAAATCATCTGGTCGGAACTATCCCACCAAATATCGGTGAAATGGCACATTTAAAGGCTCTTGATTTATCAAGTAACCAACTTTCATGCACTATGCCAGCTGGCTTGAGAAATATGCCCCTCTTGGAGTTTTTCAGCGTGTCATTTAACAACTTGTCAGGAGAAATTTTACATGGTCACCAGTTGAAGACATTCGCTAACTCGTCCTATATAGGAAATCCTCATCTTTGTGGGTTTCCGCTTTCAAAGATATGCACAAGTAATGAATCATTCGGAGATCCACATTGTAGCATTGAAGAAGGAGATGAAGAAAAGCAAGGCATTCAAAAAGAAGTGCAGCATGGCTTTGAAATACCTTCCTTTTATTTAAGCATGGGGCTTGGATTTATTGCAGGGTATTGTGGATTTTGGGGCTCTTTGCTGCTGAGTAGATCTTGGAGGTATACTTATTTCCGCTTCTTGGGCAACATAAATGACAAAATTTATGTGATGATAGCAGTTGGAGCAGCCAAGTTGCAAAGGAAGTTTCAACACCAACAAGCTCCCAAGTAAAAGGTCGTCAATAATTATGGTCAATGCTCACCTTTGCGAGTAGCTTCTTTATGTCTTTATGTATTGGAAGTGTTGAATAACTTGAATTGAACTATCTTGGATTCTTGGAATATGCTTCCAATGCTTGCATCGTCATAACTTTTACTGTCAAATGAAGTCTATTTTAAATTCAAATCAGAATCATTTGCAGCAAACTAAAATGGCAAGGGCATTAACTCCGTTCCAAGAATCAAGGTAAATGCACCCTAATTCAGGTGCTATTCCCTCTCCACATGTGATTCTGTATTAAGTTTAGACAAATTTACATGATTTCTGTTCTTTTATATATATTAGTTGCAAACCCACGCGATATGTGAGAATAAATAATTATTTTGTAATTGTTGTATAGTATACAATTTGTTCTCTAAAATTTATTGAAAATAATTTGTTTTTCCTAAGGCCTTGTTTGGGAGGAGAGAATGGAATGGAATGGAAATGAATGAAAATAATAATTTTAGAATATTCTTCCCTTCCCTTGTTTGGGAGTTTTAATGGAGGGAATGAAAAGTCATTTTCCTTATTTGAAAGTTTAAGTGAGAGAGAATGGAATAGGTAAGAGTGAACACTCATTCCTCTCTATTTCCTTAAAACCTCAAATTTTCATTCCCTCTGAAATTGGGAGGAATGGAAGGGAATTGAATTAGATTTAATGAATCTTTTACAAGAACTCCCAAAATACCCCTATATATTAAACATTTTATTTTAAAATAGGGGTCTAATTGTAATATTGTCATAAAGTAATTTCATTCCATTCCCTTCACGTTACTCCTAAACAAGATTACTTACATTCCATTCATTTTCATTCATTTCCATTCTTTTATTTTAAAACATCCAATCAAGGTTACTTAATTCCATTCATTTTTCTTATTTAAATACATTCCATTCCATTCTATTCTTTTCCATTCTCTTATGATCATTCCATTCCATTCCCTTATAAACTCCCAAACGAAGCCTAAAAATTAAAAAATTTCTAAAATTATTTTCCTTCTTTTTATCTCTATCAGTATATCATTGTATTATTTTTGGTGTGTTTGATTGAACATTGAAAATTTTAAAGTTATAGAAATGAACGTTGGTATTTGTTGTGGGTTTTTAAATAATTACCCATTTAAGCTCTTTGAAAGATAATTAATTAATTAATTACTACACAAAAATTCTACAAGGAAAAACCCATTGCAGCCCTTATACTATTTACTCCTTACAAGTCAATTATCTAGTTCTGAATTTCAGGTTTTAATTATTTTTATTTTGAAGAGTTTTATTTTATCTTTTACTTCACCTTGAAATAGTTTTGAAATGCAAGAGACCAAGGCTTTGGTTTGGACTACAATAATAGTAAGAGTTCAGTTATCCACTTGATGAAACTACGGCATCTAGGACTCAATTTTTATTATATAGTACTAGACAAGGCATCAATTAATTAAAAAAATTATATAAAAGAAAGATATATTTTAAAAATGCTCTCAAAATTTTAATGATCCACTTGAAATTTAATAATATTTTATCTAAACTAAATTATCAAAATATCTTTCTCAAAATAAAAAAATTATCGAAATACAAACATATATTGAGCTACTTGGCATAAGGATAATGATATGAGATGGGTAAATTTTATTATATAAAAATACAACATTACTATAGATGGTCAAAAATTAACATAAAATTTTATTTTATTTTAAAATTCTTGAAATTTTTTGAAATAGAAATTTAGTTAGAGTAGAATTTTAAATTTCACCAAATTAATAAATTTTTACCTAAACTATAGTTGAAATAGAATTTTAAACTTCTTGAAACTTAGTTAGTAGACTTTATAGTAGAGTGAACTATCCAAATAATAAGAAACCATTTATCTCATAAAAAGATAGATGAGTAGAGACATCTTTTTTGGACCTACAGGTGAGACAAATTAACACAAGATAGAGACATACACAATGTGGCCCAACATTTTTTTTTTTTTTTTTTGATAGGTAGATATGGTGGGGAGGGGAAGGTGGGATCAATTCAAATCACAAACATGGGACACTACAAAATATTTCATTACCATTGAACTATCTTGTATTCCACAACTTTTTTAAACCTACTAGACTGAAGAGATGATTTATTTTTATTTTTGAGGAAAAAGAGACAACTTTTAAACTAAGAAAAATGTGAAATAAAAAATCAATAAGTAGATAATACTAATCATTAAAAAAAAAGGTCTTTTTAAAAATGCCAGTGACTTATATTGTGCATTAAACGAGATTTAAGGCTGACGTGTGACTATTTTAAAACATGTAATATATTTGTGTTGTGCTTAGTGCACAAGAACGCATGCCAAGAACGCATGCCAAATTATAGAGCTCACACATGTGCACGTGCATGCGTGCATGTGTGAGCTCTATAATTTGACAATTACCAAATCTGCATTGTGATAATATGAAGACATAAGTTTTTATTAAATAGTGGTCATACGTAGTAGGAAGGAGCATCTTCTCAAAGGCTAATTATTATAATCAAACCATTCTATAGATAACGGCATATAGCTCTTGAATAACAATCTTACTTGTAGAACTACAAACGTAAAATAGGAAATTATAAATAAGTAAAATTTTGCTACTAACCTGACCTTCCATTTGCATACAACTTTTTATATTGGATGTCACTTCCGTTATCGTCTATTTGCTAGCCAACATGATTGGGTGACTCTTCGCTAGCAAACATGAGTAGGGTGAAACCTGACTGTAGAACAAACTTTACTTTTCCCTCCTAATCCTGCCCATCAATATGAAAGCTTTGGTTTGCAACTGCACTACCAACCAGTTCTACTATCACAGGAACATTACAAAACACAACCTTAAGCACCTAGGAAGACAATAGCAAGTTGCTCCCAAGTAAATGATACAGAGTTTAAAAATCATCAATATGCGTGCTGCGTGCATGCATAGAATATAAGCAAGCTTTAGCTCATCTACTAGGATTACCAAATCTTGTACCACTCTGGTCATCTCGTACACCTCATATATCAATAATAGAAACATCCTGTGAGCCTTAAAACAATCTGATCAAAGGGAGAAAATTTTGTGGACCGCAGCACAGAGAGAGAGAGAGACAGGATCATGATTAATTAGTTTTCAATATATCAACTTCCTTTTTTGTTTGTCATATAAACTCCTTTGAGAAAATTATAATCTACAAATTCAGTCATTAAAATTGGTTCTCAAGGTTCCACTGATATGTTTCTTCTTCTGTCTCTTGTAGCCATTCTCAGCCCATACCTCTCAACTATATCTACCAAATCAACCGACCCTACTTCTCTCAATTTCTTTGCCACCTCCTCAAACATAACAACACCCTCCTCACTTGAATAATAATGCAAAAACTTGTTGTAATCAAATCTGGGCACCTCAAGCCCTTTCCTCAAACTCCTCTCCACATACTTTGTGGCTTCTAAAGACTTTCCTACCTTAACCAAACCACCAACAAAAATAGTTTTGAAATTCGCAAGTGTGTCAGTTCCCTTCCTACCTCTCTTCCGTAAATGCCCTTGCAATAACATTATATAGGTATGCATTGTAGGCTCACACCCTCTTTTTATCATCTCTCTAAACACTTGTGTTGCTTCACTTGTCCTTCTTAACTTCAAAAGTCCTTTTATCAACCCATGGTACACACTGATATCCAGTTTCTCAATCCTTTCCACAATCCTATAAGCCTCTCTAACTCTCCCTCTCACCAAAAGCCCATAAATACACGACGCCAACTTTAGATTATCAACCCAAATCCCTCTCTCACGCACTTCTTCAAACATCATGTATGCTTGCGCAATCTTACCCCTTTTGCACATCCACTCAATCACAAGCCTATAAGTTGAAAGACTCAAATTGTCTATCCTTATCGTTCTCATCATCTGAAATAACTTCAATGCCTCATTATACCTATTAATCTTGAAATGGGTTTCCATCATTTTCTCGATTGCATCAATATCTGGCTGAAATCCTTCATCCACCATCAAATTCCAAACCTTTGAAGCCTCAACCAAATCACCAACATCACAAAAACCCTTTATCAAACACTTATAAGTTACCCTACTTGGTTTTATCCATTCTCTCAACTTGGACACAACAAACTTGGCCTCCTCAACAAGACCATTCCCACACAAAGTCTCAACCACCTTATTCAAAGTCTCCAAGCTAAACTCATACCCATATGCATTCATAGAGTGGAAAAACTCCTCGCACTTTTTCAACTCCCTTGCTGCTGCCAAGGTGTTAAGCGCAATACTAAAAGTCTTATCATTGACCAGATGACGTCGTCCCATCTCATGAAGAAGCTCCCAAAAAAGCTCGATGTTTCTTGATTTTCCAATCATGTTGAGCAACTAGTTGAAGGAGACAGAGGTGTGAGTGAAATGTGAAGTTGTGTTGGCTTCTGTGTATTGAAAGAAGCGGTAGACAGGTTGCCATGAGTAAGGGAATTTGTTGTAGAATTGGAGGAAGAAATCGTGGGTGAGGTGGTTGTCTTGGTCGAATTGTGACTGGCAAGCGTGGAGCTTGGAGTGGAGTCTTGGGTCTGAGGAGTCTTGTTGCTGGTAGAGTATGGTGCAGACTCGGAGTAGGTGTCAAAATGGAAACTTTATCAAACCAATTATAACATAAATTGAAGTTGACTGATTACACATAACATTAAGCTATAAAGTTCCTATAATGGCAAAAGTCACCTTAATATATTTCAAGGTGAAAAACCTTTTACAAACTAGCATTTCAGCTTGTAGAAGCTTCCCTAAAATGGGCATCACAATGCCAATCGGCAGTCTAAGCTTCCAGTGAGATTTTAGAAATTGAACACTTGGAATTGAAGAAAGCCAAAGATGGAATAAGATTGAAAACAATATCGCATACAACTGCATTCAAGGCACTAACAAAAAGAATGAAAACCATTAAAATCCCACCATAACCGAAGTTTGGAAGCTTTTCTTATTGATTTCCTCGCGGTTTTCGACCGACCAAACAAAGGAAATAAGTGACAGAGATAGAGAAAGATTAGTACCTGGAAGTAGAGTGAGCTTAAAGTGATGGCGGTTCCATGACCAATGTAGTTGAGAAGCTGAGCTTGAGAATGATGGCTACGGGGCTTTGATGGTGCACAGAGAGAGAAGCGCCAGGAAAATCAAGGGGGTGGGTCGGGTTGGTTTTATTTTTTATTTTTTTTTGGGTGGGTTGGGCTTTTTAAAAAAGAGATTAAATTCTGATAGTTGTATAAGAGATCTGAGGTTTAACCCCGTTTACACCAAAAATTGATTGGTGTCTTGGTTTAATGATAAAGAGTTATCATCAGGAGAGGGACGCCATAGATTGAAACTCTCTTAAAAAAAAAAAAAAAAAGATCAAATCCTATATGGCCTTGGTGCAAAATCCAAATTTTATACCTTTAATCCCAATATGACACATCATCTTATCAAATCCTACTAAATTGGGAGTTTATTGAAATATTATTAAGTGTGATAGATATATTAAGTTTTAAATAAAAAAAATTAATGTAGCAATCTTTTATTAGATAGTGTAAAACATGAATTTTGCATTTCATACTTACTAAATTTGGATTCTTTAAAGAAAAAAATGCTTAAGGATAGAGTTCACACAAACTTTAGAGCTCACAAACTTAATATGCTGGTTTTTTTTTTTTCTTTTCTTTTCTTTTTCTTTTTGAGAAGAACTTAATATGTCACTTGATCAATAAGAAAAAAAAATTAAATATTCATTTCTTTGTTGGTTCAAGTTCAACTTCAGCCCATCAATTAAGTTTAATTAAGCATTGTTTGATATAAAATTTGTAGTATTTTAAATTTTAATTTAATAAATTATTATTATTATTATTATTTTATTTTTTTTACATATGGGATATGGGTTGGGTTTGGGGCAGTAAAGAAACATCCATTCTCGAGTCTCGACCTATCATAGTTTGGATCTTTAAAAATCTACGACTTCAAGCTAACACCTACATTCACAATATGGGCGTAGTTGGAATTAGGGCTTTGTGAGAAACCTGCTTGACTTGCTCACTCGTCGGGCCCTCTCCGACCAACGTGGGTTAAGTGGAAGACAATGCGGATTGAGTTTTTTTTTTACCCATTAAAATTGTGAGTCAGTTTGACATCTAGGTTGAATTTTTTTTTTTTTTTTTTTTTTTTTACCCCACAAGAATTGACCTAACGTGTCTATCTATATATTATATGTTAAGACTAATAAGGAAACAATTCATTCGAGCTGTAAGGAGTCATTGCCAGCACCAGATCCGGATCAATATGGCAAGACATAGTTAACGGCACTATTGCATTTTCTGCCTCTATATAGTTTAGCATAATTATAGGGATTTAATATAGTAGACTTGTCGCGTATGGATTCAATTTCCTTGTACAGATTCTTCTTGCATTATATAAAAGTCAGTGAACCCTCGTCAACAATTCAAGTTGAGGGTTTCTTCATTATCTCTCTTAAGGTTTTAACAAACCTTTTCATTATATATGTTGGTAGAGGTGTTTGCAACGTGGTTCGATGCGGTTTTGAGCTATTTTAAACACTGCACCTTGTGATGTGATTTAGCCAAAACCATAACCACATTACATTTCAATTTTACAGTCACATGTGCGGTGTACAAGTTGTGGTTTAGTTGGTTTTGAGATGGTATTTTTTTCAAGATGTTATGACTAATTTAATTTCTAATTTACAATTAATAATCATAACAATATGATAATATTTTTTGTTTTTATTTTATAAAAAAAATATAATATGTGTAACAAAAAAAAGTAACACAAATATATACAAGACAAAAAAAAAAAAAAAAAAAAATCATGACAAATTGACAGTAAACTAAAAGTACTTCAAATATGTAGTCTATACAAAACCAAAAAAAAAAAAAAATTTTAAACTTTTGAATTTTTTATTTTTTATTTAACCAAAACAAAGTCATTTTAACATCAAACTGAAATGTACTAAACATTAGGCTGGCCATTTAATTACTTCATATATATTAAATTATTTTATATATTTTTAATATAAAATTAATAAATATATATGGGTGTGATACAATGCAGTGCAATGCGGTTTTATACGGTTTTCTTATCATAAAACTGTACTCCTCACCACAAAATGCAGTGCAATTCATTACCACTTGTTGTGCGGTTATTTCATTTTGCGGGTGTTTTGGTCGGTTTGGGTGCAGTCATGCGATTTGAGCTATTTGATGAACACCCCTACATGTAGGCGCAAATAAAAAATTATTTAATTTTTTTTGTTATTATTTTTCTTTCTTCTTAATATGGGAGAAAATAAAGAGTTATTTGAAAGATATGATCTATATATATATATATATATATATATATATATATATATATATATATAAGTTCTATTTTATGACCTAATTAGAGAAATCCCAATATAAGTAAATGTGTGTTGCTAACTAGAACAACCCCTATCCAACTACCTGAGTTGAAACTGTCTATATTTTCAATTAATCCGCCAATTATAGATGTTGGAAGTCAATGATGGTTTATAATATTTCCAACCTGATTAAGGAGGATTGGTTAAAAATTTTAACCTCAACCTACCTAGCATTTGCATTCCTAATATTTGGAACCACGTGTGGTCTAGATTACAAACAAGGGTTCATACTTGTGGGTGCCTAGCCAAAACTCCGTGTACAGACTATCAAGTCAAATATGGGACCTAGAGTTTCAAGAAAAGAGTCGGCCAACCCGTGAGTCATGAAACTTTAGACTCCAGTCGTAGGTCTGGATCAAGCACCATAGTCTTAGAATATTCATCTAATGAGGTTTGGAATCTATTGGAGAAAAAATGAATAGATAAATATAGAGGTAGTGACGATGCATGTTGGACATTATTTCTGGTTTTTGAAGCATTACGAGACAGGGAAATACCTTTGGAGTGAGAAAAAGACAAGCATAGACATAGTTTGTTTGAGACAATATATAGTGTAGGGTCAAGATTTGTAGCCCAAGCCCAAAAGAGTTGGGATATGAGCCCAATATAATAAATTTGTAGAGAGTGGATGAAAGAGCTGGACTCTTAGTGAATGGGACAATGGTTATCAAGGATTTAAAATATGAACAAACATAGAAACACACGTAAAACTTGATGAAATGGTTGTCTGAGGAGAAGAATTGTTATTTAAACCACTATTTCTGAAAACTAATACAACCCTTAGTACTACAATAATTCTTTTTCTCTTTTCTTTCACTATCTTTTTCGATCCCCATCTTATGGGGGGTCTTTTACATTATATAGTTTCCTTTTAGACCATCTCGATCGTACACTTGTTAATCATCTAAACTTTCACTCGAGTATACGTCCCATCAAGCATCTTTTCTGGCTCTTTGTGAACGGTGGTGATTGAGACTGCACTGTTCAGGGGTCTTCTTCACATAAATGCGGTCAGAAAGGTTGCTGCAGTGCATTTAATGCGGTGGTAGCAGCTTTTTTCTTAGATATTTCTGTATTCTTATCTTCTTCGTACATGCCTGAAATTCATCTTTATCGTTGGAAATTCTTGGAAGGTCACCTAAGTCACCCAGGTACTTGCTTGACCGATATGCGTCCTATCTAAGAAGGATAACCTCCTCGGACTTTATCTCTCCACTCTTTCTTTACGTGATCCTCCATCCTAGGGCCTTTCCAATCATTTACTTCTCCTCGGACATATCCACATCATCAAATAGGGCCCAAGTCCCAGTATACAAATTTGGGCCCTTGTCCCCACAATAACCCCTCAAAATTTTAATTTTTCCCTCACATTCGAGGAGAAAAAATAGAATTTTGATCTGCCAAAATAATGATGGTTAAAAATTTAAAATTGTCCAAATTTGCACATGCAGGAACGTAATTTTAAGCATTTCATCATTGCTTTTGACGCTTCAAAATCCGCGAAACGTCATTAATTACTTCAGGCGGCGCTGTGTCTTTGGCATCCAACGATGAGGTCTTGATCCAACAAACAACATTTTCCTTCAAGGTTTGGGCAGGATAAATCCCACTCGTTTCCTGCCCCCTATATAAAGCCTTATAAGAGAGTTGTCTTTTCTTTACTTCACAATTGTTTAGGATCTCCAGCGCACTCAAGCATTCAAACTCATACAGATTATCAAATCACCCATCTTATTTCTTCAAAAAATTTCAAGAATCTTTCCAAGGATTTCAAAGATCACCTTCTGATTTAGTTCGCGCAAGTTCTAACTTCTTCGAATTCTCCCTTATTTCCTCGAATAGCCTCATCGGCCTCTCATTCATCATCACCCAGTTGTCATTCTTAGTGTTTTCTCTTTTCTGCTTATTCGAAATGAGTAGATTTAAGTATTTAGTGGATAGCCTTGCTTTGATAGAGGTATTCAAAGAAAAGTATCACATGCCCCAGGAGGTATCCCTGCGATACTGTCCTCTGGAAGGAATAGCATTTGACCGAGAGGTGGGAGAGGTCATAATCCCCATGATAGCCTTCATAGAAGGAGGAATGACTCTCTCTATGGGTAGGATTACAAGAGACTACCTGCATAACCATAGGCTTTGTCCCCACCAATGTGCACCTAATCTCTTTAGGGTCCCAGGAGCAGTTGATGCTTTGAACCAACACTTAGGGTTGGGGCTCACTTGGCTCGACGTAGTTCATCTGTACAAGGGTCATAAACAAAAAGGGGTGGGATTTTACCTTAAATCCCGATCCGACGTCGTCAGACTCATTTCGTGTCTTCCCAAGTTTAACAAGAGGATGAAGGATGACCACCTAATTGCATTAGGACTATGGCATGACAGTCTTCCCTGCCCAACCCAGCTAGGAGAGCCAGGTGGGATACCTTAGATTTAGGTTTTCTAACATTAGATTTAAGTTATTTGTCATTGGCTTTGTTTTACTATATATTTTTTATGTACATATATTTTTTACAACGAACTCCAAGTTTCTGACTGTTTAGTTTTCCTTTGTTTAACAGACAAAAACCACGTATCTCCTTAGCTTAGTTTTACTAACGTAGCTACGCTCAATTACCTATTGAGATCCCAAATTTTTATGAACGACGACGGACAACTTCGAGCTACCCATCTAATTTTGGATTACGAACCCCTTTCAAAAACCTTTCAAGAGGTCGGCAACGCTATCAAGGCAAACAACTACCGATTAGCTCATATAGACGTATCTCGGCCTCATTTCTTGGTGCCCTATGACCTTCCACCAGTTGATCATCCAATCCCACAAGGTGTTCCTTTGGCCGCCTAACCAATTCAACAAGTACCCCTTAGAATAGCAGTAACTGAGGAAGGAATTGCATCTTCTTCTTCACTCGAGGAAGAAATTGATAAGTTTCAATTTGTAGAAGAAGAACCACAGGGAGTAGAGGCTATTTTTATATCGGAGGCCGAGGAAGAAATAGACGAATACTCGTGTGTTCAAGCCCTTGCTCCTGTGATTACTTACATGGAGGACTCTTCGGACGACAAGGTAGAAGAGATGGCTCCAAAATCTAACCAAAGTTTGAGGGAACTTATGAAGGGGAGGAACAAGGTGTCTACCCCACAAGAAGCCAACAAATCCAAGCCCCCTGTGAACCCTCCTCCTCCCCTTCCTCAGCTTCCTGCTGATTTTGGGCTAAAACCAAATTCTGAACTGAGGAGGAAGAGACAACACAAGGCCCCTAAAGAAGGCGAGATAGGCCTTTTAAAGGGAAGTAAACAACAGAGAGTAGCTCAGGACCAAAGAAGCAAAAGGTCATCTTCTGTTGAGAGCCGAGAGGATCCTCTTGCGACTCATGTGCGTTGTACACCGCACATATGGTCTCCTAAGCTGGAGTTAGATGGTGTCCCCATCGCTTGGGATACCTCAATCAGGAACTACCAAGGGAGGCAGGTAAGTCATATTGCTGAGGCTTTGGAGCAACTCCTTCTCCTTCCAAGAGACATGGAAGCTTATAGGCACTTCAGTCAGCAAGAGCTTTTTCTATCCCTTAAGAGGGATCTGGCTATGGTAAGTAATTCGATCCATTTCTCTACCTAAACATTTGGTTATTTTTACAAGTTTTTGCCCTCTGTTTTACACTAAAAATAAAATTTTATTTTATCACGTAGATTACCCAACAGATTTATGTGGCCGAGGATTGGGTTAAGGATGCCCATAGCGAGGCCAAGGCGGAGTTCAATGCTCGGTCCGAGGTCGAGAAAGAGGTGGGTGCCCTAAAAGAAGGCCAAGCAAAACTGTTCGAGCAACTACAGGAGGCAATTAGGGCAAGGGACAGTTTTGAAGCAGGCCTAAAAAATGTTGAGATGCAAGCTGAAGAACAATGCAAACAGTTGCACTATACTGAAATTAATTTGGCAACAGAGAAGCAACTGCTGAAGGAGCTTCACGAAGAGCTTCAGAAGGCCACGGAAGCTGCCCAACTGGCTAAGGAGGCAGCCGAGGCCGAGAAGCAAGCTGCTTATACGCTTAGGGTAGAGGAGACTCAAGCCAAACTCACAGAGAAATTCTCCTTAGTATGCAGGGAGTACTGTGGTATATCTTGGGGTAAAGCCCTTGATGCTGCTGGGATCCCTGTGAACTCTAATTTGAGGCGACCTGAGAGCGTGTATTATGATCCTGAAATTCGCAAACTCCCAGGTCCTGACTCCTCTCACCCTAGACAAGCTACACAAGCACTAGAGTAATCGTTGATGGCCAAGCCCCTCTTGCTCCCTTGAAAGTTCTTAAGGAATCTGGTCAAACTGGTGGCCAGGGTAAGAAAGCCGAAGATCTCCAAGGCATGGGTAAAGATTAAGACAAGAAGAAAACTTCTTCTAATCCCAAAAAGAAAACCCAAGATGCTGCTGCTTCTCAACTCGACCAAACTGTTGACCCGTTGACCTCCAAAACAAAAGCTTAGGATATGAGGACATTTTTGCTTTTTCTATTTGTTTTCTTTCGCTGTTGTTTTTGTTGTTTTTTTTTTTTTTTAAATAGGGAATGTACCATACTTTCTTTATGATCAATGAAAGCATTTTTCCTTTATTTTCTATATCTTCATCGTATATACTATGGGTTTTAGTGTTATAGCACATGATGTTGATCTGTTACCACTTTAACTTGAGTAGAATCTGTTACCACATCTCGCTTATGTGGCAAGTAACTTAATTGAACATTGATAAAAACTGCTATTTAAGCAAACGACTGAGTACTTTAATCTTGTCAAGAGTACCACTAAGTGTTAATTCAAACCTAATAAATGATCCAAGACATTTACTCATATGATTTTAGATCCATTTAAATATCTATAAGAATGGTGATGGGGTGTTAACCAATTCATATCCTTTGATTCGAGGACTTTAGGTGTGATCGAATTTAAATTTAAATTCTTGGAGACATCTGTAATGGAGTGTTAACTAGCCCAAATCATCTGGTCCAAGGATTTCAGACATGATTGGGTTTAAGTTTAAACACTTATGAGAACTGCGAATGAGTGTTAACTAACCCAAATCATTTGGTGGCCAAGGTAAGAAAGCTGAAGATCTCCAGGGCATGGGTAAAGATCAAGGAGAAAACCCAAGATGCTACTGCTTCTCAACTCGGCCAAACTGTTGACCCGTTGACCTCCAAAATGAAAGCTTAGGATATGAGGACATTCTTGCTATTTCTATTTGTTTTCTTCCGCTGTTGTTTTTGTTGTTGTTTTTTTAAAGGGAATGTACCATACTTTCTTTATGATCAATGAAAGCATTTTTCCTTTATTTTCTATATCTTCATCGTATATACTATGGGTTTTAGTGTTATAGCACATGATGTTGATCTGTTGCCACTTTAACTTGAGCAGAATCTATTACCACGTCTCGCTTATGTGGCAAGTAACTTAATTGAACATTGATAAAAACTGCTATTTAAGCAAACGATTGAGTACTTAATCTTGTCAAGAGTACCACTAAGTGTTAATTCAAACCTAATAAATGATCCAAGGCATTTACTCATATGATTTCAGATCCATTTAAATATCTATAAGAATGGTGATGGGGTGTTAACCAATTCATATCCTTTGATTCGAGGACTTTAGGCGTGATCGAATTTAAATTTAAACACTTGGAGACATCTGTAATGGAATGTTAACTAACCCAAATCATCTGGTCCAAGGATTTCGGGCATGATTGGGTTTAAGTTTAAACACTTATGAGAACTATGAATGAGTGTTAACTAACCCAAATCATCTAGTCCGAGGACTTCAGGCATGATTGAATTTAAGTTTAAACACTTATAAGATCTATGAGTGAGTGTTAACTAACCCAAATCATCTGGTCTGAGGACTTTAGGTATGATTGAATTTAAGTTTAAACACTTATGAGAACTGTGAATGAGTGTTAACTAACCTAAATCATCTGGTTCGAGCACTTCAGGCATGATTGAATTTAAGTTTAAACGCTTATAAGATCTATGAATGAGTGTTAACCAACCCAAATCATCTGGTCTGAGGACTTCAGGCATGATTGAATTTAAGTTTAAACACTTATGAGAACTGCAAATGAGTGTTAACTAACCCAAATCATCTGGTCCGAGGACTTCAGACATGATTGAATTTAAGTTTAAACACTTATGAGAACGAAATAGCAAAAAGTATAGACTTCTTATATAACAAACGAGTATATTGATCACGGAAATATTTATTAATAGTAATACCTCTTTAGATTGTTTACATTCCAAGGACGCGGTACTACATGCTCGTCTAAATCTTCCAAAAAGTATGCTTCGATGCCAGCTTCCGAGGTGATACGGTAGGGTCCTTCCTAATTTGGTCCTAACTTTCCCCAAGCTGGATTATTTGCAGTGCCCACAACCCTTCGTAATACCAGATCACAAGGAGTTAAAGGTCTTAATTTTACATTGGAATCATAACCTTGCTTTAGCTTTTGTTGGTAGTTGGCCAATTGGACCATCGCATTTTCCCTGTTCTCTTCAATCAAGTCTAAATTCTTCTTTAGATGCTCATCATTGTCACTTGGATTAAATGAACTGGTTCTCAACGTTGGGAAACTAGTCTCTTAAGGGATAACAGCCTCAGCCCCATAAGTCATCAAGAAGGGTGTCTTTCCCGTAGACCTATGAGGCATAGTTCTATACATCCAGAGAACATGTGGTAGTTCTTCCACCCATTTGCCCTTTGCGTCATCTAGCCTTTTCTTCAGCCCATTTACTATGACCTTATTAACAGCCTCCGCTTATCCGTTTCCTTGGGGATAAGCAGGGGTAGAATACCTATTCGTGATCCCCAATTCACCACAATAACTTCTAAATGTTTTGCTGTCAAACTGAAGGTCATTGTCCGAGATGAGTGCATGAAGAACCCCAAACAAAGTGACGATGTTTTTCCAAACGAATATTTTCGCATCCATGTCCCTGATGTTAGTTAGAGGTTCAGCTTCAACCCATTTGGTAAAATAGTCTGTGCCAACCAGAAGATATTTCTTGTTTCCCACTGCTTTGGGGAATGGACTTACAATATCTAAGCTCCATTGAGCAAATGGCCATGGGCTGGATAGTGGATTAAGAATTCCCCCTAGTTGGTGTATGTTCGGCTTAAATCGTTGGCACTGGTCGCACTTCTTGACGTATTTTTGAGCTTCCCTCTGCATATTTGGACACCAATAGCTTTGGGTGATAGCTCTATGTGCTAGGGATCTACCACCAGTGTGGCTTCCGTAAATTCCTTCGTACAACTCTTCTAAGAGCGTTTTAGTCATCTCAGGATGAACACACAACAAATAGGGCCCTAAAAATGAACGTTTGTATAACTTCTGGTTCTTGGATAGCCAGAACCTTGTGGCCTTCCTCCGTACTTTGTCAGTTTCTAACCTTTCTTCATGCAGAGTATACTCCTTCAAGAATTGAATTATAGAGTCCATCCAACTTGGCCCTGCTCTAATTTGATGAATTCAGACTGTTTCTCTTTTTGTCTCTGTGGGTTTGTATAAATCCTCAAAAAGGATAACCCGAAGCAAATTTTGTGCCGAGGAGGTTGCAAGCATAGTTAAAGAATCAGCGTATGCATTACTGCTTCTGGGAATGTGCAGCAAGTTGAAAGATTCAAATTTTGACTGTAGACACTTAACTTGATTCAGGTACCTTTGCATTTTCTCATCTTTTGCCTCGAATTCCCCTTTTACTTGGCCGACAACTAGCCTCGAGTCCAAGAAAACTTTTACTAATTTTCCGCCCATTCTTTGAACCATGGCCATTCCCATCATTAGAGCTTCATACTCGGCCTCATTGTTCGTGGTCGAGAAATCCAGCCTTAAAAATTTTTCAATAATGATTTTCTAAGGGGATATCAATACTAGCCCCACCCTAGAACCTTTCTGATTCGATGCCCCATCAACATACACTTCCCAGGGCGAAAGGCCATATTGGGAGATCGTGCCAACCAATTTTCCATCCATGTTCTCTGCTGGTTCCAATTCTTCCACTGGGGGTTCGATGAATTCAGCCACCAGATCCGCGAGAACTTGTCCTTTTATAGAGGTACAAGGCATGTACTTGATATCAAAAGCTCCTAGAATTATACCCCATTTGGCTACCCTTCCTGTGTAGTCAGCACTTCGGAGTATGGCTTTAAGCGGGAGCTGAGTAAGAACGACGACTGTATGTGCTTGGAAGTAATGAGGCAGATTACGTGTGCCCAGCACTACTGCCAGGATAACTTTCTCCGGTGGTAGATAACGTACCTTAGCTTCATGCAATGATTTACTCACATAATAAACTGACCGTTGCACACCGCAGTCAACTCGTATCAGTACTAAACTCACAGCATAAGGGGCCACTGCAATGTAGGCAAACAAGACTTCATCTGGCTCAGGGCTAGACATGATCAGTGGCCGAGCTAGATAGTCTTTAAGTTGCTGGAAGGCTACAGCACACTCCTCAATCCATTTAAACCCTTTCCATTTGTTGATCAACAAGAAGAAGGGTCTGCATTTGTCTGCTGATCGAGAGATGAATCTATTCAAAGCAGCGGCCATTCTGGTCAATTTCTGCACTTCTTTGGGATTCCGAGGTGATTGAAAGTTGTTAATAGCCTTTATCTGATCGGGGTTGACTTCAATCCCTCTGTGAGTGACGATGTTGCCTAAGAATTTTCCTGACCCTACACCTAATGAGCACTTGGAAGCATTTAAGTGCAATTTATACTTTCTGAGAACTTCAAAAATATTTCCAAGATCTCCCAAATGCTCCGAAACCACCTTGCTTTTCACCACCATGTCATGTATGTAGATTTTGATATTCTTCCCCAATTGTGACTCAAACATCCTCGTCATCATTCTTTGATAGGTGGATCTCGTATTCTTCAAACCAAATGGCATTACCTTGTAGTGGTAGTTCCCGACGGGAGTGACAAAAGCAGTCTTCTCCTGATCGTCCAAGGCTAGAGGTATTTGATGATAACCTTGAAAGGCATCCAAGAAACTCATCCAAGGATGGCCAACAGTGGCATTTACTAGTTGGTCTATTTTGGGCATAGGGAATGGATCCTTGGGGCAAGCTTTATTCAAGTTCGTGAAATCTATGCACACTCGCCACTTCCCACTCTTCTTCTTTACCACTATTGTATTTGCTAACCATTCAGGATAAAAAACTTCTTTAATAGCTCCAGCTTGTTTAAGCTTAGTTACTTCCTCTCGCATTGCCTCAACATGCTCTTTGGATGGGCACCAAGGGGGTTGCTTCCTAGGGGTGATTAGTGGATTAACTTTCAGGTGGTGACAGATGAATTCTGGATCTACTCCTAGGGCTTCATAAACATTCCAGGCAAAGACATCAATGTTCCTTCTAAGGAATTATGTCAGCTCTTCTTTCTCTTGATGAGGCAGCTGGGATCCAATCTAAAAGAACTTTTCCGGATCGTCCCCTACAGTAACCTTTACCAAATTTTCACACTTTGCATCCTCGGTTGGCTTATTGATGGATAACGCTGGAGGTTTTAATTGCTATGAGACATTTCATTCATGAGTTGAGGACTCGGCCTTGGGTTTATGTTGGATGGCAGCCACCAAGCACTGCCTTGCCATAGATTGATCCCTCAATATTTCTTTAATCTGACCCTCAGAAGGTGATCACCAAGGCGTCGTCGTGGGGTTGGATGGTTCCAATCTTATCTTCATCTGAGAAACCCATGATTAGCGAAATTTCCATTTTAGCCTTCTTCAAATCTTGATTAATGCCTTCTGAAGATAAACGAGCTACGAACATTACCCTAGATTGGCAGGATCATGTTCTCCCTGGTGCAGCAAAGATGACATTGATAGTTCCCAAGAGGGGTCTTGAAATAACATCTCTCCGAGATTCAGAGTTTGCCTAGCTCCCCTGACCACTGGAATGATGCAATAGCTATTTTAATTTACCCTCTTGGACTAGCTGGTCCAAGTGATCTCACAAACTCTTGCAATCCTCTGTGGTATGCCCATAATCCTGATGATACTAGCAATAAAGGTTATGGTTACGCTTTTCAGGATTTCACATCATCTTATTTGGTCGTTTGAAGAACGGTTCATTTTTAATCTTTTCCAATACCTAATGCATTGGCTCTCGGAACACTACACCAATGACCTGAGCATTGGTAGACCCTAATTGACCTACATAATCCCTTCTCAGCTGGTTATTATTGTATCGGTTCGACCTGAAATCCCTCATTTCCTAAGGGATAACTTTAGCCTTCCCTTTTCCTTGTTGTTGATCGTCTTCGATCCTCTTGTACTTATCAACTCGGTCCATTAGCTGGTGTAGACTGGTGACAGGCTTACCTGTCAGAGATTTCCTCAAACCATGCTTGGATGGAAGACCAACCTTGAAAGTTTTTAATGACAACCTCATCAAAATCGCCATCAATCTCGTAAACATCTCCTAATACCTTTTAGAATACGCTTTTACGAATTCTCCCTCCCTCATTAACATGGACAATAAGGAGTCCAGAGATTGAGGAACTCTACTGCATATGATGAATCGAGAGCAGAATGATTGGGTGAGTTTCTTAAAGGAACTAATTGAATTTATCCTCAGCTCGTCGAACCATCTCATCGGCATCGGTCCCAAACTGGATGGAAATACCCTACACATCAAGGCCTCATCCTGAGAATGGACAGTCATCTTCTGTTTGAACTGACTTACGTGCTCTACAGGGTCCATTCGGCCATTATACATGGCGAACGTTGGCTGGTGGAACCGCCTAGGAAGTTTTGCCTTTTCTATCCCCCGTGTAAAGGGTGATTTAGAAATTTGGCTTAATGCCTTTTTCATAACGTCAGTTCCTAATCCTTTGCGAGAAGGGCTCTTACATTTTCTCCAGTGCAGATGCTCTTCCTCACAGGAGAATGACTCGTTTGGTGGAGTTCTAGACCACTGTCTGTATATAGTATATTCTTCATCATTGGAAGAGACATCAGAGCTGGAAGGGGATCGCTTCTATCATGCTCGACGGAGTTGCTTCTTCAAGTCATCAATTTCTTGTTGCATGGCTTTATTATCATCTTGTTCATGGGGTACGTGACCTTTCCTTCGAAAACCACTTCCACTCGTGTGGATGGTATGCAAACTGCCTTCTTGATAGTTTTCACGATCTCTTTCACGTTCAAGATTGAGGAACTCATCTTGTTGACGAACATTAGCAGATTCCACCTGATACGGGCTTGTTTGATGTGGACCTGATCCTGCCATACCTAACCGTTATACGATCCTAAAGCACAAGCTCTCCCCACAGACGACGCCAATTGTAGGGTCACGATTTATAGCCCAAGCCTAAAAGAGTTGGGATATGAGCCCAATACAATAAATTTGTAAAAAGTGAGTGAAAGAGCTGGGCTCTTAGCGAATGGGACAACCGCTAGCAAGGATTTAAAATATGAACAAACATAGAAACATACGTAAAACTTGATGATATAGTTGTCTGAGAAAAAGAATTGTTATTTAAACCACTATTTCTGAAAACTAATACAACCCTTAGTGCTACAATAATTCTTTTTCTCTTTTCTTTCACTATCTTTTTCAATCCTCATCTTATGGGGGCTCTTTTACATTATATAGTTTCCTTTTAGACCATCTTGATCGTACACTTGTAAGTCATCTAAACTTTCACTCGAGTATACGTCCCATCAAGCATCTTCTCTGGCTCTTTGTGAACGGTGGTGATTGAGACTGCACTATTCAAGGGTCTTCTCCACATAAATGCGGCCAAAAAGGTTGCTGCAGTGCATTTAATGCGGTGGTAGCAGCTTTTCTCTTAGATATTTCTGTATTCTTATTCTCTTCGTACGTGCCTGAAGTTCATCCTTATCGTTGGAAATTCCTGGAAGGTCACCTAAGTCGCCCAGGTACTTGCTTGACTGATATGCGTCCTATCCGAGAAGGATAACCTCCTCGGACTTTATTCCTCCACTCTTTCTTTACGTGATCCTCCATCCTGGGGCCTCTCCAATCATTTACTTCTCCTCAGACGTATCCACATCATCAAATAGGGCCCAAGACCCAGTATACAAATTTGGGCCCTTGTCCCCACATATAGTATCTCAACAAATCACTCTCTCACAGCTTGTGAGGTCTATACACATGAGACTCACACATACTATGAGAAAGAGGTGTCATGAAACAGCTTCATAAGATACCTTTTCTCATTTTGAGACACCAAATTTGGCCTATGACTTTATTTGAACCTACAGGTTAAAATAAAAAATTGTAATGAGAGAGAGGGACGAGAAGAACTGAACTTTGAGAGGAAAGTTACACAGAGGAATGGCTATGAGAGAGGGTGTAAGAAGATTATGAAAACTAGTTAATTAAGTAGATTACTATCAACATATAAGAGATAACATGAAAATGTGGAATAGAGCATAATACAAGATACAGCAAACTGAAGGATATTATTAGATTAAACAACTTTTTCAACTTGTAATGAGAGAGAGGGACGAGAAGAACTGAACTTTGAGAGGAAAGTTACACAGAGGAATGGCTATGAGAGAGGGTGTAAGAAGATTATGAAAACTAGTTAATTAAGTAGATTACTATCAACATATAAGAGATAACATGAAAATGTGGAATAAAGCACAATACAAGATACAGCAAACTGAAGGATATTATTAGATTAAACAACTTTTTCAACTTGTAATGAGAGAGAGGGACGAGAAGAACTGAACTTTGAGAGGAAAGTTACACAGAGGAATGGCTATGAGAGAGGGTGTAAGAAGATTATGAAAACTAGTTAATTAAGTAGATTACTATCAACATATAAGAGATAACATGAAAATGTGGAATAGAGCACAATACAAGATACAGCAAACTGAAGGATATTATTAGATTAAACAACTTTTTTACATCAGACATAAAAGACACGGGAATACAAAGAGAGCTTGCTTTTGTTTTTCTAAACTTACTCTTGCCCTCTTCAGGCTTACAAGAGTCCTATTTATAGGTCTTAAAAGTTACCGATAATCTACATACTTCTACAAACTTCATATCAGGACGAATAGAAGTTATGCTTATGGATTAACAAATGTGACGAGCATAGTGGGATTGCTGGGTGGCAAAGTTTCACGGATGATTTTATTCTGAAGCTACAGTAATTCTTGGAAGTATTACGTCTGAAGACGTTTCTAGGACTTTTGGAAATTTTTTTTTTTTTTTTCAAAGATGTCTAGTCCCATCCACCTCTTCCTTGGAACCATTCTTCATCAACATCTTCATCAGGATCACGATTATGATATTGCGGATCATCATATCCACTAAGGGGATTTGGCATTTCCCAATGGTCTTCATGTGGCGATTGTTGCTTACAAACATCTGGGCCAATTGGAACTATATCAGGGAGAATACCCTTATTAAGAGATTCTGCCATGGTGAGAGAATAATGACAAGATATCCAAGAGACATCGGAATGTGTATGGAGAGTTCCATCTGAATTGATGACCCAATACATCTCAGCAGGATGAGAAATTCCTTGTGCTTGAATATTATTTTTAGAATGAAGTTTGGCAACCAAACATGCTGAAGTGACTTTGTGGCCAAATCTGGGGCGCTCTGTTTTATGATACTTTACCAATTCACCATTATGAGCATCATTTTTCAGAATTTCAGACCAGAATTTATGAAAATATTTATTTCCCTGAGGGAAAATATAACCATAAAACGCTGGTTCGAAATGAAGACACAAGTAATATTCATTGAGCAAGTACCACATATAAAGGTAATGTGCAACAGTCCAATTGGTTATCCAAAATGCAAAAGGGGTTTTCCATGGTTGGTCTATATCAGGGAAAATAGCAAGGAAGTGGCTTTGGTGCTTTCTAAGGAAATCATGGAGAATTTTAATAATTCTTTTGGCTCTGGCTTCAAGGGTCAAGGTCTTGATTTGGTCTTTTATATCTGGGGGGAGGTTTTCTATCATATTAAGGATATCATTAGGGTCTGTAGAGGAAAGTCTTGAGGATGAGGATGGGTCTATGACAGGATATACACATAAAGGTGGAGGGATAATTGTGGTATTAAGGACTGGAGGTTTCCTGGAAAGATAATCAGTGATAAGGTTATCTTTACCTTTAATGTGTTTGACCTGGAAAGACCATTGTGAGAACCAATTTGCCCATCTGAGTAGCTGAGGATGTGGGAGCATTTTCCTTTTAAACTGGAGCATTTTGGGGAAGGAAGACATGTCCATTTCTACTAAGAAATTGTGCCCGAGAAGATGAAATTGGAATTTTTCAATTCCATGCTTGACTGCAAGAATTTCTTTGAAAGTAGAATGATAATGAAGTTCTGAGGGCTTGAATGCACCACTTTTATAGCCACAAATATTCCTTTTGCCATCAATTTCTTCAAAAAGAGCTGCTGCCCAATATTCATCACTTGCATCTGTCTGCAAAATCCGTTTGCCTGGTCCTGGAATCTGTAAGGGAGGAAGCTTTTCTGATAACTTTTTCAATTGTTGGACCGCTTATGTGTGAGTAGAATTCCAATCTGGGGGAGATTTCTTCAACAACTGAGCCAAACAGTTCCTATATCTGGAGATTTTTGGAATAAAATCCGACATGTAATTTACAATTCCAAGGAACTGTTGTATTTGCTTAGCATTTGTGAGCTTGTCTGGGAATTCTGCCAAGGCGGACGCTATATGAGGTTGCAGAGTATACTTTCCATCTGAAATATTTACTCCCAAAAAGTCTATAGAAGACTGTCCTATGATCATTTTCTTTTCTGAAAGCATTATTCCTTGAGATTTCACTAAGTTATAAAACTCAGTGAGCAACTTGGCATGGGATTCTTCATCTTTTGAGAACAAAAGGATATCATCCACATAGATTAATGCATTGACTAAAAGTGGCTGGAACAATATTACCATTGCTTTCTGAAATTGGGATGGGGCATTTTTAAGGCCAAAAGGCATAACAGTCCATTGGTAATGGTGATCTGGGATGCAAAAAGCCGTCTTGTATCTTTCTTCTGGATGGATGCCTAGCTGCCAAAATCCTGCTTTAAGATCAAACTTTGAAAACACTTTTGCATTTGAAAGATGCTGGAAAAGAGCACTCTTGTTTGGTAGAGGAAATTTGTCATCTGCAAGGAAGTGATTGAGGTCCTGGTAATTGATTACCAGCCTGAGTTTGCCTCGAATTTGCTCGGCATGCTTGTTGACATAGAAAGCTTCACACGCCCAGGGAGAAGTTGTGGGTTCAATAAGGCCTTCAGATAAGAGAGTGGATAGTTCTTGGGTGGCCAAGGCTAAGTGTTCTGGATTCATCCCTCTGTGACTGGCTTTTGTGGGGTTGACATCTTCATTTTTCTTGAATGGAAGGTATATAAAAAATTTTGGGTTTTTCCACAAAGGATTTGGATTTTTAAGGAGGAATTCAGAATGGCTACTAGCACAACAGTCACTGATAATCTGGAGTTTTAAGGAATCAAAGGGGTCCATGGTAAACAAATGGGGTACTTGGGTCCAAGTAAGAAGGTGTTGCTTGTGCATGAGCCCTTTTGAGGACCATCTAAGGCTTGGTATTTGATGGAGAAGATCAAATCCAATGAGAAGATCTCTGCCTGTAAGAGGGGATCCAAGGACTTGGTGTTTAATGGTTAGGGTTGGGAAGATTCTGATGAGGATAGGCTTGCTTTTTAGGGTTATAAGGAATGTTTCTCCATTGGCTGCTCTGAACATCTGATGATGGGGTAGCCAAAACTCTTGAGGTAGAATTCTGGGGTGGAGGATTGTTGCTGCTGCTCCTGTATCAAATAAGGCTATTACTGGAATAGGTCTAGAGTATGAATCAAGGAGAAGGTGAACTTGGGCTATCGGAGTTGGGTTGGTCAAGGGGGCTATTATTGGTTGAGAAGTGTAGATGGTTTGGATTTCTGGATCTGAATCATATTCACTATCTGGATCTGAGTCTCCTTTCGAGGTAGAATAAGCCACAACTGCCAAAGCTTGAGGAGAGTATTCATCGTCCAAAGAAAAGAGCAACTCTACATCCGAGAAAGGAATGTCCTCTGCATGAATCTGGGCTTGTTCAAGGAGCTTTGCTGCCTTCTCCTTTTTCGGGCAATTTTTTGCAAAATGGCCTAGTCTCCTGCATACAAAGCAAGTCTTCGAAGTCTTTCCTTTAAACTGCTTCCTTCTGAGAAACTTCCATTTCTTCTTTCTAAAAGTGGTTTTCCTTTTTCCCGCATAACGTCCTTTCTTTCCAAAATATTTTTTGAAATGGTATCTTTTTTTCTGTGGACAGGTACAATTTTTCTCGTAGCACTTTATCTGCAAATCTTTTCTCCTGCAACTGTCTTTGAGTTTGCTATGGACCTTATCCATTTCTGAAAGAAATTTTCTCTGGTTGCAGAGCTTTTCCAAAGCAATAAGCACATGTTGGTAAATTTCTCCCAAAGAGGCTTCCTATAGAGTTATTCTTTGGAGATTCAGCATGCGAAGAGTTTCATCTCCCAACGGTTCTGGAAGGGAATTGAGAAAAGTATGCTTGGCATTAACATCATCCATACCATTAAAAGAATAATATCTCCTTGACATCCTGTCAAAATGCTTTTCCAAATCTTTCCTTTCAAATGAGCAGCATTTCATCAAAAGGAATTCTTCTCGTGCTACCTCCGTGTAGTGAGTTGCTGAGCCAAGAAATTCGTTATGAACAATTGTGAAAAAGTCTTCCAATGTGTTGCTCTGGGCTGCCTGTCTTTGTCTGTATTCTCCAAGATTGATCCACCATTCTCTTAGCCTTCCTGTAATCCTTGCCACAAATTTAGCAATTATCTGAGGCACCGTGGCATTTGGGGCTTGAAGTTCAGCAATACACCAAGAATACATGTTAAAAATCTCATCATGCCATCTGGAAGGAGGAGCATTGTCAAGAGTAAACAAATGCTTTGAGTCTGTAGTTGGCGAATAGGCCAGCCTTGTCTGGTAATCTGGGATTAACGGTGGTGGGGGAAAAATTGGTGGTGGCGGAGATGGAGGATTTTCAGGGTGAAGAACATCATCTTCCTCTTCCACTTTTGGTTCATTGTTTGTCATGAATACCTCTTCTAGACCAAGATCAGACAAGTCTAGATCCGAGTCCTCAATTACTGGAAGCACGAAAGGTTCCCTTGAGTCATTAAGGGTAAGGGCTTTTAGGAATGACGAAATTGGGTTTGGAGGGTCAGGGTCTACATTCAACATGTTCATGCCTGGAGGTCTTGAGGAAGCACCAATAGTTGGGTCTGGAAGTTGGTATACTGGTTCTTTATCTTCTTTCATGAAAGGAGAATCGTTTTGGGGTTTAACTTGTGACTTTGGTTGGGATGGAGCTGGTCGTATAATGCTGGGGAGAATTCCACTTGGCCTAAAGGGATTATGACTAGGATGTGTCATACTAATGGTTGTAGGTTTTGAGAGATTGGTGCGAACGGTGAGGTCAAGGGTATGGTTAGGTCTTTATACAATAATTGCCTAGACTGGTAGGGCATTTGGACATGCATTGGAAGGGTCTGAGCTGCTTCTTTCTGTGATCCTTGCATAGATTGGAGTTGTAACAGTAACTGTCTTTTCTCCTTTTCTTTTTGTCCAATAAGAGGAAAGGATACAGACAAGTCCTTGACTGTGGAAGCAATGGTCTCCAACTCCTTCTCAATTGCCTTAATTTTCTCCTTCAAGTCTTCAATAAGAGTATTGGAAGACGAAAAGGTATGATTGACTGCTTCAGCCATCTTCTGCTGGTTATCCAAGATTTTTTAGAGGACTTTATTTTGCGCTACAGCATTCTCCGCTTGCCAATTTAAAGCTGCTTCTGCCGAAGAAACCTGCTTCTTAGTACCATCTGAATTTGTTCCAACAGGATTTTTTATTTTCCAGACATGTTTGGTGTTGGTTTGAGGGTGGTCAAAACTTTCTAATGGAGGAAAGTTCTGGGAATAGGAAGGGGAGGCTTGGTCAAACATGTAGCAAGGGGAAGATGCTAGTATCTTGGTTGGTTTAGTGGGAAGGGGTTGGCATTTTAGAGTTTGGGGAAGGACTTTCTGATAGTATGGGATTAATGGAGGTTTCTGGTTTTGGTTGTAATCTTTTTTGGATGGAGAGGGAAAAGTTTGTTTTTTGGATCTGGGATAAAGAACATAATAATCAAACCTTCCAGAGGGTTCCCCTAAAAGGTCAACTTCTGGATCTCCTGCTTCATATCTTTCTTTGAGCTTTTGCTGTGAGGATTTTTTCTTTCTCTTGGGCCGATCTTCTTCAAAGCTTTCTTTCTGGCAGTCAACACAATCACAGACATCCCACCATATGTGACCCGAAGGTGATTTTCCTTCATAACAAGGCTTTCCATCTTCTCGAAATGCTTTGATCTGAAGTCCATCTTCACTGACATAGGATACTGGTTGGAGCATCACTATTTGAGCTGGGAAAACTATGACATCCTTCTTCTCTGATGGTGCCAAGAATTTTGTTTCTACTTCACCATTTTCTTTTTTGATAAAAAGAGGATCTTTTGACTGGATAGGTTTAGTTGCTTGATGAAGCATTTCATACTTCGTAATCCATGATTCAGGGAAAAGAGACATCATCTGGTCTTTGTCGAGTTGCCTTGGAACAAAGGTACACATGGGTGTCATTCCTGGATCAACTTGAATTAGCAACGCATCATTGGATTGGGCTATGTCTGGAACCGCCATGTCAAAAGCATGATTCTGAAGTCTATAGGCTAGCTGATAGTGAAGTGTGGCTGCAAATGTGTCCTGCACCTGAGAGGCTCCTGTAATCTGGACCTGTACTTTAAGAGCATCACAGAGATGGGGGTCCTTCAGTGACATATTGAAGTTAGGAAAGAGGGTGACAAAAATTGTACCAGCATTTAGGGTGGTCTGGACAGTTCCAATGACTGCATTTTGATATTCCAAAAATCTGGAGTCAAGAAGTGAAATTCTAGAGACTACAGGGAGTCCCTTTCTTCCATGAAAGGTTAATGCCAATCTTACCGCTCCAAAGTGAAGGTGTGTGTATCCTTGTTTCTGCCATGGGATTATAAACTCTCTGGGAAGTGCAAGGGTGATGAAAGTTTCTGCTTCACTGGCTGGAATATGATACTGGTCAAACTTGGAAGCTTGGACATATTCTTTGACAGTGGAGGACTGAGAAGGGCCTAACAATTTTTTTATGGATTTTTTGAAAGAGACTTGAGGTTTGTCAAACACAGTATAAGGATTTACAATAGGGAAATCAGTGATAGGAATTTTACTATCTTCAGGTACATGAGAAATTTCATACAAATAGTCTAACCTATTAGCAGTAGACTTACGAAGAGAAAGATCAAAAGAAGATTTAGAGGTATCAATTACTTCCGAAGGTGGATTTACCATCATAGTTTCCTATGATAAGAACTATTTACCAAAGACTTAGCAGGACCAAAACACCTACTCGAGGCTTGGACGTCCACCAAGATACTATGGCAAATAGGATTCTCTAAAGACCTTGAGAACAATCTCCTCAGTGTTCTACTTTGATTATCAAGTCCAGTGTTCTGATGTGATTAATACAGAGGATCCACCTAGTGGCAACTGTAAACCACAGAGCATACTAATCAAGACAATAATCAAAGTATACTAATCAAAGGAGGGGGAAATGTTTTCCTTTTTTTGTTTTCTATAAAAATTTTTAAAAAAAAAAAAAGAGCCGAAATGTTTAAAATAAGAAAAACGAGAAGAAAAGATATCAATAATCAAATAATAATAATGGTTAAAAAAAGGGACCCTTTCAAAATACTAGTGCTTCTATGTATTCAACGGGATACGAGATTAGCAAGTGATCTTTTACAACACATGTCATGTTTGTGTCATGCCTAATCCACAGGAGCACTTGTTGAAACTTGAAAGCTTTTTGTAGCAATTTTAATAATATTTAATTAAAATGTATAAATAAAACAACATAAATATGAATATATAAGAGTTAATATGAAAGATAATGAGTTAGTGAAATGTTTAATTCTACATTGAAAATGAGAAAGACTCTTTTATTCTTTTTAATTGTGGTGATTAATGGGCAAATATGTGTTGGAATAAATATTGGACTAGATACATGCGCAACGGAGAGGTGAAAAGATGAGGTGTCAAGATCAGGTCATAGTTTGCTATTAACTTGGATGGAAAAATATGACCACATAAAAAGACCTAATTGTCCCTCTTCTCAATGCTTTAAAAATAAAATATAAATTACATTTTACCACCCTAAACTATACTCCTTATTACACTTTACACCCTAAACTTAGAATTTTCATCCACGCTAACTGCAAATTTAACGACAGAGTTCAAAGTATAACAGAAGTCAAAGTCTAGGGTGCAAAACGTGCATTTGAAAATTTTATAATACAAAGTGGAATATAAGATATAATTTAGGGTAGTAAAGTGTAATTTCTCTATATATTGGAAAATAACAAATGCAAATCACATTTTGAATCCTTTTAGGTTTGTAACTCCTCCATCGAATTACTAAATTGTCTAATTTTAAATAGGAAAGATGTAGAAAACTATACTACCATGAACCTTTGCAGGTAATCTTGTTCATGACTACAAAACCTGCTTGATGAAAACAAGCTATTTGGGTTGCACAGGTTACAAAAACAATGTAAGGCTTTAGTGGGTTTTAACTTGTAACGGTTTAATTACATAAGTGGTCTAATTAATCAATTGAACTGGCTTACATATTGGTTCACTAGGTTTCTAGTCCGATAAAACCGGTTGGTCCGAATTTTATAATTATGTTTGATAGCCCTTTGTTGCAGTGCATGCAGAAAAGCAAAATGTAAAACTTTGAATAAGTTCGGTTATGAACTTGGGAGGGTATTAGACGCTCAAGTCGACCTAATCGCATGGATGACCTTCACTCGTGTTATTGTGATAAATTTAAGAAAAATTTTCTAAAGAATCTTAACCTGATCACGAGCAAAAGCTCCCATTGGAAGTATTCCACTTTACCTTAGAATATGCCAAGGACAAAACAAAAGAGTGGCGTTAGTGTTCTTATGAACATCGATAGGTTACTGCTGCCCCTCCTGATAATGAGCCACAATAATTAATTAGTTCCAATCCTTTTGTTGGAGGTGGAAATGCATATGAAATTTTCACGACTCATGATAAACGATATGCAATGTAGATAGCTGTCTATGGGGATCGAAAAAGAAAAAAGCAATGTTAGAAAGTTGGGACACGATCATTTGACTCGATTCAAGTCGTTAAATTTAAAGAGTGAAACGCGTTAAATTTGTCATAATTATAAATGGAACGAGTTTCTTGGAAAACATGGACTGTAAAATATTGGCTTTTTGGTAAGTGCATGGGTAACAGAGGGAATTTTCTACACACCTGCGTGATAGAACTTTTGCCATAATTTTTTATAAAAATAATACCAAAAGGCAACTGCAGAAAGAGTTGGTCATGTATTCTTTATTCACAGGCTTGAGACTTGCTTTTTGTAAACCTTACTTTCCTTTTGTACCGATATCTTGCAATCTCAAACACAACCATGATCTTCATGGGCACCAAAGGGAAGTTTCTACACACCATACGTGATAGAACTTTTGCCATAATTGTTGATAAAATTAATACAAAAAGGTAGCTGCAAAAAGAGTTGGTCATATATTCTCTATTCACAGGCTTGAGACTTACTTTTGCAAACCTCACTTCACTTTTGTACCGATAGTTTGCAATCTCAAACACAACCATGATCATGGTGATCAGAGGAAGTAAGTTTACTCAAATACTTGTATTTTATCTCATTGGGCTTCACTGCATGGAAATGGCTTTGACTCGTGCGGTACCGTGCATGGATAGCGAGCAAGAAGCTCTTCTCAAGTTCAAAGAAGGCTTTAAGAGTGCTTCAGAGTCCTTCTCTTCATGGACAGTGGAAGAAGATTGTTGCAATTGGAGAGGAGTTGGATGTGACAACACAACCGGTCACGTGACCATGCTTGATCTCCACAGTCGAGACCCATCCAGCAAATTGATAGGTGAGGTAAGTCCTTCTCTCCTTGACTTACCATATTTGAGTCACCTAGACTTGAGCCACAACGATTTCCAGAAGATTCTAATTCCGGATTTGATTGGTTCTCTTAAATATATCAAATATCTCAACCTATCTAATGCCAATTTCCGGGGAACTATACCCGGTAGTCTTGGAAGCCTCTCACACTTGGAGTCTCTGGATTTGAGTGGAAATGGCTTTTCTTTACGAGCTGAAAACCTCAGTTGGGTTTATGGTCTTTCTTCTTTGAGAGTTCTTGATCTGGGTGGTGTTGATCTTACCAATACAGAGGATTGGCTTGATGCAATAAATATGCTACCTTCTTTGGTAGAGTTGGGTTTATTCTTTTGTAAACTTCACAAGCTTCCTCAAAATTTGCATCATGTGAATTTTACTTCTCTTAAAATCCTTGACCTCTCGTTGAATAATTTCTGTTCTACAATACCAGATTGGTTGTTTAACATTGGTCATAGTCTTGTTTCCCTTAATCTTTCAAGATGTCAGTTACATGGTCTAATCCCGGATGCTTTCGGGAACCTGACTTCTCTCATATCTCTTGATCTCTCGATTAATTATCTCGAAGGTCCAATACCATTAACTTTTGGCCTATTTCAAGAACAAGTAGAGCTCAACAGATCTTCATCACTGAGACACTTGTATCTTTCCAGCAATAAATTGAATGGATCCTTAGAACGAAGCCTTGCACAGTTTTCGCAACTGGTTGTCCTGGATGTGGCTATGAATGGCATGGAGGGTAACATCACAGAATCTCAATTACTAAAATTCAGTAGCTTGCGGGTGTTAGATCTTTGTTCAAACCGGTTTGCATTGAATGTGAGTTCTAGCTGGATTCCACCCTTTCAACTTGAAAAAATAGGTTTGAGGTCTTGCCTACTAGGCCCGAAATTTCCCCTGTGGCTTCGATCACAAAAGAATTTTTCTACCATTGATATATCTAATGCTGGAATTGTAGATGTCGTGCCAGATTGGTTTTGGAACCTTTCTTCCAGGATCATGTTAATGAATCTGTCTTTCAACGAGCTCAAAGGACATGTGCCTGATTTTTTATCCCAACTCCAACTTTCAAAACTAGATTTGACTAGCAATAACTTTTGGAGTCCCCTGCCTCGCTTCTCTGCCAACTCAGGGTCATTGTTTCTAGCTAGAAATTCATTTTATGGACATATTTCACACTTATGTGGAATAATGTCTATAAATAACTCCCTGCTTTATTTGGATCTATCTTCAAATAATTTATCAGGTGAGATTCCAGACTGTTGGAAATATGGACATAATATTTTGGCTTTAAACTTAGGTAATAACAATCTTTCTGGACACATTCCCAACTCAATGGGCCAATTAATACGTCTTCAGACTTTGGAATTGAGTAACAATAATCTGTCGGGAGAAGTGCCTTTATCGTTGAAGAATTGCATTGATTTGACATTTTTGAATCTTGCGGAAAACAGGCTCTTGGGTAACATACTAGCATGGATTGAAAATTTACAAAACTTGAAAGTTCTTTCTTTGAGATCTAATTTATTAAGTGGAAATATTCCCTTGCAGTTGGGCCAACTGAAATATCTGAAGATTTTGGATCTTTCATCAAATAATTTTTCTGGAACTATTCCACCGTGTAACTTTCTTGGCTTGACTTCTCTAGAAGACACTCTTTCCTTTAATGATTATCCTTATATGGCCTATTCTGATAGTGTCAAACTCACATTCAACTCTAGGGAGTTTATAAAGCACTATTCTTTTATTTTAAATGGTATTGACCTTTCATCCAATCATCTATCGGGACAGATTCCTAATGAATTTATAAGCCTTCTTGGATTGCAATATTTGAATTTGTCCGGAAATCATCTGGTCGGACCCATCCCAACAAACATCGGTGAAATGGCAAATTTAGAGGCTCTTGATTTATCACGGAATTCCCTTTCATGCACCATGCCAGCTAGCATGACAAATTTGACCTCCCTCGCGGTTTTCAATGTGTCATTTAACCACTTGTCAGGGAAAATTTTACAAGGAAATCAGTTTTCCACATTTGACAGTTGGTCCTATATAGGGAATCCTCAACTTTGTGGGAGTCCGCTTTCAAAGATATGCTCGAGTAATGAATCATTGGGAGATCCACATTGTAACACTGAAGAAGGAGATGAAGAAAAGCAAGGTATTCAAAAAGAAGAGCAGCATGGCTTCAAAATACCATCATTTTATTTAAGCATGGGACTTGGATTTATTGTGGGGTATTGTGGATTTTGGGGCTCTTTACTGCTGAATAAATCTTGGAGGTATGCTTATTTCCGCTTCTTGGGCAACATGAATGACAAAATTTATGTGATGGTAGCAGTTGGAGCAGCCAAATTGAAAAGGAAGTTTCAACACCAACAAGCTCCCAAGTGAAGGGTCCTCAATAATTATGTTCAATAATCACCTTTGCGAGTACCTGCTTTATGTCTTTCAGTATTAATAGTGTTGAATAAATTGTACTATGTTGGAATATGCTTCCCATGCTTGCATTGTCATAACTTCTTCTGTCAAATGAAGGATGTTTTAAAATTTAAATCAGAGTAATTTGCAGCAAACTAGAATGGCAATGGCATTAAACTCCATTTCAAGAATCAAGGTAAAAGCAAATTGCGAGGATATTTGTCGCACCCTAATTCAGGTACTATTCCTTCTCCACATGTGATTTTGTATCAAGCTTAGATAAATTTACATGATCTCTGCTCTTATATATGAGAAACAAAGCCAAGAGAGAGATTAACTAACAAACTAGCTAAATCCTAACAGAAATCCAACGGCTAATACACATGTCAAAACAGAAAAACTGACTCACTAAGCCAACTAAACCAATAACATATTTACACGTGGAACTATGGTAAACAACTAAACTAATATGTTACAATACGGCTTGTAGTTTGTTGTAAGTAATAAACCAGCTACTGTAGCTTATGCAGAAACTACCAGTTATGAATAATGAATTTCATTCCAAATATTGGGAAAGAGAAAACAAAATTAAAAAACTGGAAACAAACAAAGAAACTATTTTACCACAATCCTACTTCCCGTTGTATTAAATACTCAAATTTTCTTCAATGTCCAGGTTGTAGACGAAGTTCTTTGAATATGATAAAATGTTCTGGTATAAACATTATTTGTAGTTCTGCATTAATGTTGATGACCACTGCCCTAGGCATCCATATAAATAAAGGCTCTTGGAACTTCTCCATGTCAATGGGCTCGTTAGCACCAAGTAGGAAGCACGGACACACACTAACATGCATACTACTTGACTATTTCCTGTTAGTTATACTTAATATAAATAAGATGGAGGTGTCAATTTAGATAACTCTTAAACCTCAAGGATTGATAATACAAAATTGATAGTACAGTCAGTTTGCAACTAATCCAAATCCCAAATAATCTTTTTGCATTTTGACCTTTATTTCGAGGTGGAAAAAAAAAAAAACAAAAAAAACAAAAACAAAAACCTTTTACAGATTAACATTTCCGCTCTGCTCGTAGAAGCTTCCCTCTCGAAAGTGGGAAATAGCTTTTACAGTTTTGGAGCAAGAGAGAAAAGAATAAGAGTAAAGATGAGTTTGCGACACACATGATATATACTGTGACATAGACAAGAAGAAAAATGTCTCGCGAGAGCTCTCCTTTTCTCTCTAGAGAGGAAGAGGGCTGAACTAGCTAGGAGTAATTTGGATTTTCATGTTTACCAAAAAAAAATTGGATTTTCATGCTCCATTTTTATTCAATACTTCCATGCTTTCACAAAAAGTACACTTTCTTTATTCAAATTTTCATTAAATTTTGATTCTTTTTATGAGTTTCTGTCTGAGTTATAAATGATTTATGAAATTTATCTTAAAGCATTAGTATAGGATAACTGCAGCGTAAGTGTTTGATGAAGTTTTCCAAAGAAGTTTGGGATAAAAACACGTGTATATATATATTCTTTTATAAGTAACTTGGATAAAAAAAACATGATTGTCTTTGGGTTAATCTAGAGCTACAATATGAAGGTTTAGGCTATAACAAATTTTTTAAGCATTTGAGTTTAAGTGTATCTCGCCCCCCCTCACTCGAAATCCTAGCTCTGTCTCTAATGCTAGCTTCAATGAAGACCAAGGCCATTCCTTGGGGTCCCCCTTCATGAGTAATGGGCAGGTTCCCCTCAAGGTTTCCTTCAAGGAGAAGCTTTTGGGTGATATCCCAGGGGCTTATAACCAGATGGAAGCTGAACCTGAGATAGAACAGGAAACCTCGGTGCTCAAAGAAGGCTTTGCAGCGGAACAATCTTACTTATAGAACTACAAACCATTCTACAGATAATAGCATAAAGCTCTTGAAGAACAATCTTACTTATAGAACTACAAACATAAAAAAGGAAATTATTAACAAATGAAATTTCGCAACTGACCTAACCTTCTTCCATATGACTTTTTATATTGGATGTCACTTCCGTTATCAACTATTTGCTAGCCAACAAGATTTGGGTGACTCTTTGCTAGCCAACATTAGTTAGGTGAAAATTGACTGTAGAACAAACTTTACTTTTCCCTCCATATCCTTCTCATCAATATGCAATATTTGGTTTGCAACTACACTACCAACCAGTTCTACAATCACAGGAACGTTATAAAGCACACCCTTAAGCACATAGGAAGACAACAAGTTACTCCAAGTAAAATGATAGAGTTTACAAATCATCAATATGTGTGCATGCATAGAATATAAGCAAGTTTTAGCTTTGCTACTAGGATTACCAAATCTTGTACTACACTGGTCATTTTGTACACTTCATATATCCATAATAGAAAACACTCCAATCAAAGGGAGAAATTTTGTGGACCACAGGAGAGACAGAGAGAGAGAGAGAGAGAGGATCCTGATTAATTAATTTTCTATATTTTCACTTCCTTTCTTGTTTGTCATATAACCTTCTTGGAGCAAATTATAATCTACAAATTCAGTCATTAAAATTGATTCTCAAGGTTCCACTAATATGTTTCTCCTTCTGCCTCTCGTAGCCATTTTCAGCCCATACCTCTCAAATATATCTGCCAAATCAACCCACCCTACTTCTCTCAATTTCTTTGCCACCTCCCCAAACATAGCAACACCCTCCTCACTTGAATGATAATGCAAAAACTTGTTGTAATCATATCTGGGCACCGCAAGCCCTTTCCTCAAACTCCTCTTTACATACTTTGTGGCTTCTAAAGTCTTTCCCGCCTTAACCAAACCACCAACAAAAATAGTTTCAAAATTCATAAGTGGGTAAGTTCCCTTCCTACCTCTCTTCCCTAAATGCCCTTGCAATAACATTATATAGGTATGCATTGTAGGCTCACACCCTCTTTTTATCATCTCTCTAAACACTTGTGTTACTTCACTTGCCCTTCTTAACTTCAAAAGTCCTTTTATCAACCCATGGTACACACTGACATCTGGTTTCTCAATCTCTTCCAAATCCTATAAGCCTCTCTAACTCTCCCTCTCACCAAAAGCCCATAAATAAGTGATGACAATGTTAGATTATCGACCTGAATACCTCTCTCACGCATTTCTTAAAACATCATGCATGCTTGTGCATTCTTACCCCTTTTGCACATCCACTCAATCACAAGCCTATAAGTTGAAAGACCCAAATTGTTTATCCTCATCGTTCTCATCATCTGAAATAACTTTAATGCCTCATCATACCTATTAATCTTGAAATGGATTTCCATCATTTTCTCAACCGCATCAATGTATCTGGCTGAAACCCTTCATCCACCATCAAATTCCAAACCTTTGAAGCCTCAACTAAATCACTTAGATCACAAAAACCCTTTATCAAACACTTATATGTAACCCCATTTGGTTTTATCCATTCTCTCAACTTGGACACAACATACTTGGCCTCCTCAACAAGTCCATTCCCACACAAAGTCTCAACCACCTTATTCAAAGTCTCCAAGATATACTCATACCCACATGCATTCATAGAGTGGAAAAACTCCACACACTTTTTCAACTCCCTTGCTGCCGCCAGGGTATTGAGCACAATCCTAAACGTCTTAGCATTGACAAGACAACGTTGTACCATCTCATGGAGAAGCTCCTAGAAAAGCTCAATGTTGCATGATTTGCCAATCACGTCGAGCAACTTGTTGAATGAGACAGAGGTGTGAGTGAAATGTGAAGTTGTGTTGGCTTCCGTGTATTGAAATGTGAAGTTGTGTTAGCTTCCGTGTATTGAAAGAAGCGGTAGACAGGTTGCCATGAGTAAGGGAACTTGTTGCAAACTTAGGAGGAAGAACTCGTGGGTGAGGTGGTTGTCTTGGTCAAATTGTGACTGGAAAACATGGAGCTTGGAGTGGAGTCTTGGGTTTGGGGAGTCTTATTGCTGGTAGAGGATGGTGCAAACTCGGAGTAGGTGATCCGGGTTGGGAGGTGAAATGGTGGTAGTAATGGGTTTGGAAGGTTATGGTGTGTGAGTAGAGTTGGTGCTTAATGGATAAAGGTGGTGGTGTGGAGGAGGTTTATGGTGGGTTTAATGGGTGCAATTCGTTTCACTATCATTGAGAGAGACTGATCTTGTTCACGATTTGCTTAAGCAAACTGCATTGAATCATAATTTATAGTGTCAAAATGGAAACTTTATCAAACCAATTATAACATAAATTGAAATTGGCCAATTATACATAACATCAAGCTATAAAGTTCCTGTTATGGCAAAAGTCGCCTTAATATATTTCAAGGTGAAAACCCTTTTTACAAACTAGCACTTCAGCTTGTAGAAGCTTCCCTTAAAAAAAAAAAGGGTCCCAATGGACAACACAATGCCAATCATATTTTCTAGTGAGTTTTTAGAAATTGAACACTTGGAAGTTGGAATTGAAGAAAGCCAAAGATGGAATAATATTGAAAACAAGCGAGAGAGATAGAGAAAGATTAGTGTATGTCTAGTAACTGTTTTTTCTCTTTATTTTCCGTTTTCAAAAATAATTTTTTATTTTTGAAACTAAAAAACATGTGTTGGCAACTTAAAATGGATAGAAAATAAAAACGATTTTCAAAACTCAATTTTATGAAGGAAACTGAAAACATACAAAAGACTGTTTTCGATTTCTAGATTTCAAAAGTAAAAAAAAAAAAAAAAACGCATTTGATTTAATGAATCTATCTCATTTAATGAGTTAGTATTAGTGTTCAAATCCTAATAACAACATATTTCTTATTTTTTATTTCATTTTTTTCTTCAAAAAAAACTATTTTTTTTTTTAATTTCAACTAACCAAACATGTTTTTGATTTCAAAAATATAATAAAATTGTTTTTTCTTTATATTTTCAAAAACAAGTTTTTTTTTTTTTTTTTTTTTTAAAAAAAAAACTATTACTAAACATAACCTTAATACTTGGAAGATTAGCACAAACGCAAAGAGATAGAGTAGTAATAAAATGAATTAGGGGGTTGGGTTTTATTTAGTAGAGTAATGCTTTACAAGAGAATTCACAAACTTCATTAAAAATAAAAATAAAAAAACAAAAAGTTTTATGCAGTAAAATTTATAATAAGTTTATATATATTTAATATATATATATATAAGATAGAAATTTTATTCTAACATAATATAAGTTAATATGTGTGTGAAGAACTCTCTTGAAAACTTAAATCTCGACTCTTTCCCTTCACACCCCACAAGTACTTATACTTGTAGAATGATCATCGTATCAAGAGTGTGCGATTGTTGTTTAGATTTTTCTAAAAGAAGTGTTGTTAAAATTTTATATTTTTCCATATGAGTTGGATTTGGAGCAGTAAAGAAACACCCAATCCCGACCCATTCTGATTTGGATCTTTGAAGCTAACACCAACATACGCGCCATTGGAACTAGGGCCTTGTGAGAAACTCACTCGCTTGATCCAATCCGAAATGGGTTTTATTTTACCCATTAAAATTGTGGGTCAGTTTGACATGCGGGTTGATTTTTTTTTTTTTTGACCCATCAAGAATGAACTCGATCCATTTATCTATATAATTATATATGTAGGCATAAAAAAATATTACTTATATTAAAAAGCTTTTGTTATTCTTTTTAATTTGGGAGAAAATAAAGAATTGTTTGAAAGAAGATCCACAAAAAGTTCTATTTTTTGGCCTAATCAAAGAAATTCCAATATAAGTAAATGTATCTTGTTAACTCGCACAATCTGCCCAACTCACTGAATTGAAATTGCCTACATTTTCAATTGATCCGTTAGTTATAGATTTTGGTGGGTTGACTACGGTTTGAACTTTTTTCAACTCGCTTATTGTGGCTTGTTTAAACATTTTGAATCCATAACTCTTGAAGTGGAAGCAAAGGCTATGGAAGAAGCAATTACTTTTGCTTGCGACATGGGATCTAGGATGCTATATTTGAGGGTGACTCCCACGTGGTTGTTAATGCCTTGATGGGCAATTAATTCCTCCCATTCAAATTGCTGATAACATTTCGGGCTCTCGATCTGTCTTAGATTCACTAGTTTCGCTCTGTGTAGTTTCTACATGTTCCACGCATGGGGAATAAAGTATCTCATGCTTTAGCCTAACAAAACCCTTGAAAAAAGTCAAATTTGTTGTAGTGTCTGTCTTAAATTCACTAGTTTCGCTCTGTGTAGTTTCTACATGTTCCTCACACGGGGAATAAAGTATCTCATGCTTTAGCCTAACATGCTAGAGACATTCCTGAATTTATCACCTGGATAGGGGAAATTCCTTGTATTGTTGAGCACCTAGTGTATCAAAATGTACTTTGTTATTCTCATTTGAATGAAATTGCGATTTTTCATTTTAAAAAATAAAGGATGTTCGGTATCTGTATTCCAATGTGCCCAAAAAAATGGATCATTTCAAAATACTAGTGCTTCTATTCATTATACATGATACAAGATCAGCATGTGACCTAGTCCACAAGAGCACTTACCACGGGCTAAACTCCTAGAGAAAGGTGATAACATAATCATTAAACCTGAACTAGACATGAACCTAATCTTAGAGTTGGGTTATCAGTTCTTTAGTTCAATCAATGGGTCACTGATTGAACCATAGGGTCAAATAAAAAGTACATAATTATATAGCTATAATAATAATTTTGATAAAACATAAAATAAAATAAACATGTAAGTTATTATCAAAAAAATAAAATAAACATGTAAGTTAAAAAATAGGCATATCCCAAAATAGCTAATTAAAATTAAGTTTAGAAATCAGCCACTTACTCAAAATCATAATTTCACAAATGCAAATTGTAGGGTCATGATTTGTAGCCCAAGCCTAAAAGAGTTGGGATATGAGTCTAATGAGCCCAATACAATAAATTTGTAGAGAGTGGGTGAAAGAGTTGGACTCTTAGCGAATTGGACAACGATTAGCAAGGATTTCAAATGTGAACAAACATAGAACCACACGTAAAACTTGATGAAATGTTTGTCCGAGGAGATGAATTACTATTTAAATCACTATTTCTGAAAGCTAATACAACACTTAATACTATAGTAACTCTTTTTCTCTTTTCTTTCACTATGTTTTCCGATCCCCATCTTATGGGGGGTTCTTCACATTATATAGTTTTCTTTCAGACCATCTCGATCGTACACTTGTTATTCATCCAAACATTCACTCAAGTACATGTCCCATCAGGCATTTTCTCTGGCTTTCTGTGAACGATGGTGGTTGAGATTGCATTATTTAGGGGTCTTCTCCACATAAATGCGGCTAGAAAAGTTGCTACAGTGCATTTAATGCGGTGGTAGCAGCATTTTTCTTAGATATTTCTATATTCTTATCTTCTTTGTACATGCCTAAAGTTCATCCTTATTGTTGGACATTCTTGGAAGGTCACCTAGGTCACCCACGTGCTTGCTTGACCGATATTAATCCTATCCGAGAAGGATAACCTTCTCAGACTATATTCTTCCACCCTTTCCGTACGTGATCCTCCATTTTAGGGCCTTTTCAATCATCTACTCCTCCTCGGACATATCCATATCATCAAATAGGGCCCAAGGCCCAGTATACAAATTTGGGCCCTTGTCCCCACAATAGCCCCTCAAAATTTTAATTTTTCCCTCGCATCCAAGGAGGAAAAAATAGAATTTTGATGTGCCAAAATAGCGATGGTTAAAAATGTAAAAATACCCGAATCTACACATGCAGGAACGTAATTTCAGGCATTTCATCATTACTTCTGACGCTTCAGAATCCGCGCAGCGTCATTAATTACTTTAGGCAGCGCTGTGTCTTTGGCATCCAACGGTGAGATTTTGATCCAACGGACAATATTTCTCTTCAAAGTTTGGGCGGGATAAATCCCACTCCTTTCCTGGCACCTATATAAAGCCTTATAAGAGAGTTGTCTTTTCTTTACTTCACAATTGTTTAGAATTTCCAGCGCACTCAAGCATTTAAACTCACAAAAATTATCAAATCTCCAGTCTTATTTCTTCAAAAATTTTCCAGAATCCTTTTGAGCATTTCAAAGATCACATCCTGATTTAGTTCGCGTAAGTTCTAACTATTTCGCATTCTTCTTTATTTCCTCGGATAGTCTCCTCGGCCTCTCATTCCTTATCACCCAGTTGTCCTTCTTAGTGTTTTCTCTTTTCTACTTATTCGAAATGGGTAGATTTAAGTATTTAGTAGATAGCCCTGCTTTGATAGAGATATTCAAAGAAAAGTATCACATACCCCAAGAGGTATCCCTGTGATACTGTCCTCCGGAAGGGATAGCATTTGACTCTCCCCATAGGTAGGATTACAAGAGACTACCTGCGTAACCATAGACTATGTCCCCACCAGTGTGCATCTAATCTCTTTAGGATCCTAGGAGCAGTTGATGCTTTGAACCAACACTTAGGGTTGGGGCTCACCTGGCTCAACTTAGTTCACTTGTACGAGGGTCATAAACAAAAAGGGGCAGGATTTTACCTTAAATCCCGATCCGAGGTTGTCAAACTCATTTCGTATCTTCCCAAGTCTAACAAGGGGATGAAGGATGACTACCTAATTGCATCAGAACCATGGCATGACGATCTTCCTTGCCCAACCCAGCTAGGAGAGCTAGGTGGGATACCTTAGATTTAGGTTTTCTAACATTAGATTTAAGTTATTCGTCCTTGGCTTTGTTTTACTATATATATATTATGTTTTTTTTATGTTCATTTATTTTTTACAATGAACTCCAAGTTTCTGATTATTTAGTTTTCCTTTGTTTAACAGACAAGGAATACGTATCCCCTCAGCTTAGTTTGACTAACATAGCCGCGCTCAATTACTTATTGAGATCCCAGATTTTTGTGAATGACGACAGACAACTTTGAGCTACCCATCTAATTTTGGATTATGAACCCTTTTCAAGAACCTTTCAAGAGGTCAGCAATGCTATCAAGGCAAACGACTATCGATTAGCTCGTATAGACGTGTCTCGGCCTCATTTTTTAGCACCACACAACCTTCCACCAGTTGATCATCCAATCCCATAGGGTGTTCCTTTAGCCACCTAACCAATTCAACAAGTACCCCTTGGAATAACTGTAGCCGAGGAAGGAATTGCATATTCTTCTTCACTCGAGGAAGAAATTGATAAGTTCCAATTTGAAGAAGAAGAAACACAAGGAGTAGAGGCTATTGTTATATCGGAGGCCGAGGAAGAAACAGACGAATACTCGTGTATTCAAGCCACTGCTCCTGTGATTACTTACGTGGAGGACTCTTCAGACAACGAGGTAGAAGAGATGGCTCCAAAATCTAATCAAAGTTTGAGGGAACTTATGAAGGGGAGGAACAAGGTGTCTACCCCACAAGACGCCAACAAATCCAAGCCCCCTGTGAACCCTCCTCCTCCCCCTCCTCAACTTCCTACTGATCTTGGACTAAAGCCAAATCCTGAGCTGAGGAGGAAGAGACAACACGAGGCCCCTGAGAAAGGAGAGATAGGCCATTCAAAGGGAAATAAACAACAGAGAGTATCTCAGGACCAAAGAAGCAAAAGGTCCTCTTCTGTTGAAAATCGAGAGGATCCTCTCGCGGCTCATGTGCACCGTACACCGCGCATATGGTCCCCTAAGCTGGAGTTAGACAGTGTCCCCATCGCTTGGGATACCTCGATCAGGAACTACCAAGGGGGGCAGGCAGGTCATGTTGCTGAGGCTTTGGAGCAGCCCCTTCTCCTTCCAAGAGACATGGAAGCTTATAAACACTTCAATCAATAAGAGTTTTTCCTATCCCTTAAGAGGGATCTGGCTATGGTAAGTAATTCGATCCATTTCTTTACCTGAACATTTGATTATTTTTACAAGTTTTTGCTCTTTGTTTTACACTAAAAATAAAACTTTATTTTATCATGTAGATTACCCAACAGGTTTATATGGCCGAGGATTGGGTTAAGGATGCCCGCAGTGAGGCCAAGGCGGAGTTTAATGCTCGGTCCGAGATCGAGAAAGAAGTTGTTACCCTGAAAGAAGACCAAGCAAAACTGTCCGAGCAACTGAAGGAGGCAGTTAGGGCAAGGGATAGTTCTGAAGCAGGCCTTAAGAATGCTGAGAAGCAAGCTCAAGAACAACGCAAACAGTTGCACTATACCGAAATTAATCTAGCAACAGAAAAGCAATTGGTGAAAGAGCTTCGCGAAGAGCTTCAGAAGGCCAGGGAAGCTGCCCAACTGGTTAAGGAGGCAGCTGAGGCTGAGAAGCAGGCTACTTATACGCTTGGGGTGGAGAAGACTCAAGCTAGACTCACAGAGGAACTCTCCGCAATATGCAGGGAGTACTATGGTATATCTTGGGGTAAAGCCCTTGATGCTGCTGGAGTCCCTGTGGGCTTTGACTTGAGGTGACTTAAGAGCATTTACTACGACCCTGAAATTCGCAAACTCCCAGGTCCTGACTCCTCTCACCCCGAACAGGCCACACAGGCATCTGAGCAGTCAATGGCGAATCAAGCCCCTCCTGCTCCCTTGAAAGTTCCTAAGGAATCCAACCAAGATGGTGGCTAAGGAAAGAAAGCTGAAGATCTCAAGGGCATGGGTAAAGGTCAAGACAAGAAGAAAAATTCTTCTGATCCCAAGGAGAAAGCCCCAGATACTGCTGCCTCTCAGCTCGGCCAAACTGTTGACCCATTAGTCTCCAAGACGACAGCTTAGGATATGAGGAGATTTTTGCTATTTTTATCTGTTTTCTATTGTGTTTTTTTTTAAGGAATGTACCATACTTTCTTTATTATCAATGAAGGCATTTTTATTTTATTTTCTATATCTTCATCGTTTGCATTATGGGATTCATTGTCATAGTATGTTGATCTGTTGCCACTTTAACTTGAACATAATCAATTACCACGTCCTACAAATAGGCAAGTAACTTTAATTGGATACTGATAAAAATTGCTATTTAGGCAAGTCATTAAGCGCTTTACCTCAATCTTATCAAGAGTAATACTACAGGTTAATTCAAACCTAATAAGTGGCCCAAGGTATTGAAGCACAACTTAAAAATCATTTAAATATCTATAAGCATGACAATGGGGTGTTAACCAATTCATATCATTCAGTCCGAGGACTTTAGGCGTGACCAAATAAACACTTATAAGAACTGTGAATGTGTTAACTAACCCAAATCATCTGGTCCAAGGACTTCAAATATAATTGAATTTAAGTTTGGACACTTATGAGAATTACAAATGAGTGTTAACTAACCCAAATCATCTGGTCCGAGGACTTCAGACATGATTGAATTTAAGTTTAAACACTTATGAGAACTGTGAATGAGTGTTAACTAACCCAAATCATCTGGTTCGAGGACTTCAGGCATGATTGAATTTAAGTTTAAACACTTATGAGAACTGCGAATGAGTGTTAACTAACCCAAATCATCTGGTCCAAGGACTTCATGCATGATTGAATTTAAGTTTAAACACTTATGATAACTGCGAATGAGTGTTAACTAACCCAAATCATCTGGTCCGAGGACTTCAAGCATGATTGAATTTAAGTTTAAACACTTATGAGAACTGTGAATGAGTGTTAACTAACCCAAATCATCTGATCCGAGAACTTCAGGCATAATTGAATTTAAGTTTAAACACTTATGAGAACGAAATAGCAAAAAGTATAGACTTCTTATATAACGAACAAATATATTGATCATGAAAATATTTATTAATAGTAATACTTCTTTAGATTGTTTACATTCCAAGGACGCGGTACTACATGCTCGTCTAAATCTTCCAAAAAGTATGCTCTGATGCCAGCTTCCAAGGTGATACGGTAGGGCCCTTCCCAATTTGGTCATAACTTTCCCCAAGCTGGATTCTTTGCAGTGCCCACAACTCTTCGTAACACCAAATCACCAGGAGTTAAAGGTCTTAATTTTACATTGAAATCATACCCTTGCTTCAGCTTTTGTTGGTAATAGGCCAACTGGACCATCGCATTTTCCCTCTTTTCTTCAATCAAGTCCAAATTCTTTTTAGATGCTCATCATTGTCACTTGGATTGAATGAACTAGTTCTTAATGTTGGGAAACCATTCTCCAAAGGGATAACAGCCTCAGCCCCATAAGTCATCGAGAAGGGTGTCTCTCCAGTAGCCTACGAGGCGTAATTTTATACGTCCAGAGAACATGTGGTAATTCTTCCACCCATTTACCTTTTGCGTCATCTAGCCTTTTCTTTAGCCCGTTTACTATGACTTTATAAACAGTCTCTGCTTGTCCGTTTCCTTGGGGATAGGTAGGGGTAGAATACCTATTCGTAATCCCTAATTCACCACAATAACTTCTAAATGTTTTGCCGTCGAATTGAAGGCCGTTGTTTGAGATGAGCACATGAGGAACCCCAAACCGAGTGACAATGTTTTTCCAAACGAATCTTTTCACATCCACGTCCCTGATGTTAGCTAAAGGTTCAGCTTCAACCCATTTGGTAAAATAGTTTGTGCCGACCAGAAGATATTTCTTGTTTCCCACTGCTTTAGGGAATGGTCCTACAATATTTAAGCCTTATTGAGCAAATGGCCATGGGCTGGATAGTGGATTAAGAATTCCCCCTAGTTGGTGTATGTTCGGTGCAAACCGTTGGCACTGGTCGCACTTCTTGACGTATTCTTGAGCTTCCCTCTGCATATTTGGCCACCAATAGCCTTGGGTGATAGCTCTATGTGCTAGGGATCTACCACTAGTATGGCTTCTGCAAATCCCTTCATGCAACTCTTCTAAGAGCAATTCAGTCATCTCAGGATGAATACACAACAAATAGGGTCCTAAAAAGGAATGTTTGTATAACTTCTGGTTCTCGGATAGCCAAAACCTTGTGGCAGTCCTCTGTACTTTATCAACTTCTATCCTTTCTTCAGGCAGAGTATCCTCCCTCAAGAATTGAATTATAAAGTCCATCCAGCTCGGCCCAGCTCTAATTTAATGAATTCGGGTTGTCTCTCTTCTTGTCTCTGTGGGTTTGTACAAATCCTCAACAAGGATAACCCGAGACAAATTCTGTGCCAAGGAGTTTGCAAGCATAGCTAGAGAATCAGCATGTGCATTACCGCTTCTAGGGATGTGTAGCAAGTCGAAAGATTCGAACTCTGATTGTAGACACTTAACTTGACTCAAATACCCCTGCGTTCTTTCATCTTTCGCTTCGAATTCCCCTTTTACTTGGCTGATGACGAGCCTCGAGTCCGAGAAAACTTTTACTGATTTTCCACCCATTCTTTAAACCATGGCCATTCCCATCATCAGAATTTCATACTCGGCCTCATTGTTCGTAGCCGAGAAATCCAACCTCAAATATTTTTCAACAATAACTTTCTTAGGGGATATCAGTACTAGCCCCACCCCAGAACCTTTCTGATTCGATGCCCCATCAACATACACTTCCCAGGGCGAAAGGTCATGTTGGGAGATCATGCCAACTAATTTTTTATCCATGTTCTCTGCTGGTTTCAACTCTTCCACTGGGGGTTCGGTGAATTCGGCCACCAAATCCGCGAGGACTTCTCCTTTTATGGAGGTATGAGGCATGTACTTGATGTCAAAAACCCCTAGAATTGTACCCCATTTGGCTACCCTTCCTGTGTAGTTGACACTTCGGAGTATGGCTTTAAGCAGGAGCTGAGTAAGAATGACGATTGTATGTGCTTGGAAGTAATGAGGCAGCTTAAGTGTGCCAAGCACTACTGCCAGGATAGCTTTCTCTAATGGTAGATAACGCACCTCAGCTTCATGCAGTGATTTACTCACATAATAAACCGGTCGTTGTACACCGCAATCAACTCGTATCAGTACTAAACTTACAGCATAAGGGGCCACAGCAATGTAGGCAAACAGGACTTCATTTGGCTCAAGGCTAGACATGATCGATGGCCGAGCTAGATAGTCTTTAAGTTGCTGGAAGGCTATGACACATTCTTCAGTCCACTCAAACTCTTTCCATTTGTTGATCAACAAGAAGAAGGGTCTGCATCTGTCTGCTGATCGAGAGATGAATCTATTCAAAGTGGCGGCCATTCTGATCAATTTCTGCACTTCCTTGGGATTCCGAGATGATTGCAAGTTGTTAATAGCCTTAATATGGTCGGGGTTAACTTCAATCCCTCTGTGAGTGACCATATAGCCGAAGAATTTGCCTGACCCCACGCCGAATGAGCACTTGGAAGCATTTAGGCGCAACTTATACTTTCTATGAATTTCAAAAATAGTTCCAAGGTCTCCCAAATGTTCTGAAACCACCTTACTTTTCACCACCATATCATCTATGTAGATTTCGATATTCTTCCCCAATTGTGACTCAAACATCCTCATCATCATTCTTTGATAGGTGGATCCTACATTCTTTAAACCAAATGGCATTACTTTGTAATGGTAATTCCCGACAGGAGTAACAAAAGCAGTCTTCTCCTGATCGTCCAAGGCTAGAGGTATTTGATGATAGCCCTGGAAGGCATCCAAGAAACTCATCCGAGGATGGCCAACAGTGGCATCTACTAGCTGGTCTATTTTGGGTATAGGGAATGGATCCTTGGGGCAAACTTTATTCAAGTCCATGAAATCTACGTACACTCACCACTTCCCACTCTTCTTCTTTACCACTACAGTATTTGCTAACCATTCAGGATAAAAAAACTTCCTTAATAGCTCCAGCTTGTTTAAGCTTAGTTACTTCCTCTCGCACTGCTTCAGCGTGCTCTTTTGATGGGCGCCGAGGAGGCTGTTTCCTAGGTGTGATTAATAGATTAACTTTCAGGTGGTGACAGATGAATTCTGGATCTACTTCCGAGGCTTCATAAGTATTCCAAGCAAAGACATCAATTTTCCTTTTAAGGAATTCTATCAGCTCTTCTTTCTCTTGATGAGGCAACTGGGATCGAATCTGAAAGAAATTTTCCAGATCGTCCCCTATAATAACCTTTACCAAATCTTCACACTTCACATCCTCGACTGGCTTATCGATGGATAACGCCAGGGGTTTTAACTGCTACAAGTCCTTTTCTTCATGAGTCGAGGACTCGGCCTCGGGTTTATACTGGATGGCAGCCACCAAGCACTGCCTTGCTACAAACTGATCCCCCAATATTTCTTTAATCTGACCCTCGGATGGATATTTAACCTTCTGGTGCAGAGTAGAAGAAACTACTCCTAATGTATGAAGCTAAGGTCTGGCGACAATTGTTGTGTAAGGAGAGTATGTATCCACGACGATGAAATCTACCTCTACCACTTCTGAACCAGTCTGCACAGGTAATCTGATTTGACCCTTTGGAATGATAATCTTCCCTTCAAAACTCACTTAGAGGGAGCTATAGGGTGTTACGTCCTCAGCTTTTAAGTTCAACCCCTTATAAAGGTTGGAATACATTATCTTGGCAGCGCTGCCTTAATCTACCATTACCCTCTTCACATCATATTCTCCTATTCGGAGGGTGATCACCAAGGAATCATCGTGGGATTGGAGGGTTCCAATCTTATCCTCATCTGAGAAGCCCATGACTAGCGGCATTTCCACTCTAGCCCTCTTTGAATCCTGATTAATGTCTCCTGAGGATAGACGAGCTACGAACATTACCCTAGACAGGCAGGATCCTATTCTCCTCGATGCAACAAAAATGACATTGATAGTTCCCAAGGGGGGTCTTGAAGGAATATCTCTTCGAGACTCAAAGCCTACCTAGCTCCCCTAACCACTGGAATGATGTGGTAGCTGTTTTAATTTGCCCTCTCAGACGAGCTGGTCCAAATGATCCCACAGGCTCCTGCAATCCTCTGTGGTATGCCCATGATCCTTATGATACTGGTAATAGAGGTTATGGTTACGCTTTTCAGGATTCCCATCATCTTATTTGGTTGTTTGAAGAACGGTTCATTTTTAATCTTCTCCAATACTTGATGCACTGGCTCTCGGAACACTGCACTGACGACCTGAGTATTAGTAAACCCTGATTGATCTGCATAATCCCTTCTCAGCCGGTTATTATTGTATTGGTCCGACCTGAAATCCCTTCTTTCTTGAGAGATAACCTTAGTCTTCCTTTTTCCCTGTTGTTGGTCATCTTCGATCCTCTTGTACTTATCAACTCAGTCCATTAGCTAGCGTAGACTAGTGACAGGCTTACCTGTCAGAGATTTCCTCAAACCGTGCTCGGATGGGAGATCGACCTTGAAAGTTTTAATGGTGACCTCATCAAAATCGCCATCAATCTCATTAAACATCTCCTAGTACCTTTCAGAATACGCCTTTACGGACTCTCCCTCCCTCATTGACATGGACAGTAAGGAATCCAAAGGTTGAGGAACCCTACTGCATGTGATGAATCGGGAACAGAATGATTGGGTGAATTTCTTGAAGGAACTGATAGAATTTGTCCTTAACCAGTCAAACCATCTCATCGGCATCGGTCCCAAACTGGATGAAAATACCCTACACATCAAGGCCTCGTCCTAAGAATGGACAGTCATCTTTTGTTTGAACTGACTTACGTGCTTTACAGGATCTGTTCGACCATTATACATGGCGAACGTTGGATGGTGGAACCGTCTAGGAAGTTTTGCCTTTTCTATCCCCCGTGTAAAGGGTGATTTAGAAATTTGGCTTAATGCCTTCTTCATAACATCAGTTCCTACTCCTTTGCGAGAAGGGCTTCTGCGTTTCCTTTGGTAAAGATGCTCTTCCTCACAAGAGAAAGATTCGCTTGGTGGAGTTCTAGACCGTTGTCTGTATATAGTATCTTCTTCATCATTGGAAGAGACATCAGAGTTGCTTCTTCAAATCATCAATCTCTCGTTACATGGCTTTTTCATCACCTTACTCATGTGCTACATGACCTTTCCTTCGAAAACCACTTCCACCTGTATGGATGGTATGCATACTGCCTTCTTGATAGTTTTCCCGATCTCCTTCACACTCAAGATTGAAGAATTCATCTTATTGACGAACATGGGCAAATTCCGCCTGGTGCGAACTTGTTTGATGTGGACCTGATCTTGCCATAACCGTTATATTACATTGAAGCACAAGCTCTTCCCACAGACGACGTCAATTATAGGGTCACGATTTGTAGCCTAAGCCCAAAAGAGTTGGGATATGAGCCCAATACAATAAATTTGTAAAGAGTGAGTGAAGAGCTGGGCTCTTAGCGAATCGGACAACGATTAGCAAGGATTTCAAATGTGAACAAACATAGAACCACACGTAAAACTTGATGAAATGTTTGTCCGAGGAGATGAATTGCTATTTAAATCACTATTTCTGAAAGCTAATACAACACTTAATGCTACAGTAACTCTTTTTCTCTTTTCTTTCACTATGTTTTCCGATCCCCATCTTATGGGGGGTTCTTCACATTATATAGTTTTCTTTCAAACCATCTCGATCGTACATTTGTTATTCATCCAATCCTTCACTCGAGTACATGTCCCATCAGGCATTTTTTCTGGCTTTCTGTGAACGGTGGTGGTTGAGATTGCACTGTTCAAGGGTTTTCTCCACATAAATGCGGCCAGAAAAGTTGCTGCAGTGCATTTAATGCGGTGGTAGTAGCTTTTTTCTTAGATATTTCTATATTCTTATCTTCTTCGTACGTGTCTGAAGTTCATCCTTATCATTGGACATTCTTGGAAGGTCACCTAAGTCGCCCACGTGCTTGCTTGACCGATATTAATCCTATCCGAGAAGGATAACCTCCTCGGACTATATTCCTCCACCCTTTCCGTACGTGATCCTCTATCCTAGGGCCTCTTTAATCATCTACTCCTCCTCAGACGTATCCATATCATCAAATAGGGCCCAAGGCCCAGTATACAAATTTGGGCCCCTATCCCCACACAAATCACTTTTGACTCTTTTTAAGTTAGTATTTCTTGCAAATTTACGAAATTGTCTCATTTTAAATAGCAAGGAAAAAGACACTATCATGGACCTTTGCATGTAATTTTTTTTCCTAACTACAAAATCTGCTTGATGAAAACAACCCATCTAGGTTGCAAAGGTTATAAAAACAATATTGAAATTTAGTGGGTAAATCTGTTTGATGAAAACAACCCATCTAGGTTGCACAGGTTACAAAACCAGTGTTGGGATTTAGTGGGTTTTACCAATTTAATTACATGAGTAGTCTAATTAATCAATCGAACCCGCTTACATATTGGTCACTTGATTTATAGTCTGATCAATTAGGACAGTTTTAGGAATTTTTTTTAAGGATAATGACTGAAAACCTTAAATTATACAAAATATAATAAAGAGATAATTTGAATAGATTAAGTTCACAAAAAAAAATGCAAATAAATAAAGTATTACAATTTCTTTCTAATAACAAAGAGAAAAAGAAAAAAGGGATTGATAAGAGATAAAATGGGAATTAAGAATGGAGAAAGAGAGAGAGAGAGAGAGAGATGTGATATTTGTTACAACTGTGAGTCGAATTGTTAAGGTGAGCAAAATTATTACGATTGTAAAGCCAAAGAGACCATAATGATAGTATTGCTAAGGAAAACTCACAACTACAGTATTACTTGATACATTTTTTAAGGAAAAATGAAAGTAGAGATTATTTTTACGTAATAAGTTAAACGAATTACAAATTTGAATGATTAGAGATTTTTATTTTTTGTTTTTGAATAATTTTTTGTTGGTAATTTGTTCAATTGATATTCTTTTGTTTAGTCTCATTTTAGTGAAATTATTGTGAAAATGTTGTGAATATAACATTATTTTTATTTTTGTTAAACTCAAATTCTTTGATAGGGTGATTAAAATATGTTAGCATTATGTGCGATACCCCTTTGTTGGTGCGTGCAAAAAAGTAAAAAGCAAAAAGCAAAACTTTGAATGCAATCCTCTTGTTGGCGGTGGAAATGCATATGAAATTTTCATGACTCGTGATAAACCATATGCAATGTAAGTAGTAAATACCTATCTATAGGTAAAAAAAAAAAGGAAAAAGAAAAAAGAAAAAAAAAAAAAAACGCAATGTTGAAAGTTGGGACTCATCATTTGAGTATTTGACTTCTTGGCACTCTTTTATTTTTTTAGATTCGACTTCTTGATACTTGGTTCTTCATCAAAGTGATGATTCTTTTTTAGAGCTTCCCACCGCTGCACCACAATTACTAGTTGTTATTCAATGTATTATACTAACATATACTAGCTTCGTTATACATGCTTTGCACGTGTGATGATGTTCTTTTTCTATTTTGAGTTTAATGTAATTTTTCAATTTGAATATATCTACTATTAGTGAGGGTACACATGAAGAGGTTTTTAAAGAACTAAAATTTAAGATTTGAAATGGAGTAAACTGCTAGATTTAATTAGTGTGTGCTAGTTTTTAGAAAAAAAAATTGTATTAAACGTGCTTAAGATATATTTAAATAGAGAGTGCTAATTTTTAGGAAAAAAATTTCTCTAATTTTTTTTTTTTAATTTTGTTGAATTACAATTTTAACCTTTTTTTTTAAAATAAGAATTATCTAATTAAATTAGGTGTATTTTTGACATTTTTTGAAATCATAACTAACTTTCTAAATTTTCTTAATTTATAGAGATAACTTCTCAATGGGTGAACATGCATTGATGTCAAGTCCACATAACATTAAGAAGAAACTAGAGTTAAGCAGTTGTATGAGCCTTCCAAAATATGCGTACATACATTTTGTAATATTTTAATAAGTTAATGGGGGGAGTGGACTTATGAGGAAGACAGAGTCTTCTAAAACAATAGGTAAGAAAAGCTTAATTAGTAGTTTTATTTCCTAAAATTTGTTTAGGAGAAAATATATAATTGCGACTCTTTTTAAGTCATTGATATGCCAGATACCTTTAATCATGAAAACAAGTGACACCATTATTAGAAGTCTTTAATCTTGCTAACATCTCACCGAGTCTTTGGTCATTGTTCAAAACTTCCAATGTCTTTTGGTCATTGTTTGAAGCTTTCAAAGACTTGGAAAGTTATAATCTTGAAATCTTGGACTATATAACAATTGTTTGATGTAGATTGTATAATTGCAAGACTAAGTGTATGGCAATTATCAAACGTGTAGCAATCATGATATCCAGGTCAATTTTACATCTTCCATTACTTTTTTGTTAGAGGTGTAATTTGTAATTTAGCTTTTGTTTAATAAGTATTAATGAATAAAAAGGTCAGATAGATACCTCTTAGTGTAGAATATACATATTTATTAAAATTGGTTCAAGGAAATTTAATCAAAACTAAATTAAAATTTATTTACTATTAGGTTGCTTTATTTGAAAAGATAGTATATTCTAATTGGATATAACTATAAATGGAGACATCAAGGATTTCAATCTTTCCTCTTTTGTATAACTATCGAATTTAAAAAAAAAAAAAACCTTCAAAACATGTGGTACTATTAGAGAAGACTTTAATCCTGATAGCAAGAAGTCTTTGATTAGTGTTTGTAAAATAAATTTAGACTTTGATTAGTGGTCCCACTATCGACTAGCTTGACTTTTGAGCTATATAATTGTTTGATGATATACAACTACTCTTTTCAAGTCATTGATTCTCTAAATTCATTCAAACTTGAAAACATGTGTTATGGGAGAATATACTTCAAAACCCGTGCCTAGATTTTTATAGCTCAATTAGTTGACACTTCTTAGTATCTCTATGATTCAAAGCCTTCTCCTTTTTTATAACTATGGAATTATCCAATAGACTTTAAAACATGTGAATCTGTTAGAAGACTTTAATCCTAATTATATTGAATGAGTCTTTGGTTAGTGTTCAGAAATTCAATTTAGACTTGGAAAGTAATGGCATCATGGTCCAACTATTAACTAGCATGACTTTTGGACTATATAACTATTTGCTAAAGATTCATGCTAGATTTTTTCTTTCTTTCTTGGAGAGTTATAACCTATGGCGTCTGCTTCTGATGATAGCTCTTTATCGTCAGACTAAGACACCAATTGGTTTTTGGTATAGACAAGAATTGAACCCTAGATCTCTTATTCAACCATAAAAGATTTTACTAGTTGAGCTAACTGAAACCCACGATTTATGCTAGATTGAACTAGGAGAAATTGTATTAATTATCTTGGTAAGTTTCAAATTAGTGTTTTAATAAGATATCTATGGGGAGCCATACACAATACTTTCTATGAAGGAGGAAACACTAATCTTTTTTTTTTCTTTTTTCTTTTTTCTTTTGAGAAGAGAAACTAACACTAATCTCATTCTTCTTCCAACAGTTTTTTGTAATGAATTAATTTCTAACCAGTTCAACCCAAGAGGAGACCATAACCACGGTTATCAGCCACACCACAATTCTAATCCCTAGTATTAGCGTATTTTATGGGTTGGGCTTTTCTTTAGCTTCTTAGCTCTCATTATCTTAGAAAAGACTTTAACCCAGTAAAGTGTTTCAAAAAGTCTTTGGCCCATGACATGGAAAATTAAGGTCTTGTGGGTCACTCTAATAACTAGCGTGAATTGTGGTATGTGGAACTGTTGTCACTTGTCAAAGGCATGGAAAATTTAATCTCTTGTGGGTTACATTATTATTATTATTATTATTACTGGATGGGTTACTCTATTTTTTTAATTTAAAGAACTAGTTTTGAAAGTGAAAAAAGATTTTTAAAACTAAAAACTCCTTATAAACACTAAGTATCATAATAATCCCATATACTTTAGATCTAGATTCACCTATATCTTCTTCTAAAAAAAAAAGATTCACTCATATTGATTTTTTTTTTTTTTTTTTTTAGAAACTCATTTTGATACCTATAGTGGATATATTTGTCTCTGTCTATCTAGGACCATCAACTTATAAAAATAATTAACCTATGACATTTACGCTGGACATTTTTTTTTGGGTAAAAAATTAATGCTAGACATTTAGCACATTGTAAAGGACCCACCCACCCAGCAAATAAGAAATAAGGCATCCTCTTGGCATAATTGTTGAACTTCTCAGTTCTCATTTGATATATGGTGCAGTTTGTGGAGGCTGTTCAAAACCTCCTGGTTTCCCACAATTGTATTTCACTAAAATTTAATTTGGCCTAGAAATACAAGCACTTCGGAAAACATCCTTAATTCGTTTAAGTTATGAATTTGATCTTCTTCCTTTTTAAAGTTGAATTAATAAAAGTTGAATTCCATGTGCAGTGACACCCATTGAAAAATCCTTTTTTTTTAAAGTTGGCGCCTCAACCATATTGTTGACAACAAAGTTTAATAATATTAAGTATATCCAAATCTTAGTACTTGCAAATTTTTTTTAAATAACCACATTTTAAAATACTAAACTCATTTAGTTATAATATATGTAAATCGTTTAAATAACCACACACACATACATAATATATGTAAATCGTTTAAATAAACTCATTTGTTAATTGAAAATACTGAGATCGAACCCTGAAAATGTACTCACCATAAGGTTGGAGATTTAATTATAACAAAGGACATTGGTAATGACTATGAATGAATCTATCATTATACTTCAAGGCTCAAGCACGAATGACAAGCTAGTTGTCGCTTTAAAGTTAGACTTTTTTTTTTTTTTTTTTTTTTTTGAGATGCTTAAAGTTAGACATTTCAATCAATTATTGCTAACTTTTTAATAACAAACCATTAATATTTGAGTAATGCTAATGAAATAAAAAATCAAATAAAGAAAGAGACGTTTGTATTTAAAAGAGGTTGGGTGCGTACGGATGTTGAAGATTAGTGGAATTACATTTCATATAAAATAACAGGATTTTGTAAATTGATGCCTTAAGGAAATTAATTTAAAAAATGACGAAGTTTAACTACAAAACTCGTTGTAGCTTAAGGCTACAAAACTAATTGTAGTTTTGAAAATTTAACCGTTGAATTTCAAGTGCAGTGACACTTATTAGAAAATCTAACCGTTAAATTTCAAATATTGTCATGATCAACAACAATTAATAAAAGTTGAATTCCAAGTGCAGTGAAACCTATTGGAATTTTTCTTGCTAGACAATCAAGTTAACGATTCTATCTAATGCCTTGTAATCTTGCTGTTTATGTTTTAAATTTTAATAGTCTTTCAGTTCATCAAAAAAATGGGGAAGGTCCAATTTGGTGTTGCATTTTCAATTTCATATACAAGCCAACATCATATACTCAATTTCCATTTGGTAGAAAAAAAAAAGGGGAGAGGGAATTACTTATGACTGACTATTTTTCAATGAAATATACTTTTAAAAAAAAAAAAAAGATAAACTAGAATAATAATAAAATCATTTCATTTTTTTCCCTCTTTCCTTTTGTAATGGAAAAAGTGCAAAATGATTTGGTTTTGCATAGCTATGAACTTATATCACAATAAATATTAATATAATTGTATAAGTAAGATATTTCAAAAATACAATTTCAATTTGTGAAATATAAATACAAGCTTTTATTCAAAATTTATAACTAAACGTATAATTGGAATAATTATTTTATTACTATATCTTTTATTCCAAATAATATGAATTTGTATTTTTAATGCAATATCTATTGAGTGTACCAAATGTGTCCTAAAATTTAGAAAAATTAGTTAGCGATCCACCTGTGATAATTCTACAACAAAAATATCATAGAAAAATTCAATCATATGTAATTAAGAAATTTGTAAACTAAGAAAATAAATTGTAAGACTATAATTCATATGGTTTAATTTCCTTCCGTCACGTTTTAAGACTTAATTTTCATATTTCTCTATCAAAGGGAAGTTTCTGCACACTATATACATGATAGAACTTTTGCCATAATTGCTGACAAAAAATAAAACAAGAAAAGAAAGAAAGAAAGAAATATAAGGAAGGCAGGCAGGAAGCAGTGTTACATGAAAACTTCATTCAACAAAAGGCAATTAACTTCAGAAAGAGTTGGTCATATTCTCTACTCACAGGCTTGAGACTTGCTTTTGTAAACCATCTTTCCTACTGTACCAATAGCTTGCAAATTCAAATACAACCATGATCATGGTGATCAGAGGAAGTAAATTGATTCAAATACTAGTATTTTATCTCATTGGGCTTCACTGCATGGAAATGGCGTTGACTGATGTGGTACCGTGCATGGATAGTGAGCAAGAGGCTCTTCTCAAGATCAAAGAAGGCTTTAAGGATGTTTCAGAACCCTTCTCTTCGTGGACAGCAGAAGAAGATTGTTGCAATTGGAGAGGAGTTGGATGTGACAACACAACTGGTCATGTGACCATGCTTGATCTCCACAGTCGAGACCCATCCAGCAAATTGATAGGCGAGGTAAGTCCTTCTCTGCTTGACTTATCATATTTGAGTCATCTAGACTTGAGCCACAACGATTTCCAGAAGATTCTAATTCCGGATTTGATTGGTTCGCTTAAATATATCAAATATCTCAACCTATCTAATGCCAATTTTTGGGGAACTATACCCGTTAGTCTTGGAAGCCTATCACACTTGGAGTCTCTGGATTTGAGTGGAAATGGCTTTTTTTTAAGAGCCGAAAACCTTAGTTGGGTTTATGGTCTTTCTTCTTTGAAAGTTCTTGATCTGGGTGGTGTTGATCTTAGCAATACAGAGGATTGGCTTGATGCAATAAATATGCTACCTTCTTTGGTAGAGTTGGGTTTATTCTTTTGTAAACTTCACAAGCTTCCTCAAAATTTTAATCATGTGAAGTTTACTTCTCTTAAAATCCTTGATCTCTCGTTGAATAATTTCAGTTCTACAATACCAGATTGGTTGTTTGACATTGGTCATAGTCTTGTTTACCTTAATCTTTCAAGATGCCAGTTACATGGTGTGATCCCAGATGCTTTCGGTAACTTGACTTCTCTCATCTCTCTTGATCTCTCGGATAATAATCTCGAGGGTCCAATACCATTAACTTTAGGCCTATTTCAAGAGCAAGGTGAGCGTAACAGATCTTCATCACTGAGAAAATTGTTTCTTTCTAGCAATGGATTGAATGGATCCTTAGCACGAAGTCTTGCCCAATTCTCGCAACTGGCTGTCCTGGATGTGGCTATGAATAACATGGAGGGTAATATCACGGAAGCTCAATTCCAAAAATTCAGTAGCTTGCGGGTGTTAGATCTTTCTTCAAACCGGTTAGCATTGAAAGTGAGTTCTAACTGGACTCCACCCTTTCTACTTGAAACCATAGGTTTGAGGTCTTGCCTACTAGGCCCGAAATTTCCCCAGTGGCTTCGATCACAAAAGAATTTTTCTGCCATTGATATCTCTCATGCTGGAATTGTAGATGTTGTGCCAGATTGGTTTTGGAACCTTTCTTCCAAGATCATGTATATGAATATGTCTTTCAACGAGCTCAAAGGACATGTGCCTGATTTTTCATCGCAGCACCAACTTTCAGAACTAGATTTGACTGGCAATAACTTTTCGAGCCCCCTGCCTCGCTTCTCGGCCAACACAAGGATATTATTTTTAGCTAAAAATTCATTTTTTGGACATATTTCGAACTTGTGTGGAATATTGTCTATAAATAACCGCCTGAATTATTTGGATCTATCTTCAAATAATTTATGGGGTGAGATTCCAGACTGTTGGAAATATGGACAGAATCTGATCGCTCTAAACTTAGCTAATAATAATCTTTCCGGACAAATTCCCAACTCAACGGGCCAATTAATACATCTTAACACGTTGCGATTGGAGAACAATATTTTGTCAGGGGAAGTGCCTTCATCATTGAAGGCTTGCACTGAGTTGACTGCTTTGCATCTTGCTAATAACAGCCTCTTGGGTAACGTACCAACATGGATTGGTGAAAATTTACAAAAGCTGGAATTTCTTTCGTTATGTTCTAATTCATTCAGTGGAAATATTCCCAGGCAATTGTGCCAACTGCAAAATTTGAATTATTTGGATCTTTCGTCAAATAGTTTATCGGGAGCTATTCCACCATGCACGTTTCCTGCCATGATGTTGGTTTACTTATACATTAATCCCGACATGAGTTATCCGTATATGGCCTATTCTGACAGTGTCAAACTCACATTCAACTCCAGGGAGTTTATTAGACATAAGGAGTTTTACGAGGAACAATTATTTTCCAACATTCTTGACCTTTCATCTAATGACTTGTCAGGAAGGATTCCCACGGAAGTAATGAGCTTTTACGGATTAATATTATTGAATTTGTCCGGAAATCATCTGGTCGGACCCATCCCACCAAACATCGGTGAAATGGCAAATTTAGAGGCTCTTGATTTATCACGGAATTCCCTTTCATGCACCATGCCATCTAGCATGAAAAATATTGCCTTCCTCGCGATTCTCAATGTGTCATTTAACCACTTGTCAGGGGAAATTGTACAAGGTGGACAGTTTTTGACATTTGAGAATTCGTCCTATATAGGGAATCCTCAACTTTGTGGGTTTCCGCTTTCAAAGATATGCTCAAGTAATGAATCATTGGGAGATCCACATTGTTACACTGAAGAAGGAGATGAAGAAAAGCAAGGTATTCAAAAAGAAGAGCAGCATGGCTTCAAAATACCTTCATTTTATTTAAGCATGGGACTTGGATTTATTGTGGGGTATTGTGGATTTTGGGGCTCTTTACTGCTGAATAAATCTTGGAGGTATGCTTATTTCCGCTTCTTGGGCAACATGAATGACAGAATTTATGTGATGGTAGTAGTTGGAGCAGCCAAATTGAAAAGGAAGTTTCAACACCAACAAGCTCCCAAGTGAAGGGTCCTCAATAATTATGTTCAATAATCACCTTTGCGAGTACCTGCTTTATGTCTTTCAGTATTAAGAGTGTTGAATAAATTGTACTATGTTGGAATATGCTTCCCATGCTTGCATTGTAATAACTTCTTCTGTCAAATGAAGGATGTTTTAAAATTTAAATCAGAGTAATTTGCAGCAAACTAGAATGGCAATGGCATTAAACTCCATTTCAAGAATCAAGGTAAAAGCAAATTGCGAGGATATTTGTCGCACCCTAATTCAGGTACTATTCCTTCTCCACATGTGATTTTGTATCAAGCTTAGATAAATTTACATGATCTCTGCCCTTATATATGAGAAACAAAGCCAAGAGAGAGATTAACTAACAAACTAGCTAAATCCTAACAGAAATCCAACGGCTAATACACATGTCAAAACAGAAAAACTGACTCACTAGCCTAACTAAACCAATAACATATTTACACGTGGAACTATGGTAAACAACTAAACTAATATGTTACAATACGGCTTGTAGTTTGTTGTAAGTAATAAACCAACTACTGTAGCTTATGCAGAAACTACCAGTTATGAATAATGAATTTCATTCCAAATATTGGGAAAGACAAAACAAAATTAAAAAACTGGAAACAAACAAAGAAACTATTTTACCAGAATCCTACTTCCCGTTGTATTAAATACTCAAATTTTCTTCAATGTCCAGGTTGTAGACGAAGTTCTTTGAATATGATAAAATGTTCTGGTATAAACATTATTTGTAGTTCTCCATTAATTTTGATGACCACTGCCCTAGGCATCCATATAAATAAAGGCTCTTCTCCATGTCAATGGGCTCGTTAGCAGTTAGCACCAAGTAGGAAGCACAAACACACACTAACAGGCATACTACTTGACCATTTCCTGTTAGTTATACTTAACATAAATAAGATGGAGGGGACAATTTAGATAATTCTTAAACTTCAAGGATTGATAATACAAAATCGATAGTACAGTCAGTTTGCAACTAATCCAAATCCCAAATAATCTTTTTGCATTTTGACCTTTATTTCGAGGTGGAAAAAAAAAACAAAAACCTTTTACAGATTAACATTTCTGCTCTGCTCGTAGAAGCTTCCCTCTCAAAAGTGGAAATAGCTTTTACAGTTTTGCAGCGAGAGAGAAAAAAATAAGAGTAAAGATTAGTTTGCAACGCACATGATATATACTTTGACATTGACATGAAGAAAATGTCTCTCGAGAGCTCTCCTTTTCTCTCTAGAGAGGAAGAGGCTGAACTAGCTAGCAGTAATTTGGATTTTCATGCTCCATTTTAATTCAATACTTCCATACTTTCACAAAAAGTATACTTTCTTTATTCAAATTTTCATTAAATTTTGATTCTTTTTATGAGCTTCTGTTTGGGTTCTAAATGATTTATGAAATTGATCTTAAAGCATTAGTATAGGATAACTGCAGCGTAAGCGTTTGATGAAGTTCTCCAAAGAAACTTGGGATAAAAACACACGTGTGTATACATATATATATTCTTTTATAAGTAGCTTGGATAAATAAAATAAAAAACATGATTGTCTTTGGCGGGGACAGACTTAGGATTTTAGGCTAGCGGGGGCAAGAGTATAAAGAAAAAAAAACTCCAAATAGGCATCTATATAGTATTAAAAAATTATAAATATTCAAATTTGTTGTTTCTAAATACATTAAGATGCAATCATTTACCAACAAAGATAAAAACAAAAAGAAAATAATGTTTTTTTTTTTAATACTATGTTGGCTAGGATTTTTTTTTTTTTTTTTAATAAAAAAATTAGAACATTCACAGTGGTGGTACTAAAAATTTTATCTTTTATCACATCACTTTACAATATACCCAATATCAAATGTTTTATTTTTTTTATTACTTCATTTAAAATAATATAAACAACTCATTAAAATAATAAAAGAAGCCAGAGAATTTGAGTTTTTTAATTAAGAAAGAGATATAATCTTAATAAAATATTGTAATTTATTTTTAACAACTTGCTATAGTCAACTGGTATTTATATCAATTTACTTTAGTTGCAAAAAAATTAACTTTAACTTCTCCACTAACATATAATTTTTTGGTTCTTTAGTAGTAAAATAGTTTTTTTTCTTTTTGCTAAAATACAATCACTATTGTGAATGTTTTTATTATTTTTGTTAAGTTTTTGAGTTGAATAGTTGCTAGTTGGGTAAGGTTAGTTAAGCTTATTGAGGAGAAAGAACACCTAAGGTTTTAGAAGGAGGTCAATTACATAAATGAAATATATTATAACTATATATATATATATATATATATATAATTTTAAAAAAAAAATTTTGACTAGGGGGGGCCCGGGGCCCCCACCTGGGTCCATTCCTAGTCTTCGGGTTAATTTAGAGCTACAATATAAAGGTTTGGGCTATAACAAATTTTTTAATCATTTGGGTTTGAGTGTATCTCGCCTCCCTCACTCGAAATCCTAGCTCTATCCCTGACGCCAACTTCAACAAAGACCAAGGCCATTCCTTGGGATCCCCCTTCGTGGGTAATGGGCAGGTTCCCCTCAAGGTTTCCTTCAAGGAGAAGCTTTTGGGTGATATCCTAGGGGCTTATAACCAGATGGAAGCTGAACCTGAGATAGAACAGGAAACCTCGGTGCTCAAAGAAGGCTTCGCAGCAAAACAATCTTACTTACAGAACTACAAACATAAAAAAGGAAATTATTAACAAATGAAATTTTGCAACTGACCTAACCTTCTTCCATATGACTTTTTATATTGGATGTCACTTCCGTTATTGACTATTTGCTAGCCAACATTAGTTGGATGAAAATTGACTGCAGAACAAACTTTACGTTTCCCTCCCCATCCTTCTCATCAATATGCAATATTTGGTTTGCAACTGCACTATCAACCAGTTCTACCTACAATCACAGGACCATTATAAAGCACACCCTTAAGCATCTAGGAAGACAATAGCAAGTTGATCCAAGTAAATGATAGAGTTTACAAATCATCAATATGTGTGCAGGTTGTAGACAAAATTGGGAAAGAGAAAAAATTAAAACACTGGAAACAAACAAAGAAACTATTTTCCCAGAATCCTACTTCCCGTTGTATTAAATACTCAAATTTTCTTCAATGTCCAGGTTGTAGACGAAGTTCTTTGAATATGATAAAATGTTCTGGTATAAACATTATTTGTAGTTCTCCATTAATTTTGATGACCACTGCCCTAGGCATCCATATAAATAAAAGCTCTTGGAACTTCTCCATGTCAATGGGCTCGTTAGCACCAAGTAGGAAGCACAAACACCCACTAATAGGCATACTACTTGACCATTTCCTGTTAGTTATACTTAACATAAATAAGATGGAGGGGACAATTTAGATAATTCTTAAACTTCAAGGATTGATAATACAAAATTGACAGTACAGTCAGTTTGCAACTAATCCAAATCCCAAATAATCTTTTTGCATTTTGACCTTTAATTCGAGGTGGAAAAAAAAAAAAAAAAAAAAACAAAAACAAAAACCTTTTACAAATTAACATTTCCACTCTCCTCGTAGATGCTTCCCTCTCAAAAGTGGGAAATAGTGACGCAAGACAACCAAAACTAAACTAAAATAACAATAAAATAAAGGGATATGACCTAGGAGTCAGCACCTAGGCCTAACTTAGAGTTAGCACCTAGCGAGAAAACCACTAGGAGTCAGCACCTAGGGTAGACCTAGAGTTAGCACCAGACCAAAAAAAAGGGACCAAACGGCCATTTTTTTATTCATCAAAATATCAACCATCTCCTCAAGGAATACAATAAATTTCTTATAAAGGATTGTTAAACCCTAGTTTTAATTGGCTAGGAAACCCTAATTGCCTTATTATAAAAATAACCTTGCTTCCAAATTAAAATACTAATAGCCTAATAAACTACTAGGACCTAAAACATAAAAAATACAATTGACTTGCAAACATAAATAATACTAAATAAAAATCTTCTTGCATCTCCCGCATCGAATTTTGGAGCAAGAGAGAAAAAATAAGAGTAAAGATGAGTTTGCAACAAACATGATATATACTTTAACATTGACAAAAAGAAAAATGTCTCGCGAGAGCTCTCCTTTTCTCTCTAGAGAGGAAGAGGCTGAACTAGCTATTGTATGGGCAGGTTCCCCTTAAGGTTTCCTTCAAGGAGAAGCTTTTGGGTGATATCTCAGGGGCTTATAACCAAATGGAAGCTGAACCTGAGATAGAACAGGAAACCTTAGTGCTCAAAGATGGCTTCGTAGCGGAACAATCTTACTTATAGAACTACAAACCATTCTACAGATAACAGCATAAAGCTCTTAAAGAACAATCTTACTTATAGAACTACAAACATAAAAAAAAAGGAAATTATTTATAAGTGAAATTTTGCAACCGACCTAACCTTCTTGCATACGACTTTTTATATTCGATATCACTTCCATTATCATCTATTTGATAGCCAACATTATTTGGGTGACTCTTTGCTAGCCAACATTAGTTGGGTGAAAATTGACTGCAGAACAAACTTTACTTTTCCTTCCCCATCCTTCTCATCAATATGCAATATTGGGTTTGCAACTGCACTACCAACCAGTTCTATAATCACAGGAACATTATAAAGCACACCCTTAAGCACCTTGGAAGACAATAGCAAATTGCTCCAAGTAAATGATTTACAAATCATCAATATGTGTGCATGCATAGAATATAAGCAAGCTTTAGCTCTGCTACTAGGATTACCAAATCTTGTACTACACTAGTCATCTTATGCACTTCATATATCCATAATAGAAACATCCCGTTAGCCTCAAAACAATCTGGTCAAAAGGAGGAATTTTGTGGACCACAGTAGAGAGAGAGAGAGAGAGAGAGAGAGAGGATCCTGATTAATTACTTTTCTATATTTTCACTTCCTTTCTTGTTTGTCATATAACCTCCTTGGAGCAAATTATAATCTACAAATTCAGTCATTAATATTGGTTCTCAAGGTTCCACTGATATGTTTCTTCTTCTGTCTCTCGTAGCCATTCCCAGCCCATACCTCTCAACTATATCTGCCAAATCAACCAACTCTACTTCTCTCAATTTTTTTGCCACCTCCCCAAACATAACAACACCCTCCTCACTTGAACAATAATGCAAAAACTTGTTGTAATCATATCTGGGCACCTCAAGCCCTTTTCTTAAACTCCTTTTTACATACTTTGTGGCTTCTAAAGACTTCTCCGCCTTAACCAAACCACCAACAAAAGTAGTTTCAAAATTCACAAGTGGGTAAGTTCCTTTCCTACCTCTCTTCCCTAAATGCCCTTGCAATAACATTATATAGGTATGCATTGTAGGCTCACACCCTCTCTTTATTATCTCTCTAAACACTTGTGTTGCTTCACTAGCCCTTCTTAACTTCAAAAGTCCTTTTATCAACCCATGGTACGTACACACTGACATCATGTTTCTCAATCTCTTCCACAATCCTATAAGCCTCTCTAACTCTCCCTCTCACCAAAAGCCCATAAATAAGTGATGCCAACGTTAGATTATCGACCTAAATACCTCTCTCACGCATTTCTTCAAACATCATGCATGCTTGTGCATTCTTACCCCTTTTGCACATCCACTCAATCACAAGCCTATAAGTTGATAGACCCAAATTGTCTATCCTCATCGTTCTCATCATCTGAAATAACTTTAATGCCTCATCATACCTATTAATCTTGAAATGGGTTTCCATCATTTTCTCAACCACATCAATATCTGGCTGTAACCCTTCATCCATCGTCAAATTCCAAACCTTTGATGCCTCAACCAAATCACCCACATCACAAAAGCCCTTTATCAAACACTTATAAGTAACCCCACTTGGTTTTATCCATTCTCTCAACTTGGACACAACAAAGTTGGCCTCCTCAACAAGTCCATTCCTACACAAAGTCTCAACCACCTTATTCAAAGTCTCCAAGCTAAACTCATACCCACATGCATTCATAGAATGGAAAAACTCCACACTCTTTTTCAACTCCTTTGCTGCCGCCAGGGTATTGAGCGCAATCCTAAACATCTTATCATTGACAAGACGATGTTGTCCCATCTCATGGAGAAACTCCCAGAAAAGCTCAATGTTGCGTGATTTGCTAATCACGTCAAGCAACTTATTGGAGGAGACAGAGGTATGAGTGAAATGTGAAGTTGTGTTGGCTTCTGTGTATTGAAAGAAGCGGTAGACAGGTTGCCATGAGTAAGGGAACTTGTTGTAGACTTGGGAGGAAGAACTCGTGGGTGAAATGGTTGTCTTGGTCAAATTAATTGTGACTGGCAAGCATGGAGCCTGGAGTGGAGTCTTGGGTTTGGGGAGTCCTATTGCTGGTAGAGGATGGTGCAAACTCGGAGTAGGTGATCCGGGTTGGTAGGTGAAATGGTGGTAATGGGTTTGGAAGGTTGTGGTGTGTGAGTAGAGTTGGTGCTTAATGGATAAAGGTGGTGGTGTGGAGGAGGTTTATGGTGGGTTTAATGGGTGCTATTCGTTTCACTATCATTGAGAGAGACTGATCTTGTTCACGATTCGCTTAAGCGGACTGCATTGAATTATATTTTGTAGTGTCAAATTGGAAACTTTATCAAACCAATTATAACGTAAATTGAAATTGACCAATTACACATAACATCAAGCTATAAAGTTCCTATAATGGCAAAAGTCGCCTTAATATATTTCAAGGTGAAAAACCCCTTTACAAACTAGCACTTCAGCTTGTAGAAGCTTCCCTTAAAAAAAAAAAGGGTCCCAATGGACAACAAAATGCCAATCATATTTTCTAGTGAGTTTTTAGAAATTGAACACTTGGAAGTTGAAATTGAAGAAAGCCAAAGATGGAATAATATTGAAAACAAGCGAAAGAGATAGAGAAAGATTAGGGTATGTCTAGTAACTGTTTTTTCTCCTTATTTTCTGTAGGGGCAAAGACCCAGAATCATATATTGGGACTTGGGCTTTATCCAAGGATATACATAGGTCCGAAGATAAGCAAATAATGATAAAAGACTCCCAGACCAAATTCCGTAAGAAGAGAGCAAATGTATGGCCGTCTGAGGAGTAGTACATACTCCTCGGACTTAATGAGTATAGTTCAAAATATGTAATAAAGCAATTAAAGTGACTTTCCGAGAAGGTTCAGTGACAGGAATGTGTTTCATGGATATGGGAAAAGGAGGAAGACCTAAAAATATCTAAGAGAGGACTGACACCACCGTATTAAATGCGCAACAACTACTTTACTGGCCGCATTTATGTGGAGAAGATGTTTAAACAGTGCCACCTTGGTTAACGCAACTCACAGAGAGCTAGGGAATGTGGCTGATGGGACAAGTACTCAAGTGAGGGTTCAGATGATCAACAGGTGGAGGATGAAGATGATTCAAAAAGGGCTATATAAGGTAGGAGACTCTCCACGAAAGGGAGATAGAGAAAAGAGAGAAAAAAAGAACAATACAGCAATCCGAACTATTCTGATACTTTAGAGCAATCATCATACACACATTCAACCTCCTCGAACTGAAGGCCCATTGAGATAAATATTCTTGTTTTGTGTTTAGTTGACACACGATCTAGTACTGGCCGTTGTCCCGTTCTTCAGGACTTAGTTCTTCGACCCATTCTCTATGAATTCATTGTATTGGGCTCATTGGACCAAGACTCCATATAATTTGGGCTTGGGCCTTAAACTGTGACCTTACATTTTCTATTTTTAAAAACAATTTTCTATTTTTGAAACTAAAAAACATGTTTGACAACTTAAAATAGACAGAAAATAAAAACTGTTTTCAAAACTCAATTTATGAAGGAAACTGAAAACATGCAAAAGATTGTTTTCGATTTCTAGTTTTCAAAAGTAAAAAAAAAAAAAAAAAACACGCATTTGATTTAATGAATTTGTCTCATTTAATGAGTTATCATTAATGTTCAAATCCTAGTAACAACATATTTCTTATTTTTTATTTCATTTTTTTCTTAAAAAAAAAATATTTTTTTCTTAATTTCAACTAATCAAATATGTTTTTGATTTCAAAAATACAATAAAATTGTTTTTTTCTTTATATTTCCAAAAACAAGTTTTTAAAAATAGAAAACAAAAACCGTTACCAAACATAATCTTAATACCTGGAAGATTAGCACAGACACATAGAGACAGAGCAGTAATAAAATGAATCAGGGGGTTGGGTTTTATTTAGTAGAGTAATGTTTTACAAGAGAATTCACAAACTTCATTAAAAATAAAAATTAAAATTAAAAAACAAAAAGTTTTATGCAGTAAAGTTTATAATAAGTTTATATATATATATATATATATATATATATAAGATAGAAATTCTACTCTAATATAATTTAAGTTAATATATGTGTGAAATACTTTCTTAAAGACTTAAATCCCGACTCTTTTCCTTTACACGCTATAAGTACTTATACTTGTAGAGTGACCATCACACCAAGGGTGTGCGATGGTTGTTTAGATTTTTCTAAAAGAAGTGTTCTGTTAAAATTTTATATTTTTTCATATGAGTTGGATTTGGAGCAGTAAAGAAACACCCAATCCCGACCCATTCTGATTTGGAACTTTGAAGCTAACACCAACATACGCGCCATTGGAACTAGGGCCTTGTGAGAAACTCACTCGCTTGATCCAATCCGAAATGGGTTTTTTTTTACCCATTAATATTGTGGGTCAGTTTGACATGCGGGTTGATTTTTTTTGGACCCATCAAGAATGAACTCGATCCATTTATCTATATAATTATATATGTAGGCATAAAAAAATATTACTTATATTAAAAAGCTTTTGTTATTCTTTTTAATTTGGGAGAAAATAAAGAATTGTTTGAAAGAAGATCCACAAAAAGTTCTATTTTTTGGCCTAATCAAAGAAATTCCAATATAAGTAAATGTATCTTGTTAACTCGCACAATCTGCTCAACTCACTGAATTGAAATTGCCTACATTTTCAATTGATCCGTTAGTTATAGATTTTGGTGGGTTGACTACGGTTTGAACTTTTTTCAACTCGCTTATTGTGGCTTGTTTAAACATTTTGAATCCATAACTCTTGAAGTGGAAGCAAAGGCTATGGAAGAAGCAATTGCTTTTGCTTGGGACATGGGATCTAGGATGCTATATTTGAGGGTGACTCCCAGGTGGTTGTTAATGCCTTGATGGGCAATTAAGTTCCTCCCATTCAAATTGCTAATAACATTTCAGGCTCTCGATCTGTCTTAGATTCACTAGTATTGCTCTGTGTAATTTCTACATGTTCCACGCATGGGGAATAAAGTATCTCATGCTTTAGCCTAACAAAACCCTTGAAAAAAGTCAAATTTGTTGTAGTGTCTGTCTTAGATTCACTAGTTTAGCTCGGTGTAGTTTCTATATGTTCCACGCATGGGGAATAAAGTATCTCATGCTTTAGCCTAACATGCTAGAGACATTCCTGAATTTATCACCTGGACAGGGGAAATTCCTTATATTGTTGAGCACCTAGTGTATCAAGATGTACTTTTTTATTCTCGTTTGAATGAAATTGCGATTTTTACATTAAAAAAAATAAAGGATATTCGGTATCTGTATCCCAATGTGCCCAAAAAAAAAAAAAATGGATCATTTCAAAATACTAGTGCTTCTATTCATTATACAGGATACAAGATCAGCATGTGACCTAGTCCATAGGAGCACTTACCGCGAGCTAAACTCCTAGAGAAAGGTGATAACATAGTCATTAAACCTGAACTAGACATGAACCTAATCTTAGAGTTGGGTTATTAGTTCTCTAGTTCAATCAATGGGTCACTGATTGAACCATAGGGTCAAATAAAAAGTACATAATTATATAGCTATAATAATAATTTTGATAAAACATAAAATAAAATAAACATGTAAGTTAAAAAATAGGCATATCCCAAAATAGCTAATTAAAATTAAGTTTAGAAATTAGCCACCTAAATCATAATTTCACAAATGCAAATCACTTTTGACTCCTTTTAAGTTAGTATTTCTAGCAAATTTACGAAATTGTCTCATTTTTTTTTTTTGAGAAATGGCAAGGAAGTAGAAAAAGACACTATCATGGACCTTTGCATGTAATTTTTTTTCCTGACTACAAAATCTGCTTGATGAAAACAACCCATCTAGGTTGCAAAGGTTATAAAAACAATGTTGAAATTTAGTGGGCAAATCTGTTTGAAAAACAACCCATCTAGGTTGCACAGGTTACAAAACCAATGTTGGGATTTAGTGGGTTTTACCAATTTAATTACATCAGTAGTCTAATTAATCAATCGAACCCGCTTACATATTGGTCACTTGGTTTATAGTCTGATCAATTAGGACGGTTTTAGGAATTTTTTTAAGGATAATGACTAAAAACCTTAAATTATACAAAATATAATAAAGAGATCATTTGAATATATTAAGTTCACAAAAAAAAATGCAAATAAATAAAGTATTACAATTTCTTTCTAATAACAAAGAGAAAAAGAAAAAAGGGATTGATAAGAGATAAAATGGGAATTAAGAATGGAGAGAGAGAGAGAGAGAGAGATGTGATATTTGTTACAACTGTGAGTCGAATTGTTAAGGAGAGCAAAATTATTATGATTGTAAAGCCAAAGAGACCATAACTAATAATACTACTAAGGAGAACTCACGACTACAGTATTACTCAATACATTTTTTAAGGAAAAATGAAATTAGAGATTATTTTTATGTAATAAGTTAAACAAATTACAAATTTGAATGATTAGAGATTTTTTATTTTTTGTTTTTGAATAATTTTTTGTTGGAAATTTGTTCACTTGATGTTTTTTTGTTTAGTATCATTTTAGTTAAATTATTGTGAAAATATTGTGAATATAGCATTATTTTTATTTTTGTTAAACTCAAATTCTTTGATAGGGTGATTAAAATATGTTAGCATTATGTGCGATACCCCTTTGTTGGTGCGTGCAAAAAAGTAAAAAGCAAAACTTTGAATGCAATCCTCTTGTTGGCGGTGGAAATGCATATGAAATTTTCATGACTCGTGATAAACCATATGCAATGTAAATACCTATCTATAGGTTAAAAAAAAAAAAAAAAAACCCGCAATGTTGAAAGTTGGGACTCATCATTTGAGTATTTGACTTCTTGGCACTCTTTTATTTTTTTAGATTCGACTTCTTGATACTTGGTTCTTCATCAAAGTGAAGATTCTTTTTTAGAGCTCCCCACCGCTGCACCACAATTGCTGGTTGTTATTCAATGTATTATACTAACATATACTAGCCTCGTTATACGTGCTTTGCACGTGCAATAATATTCTTTTTCTATTTTGAGTTTAATATAATTTTTCAATTTGAATTTATTTACTATTAGTGAGAGTACATAGGAAGAGGTTTTTAAAGAACTAAAATTTAAAATTTGAAATGGAGTAAATTGCTAGATTTAATTAGTGTGTGCTAGTTTTTAGGGAAAAAAAATTGTATTAAACTCACTGTTTTAAAAACCGGACCGAACCGGCCGGTCCGACCGGTTCAACCGGGAACCGGTAGCCAGTCCGGTCCGGTTAATACTCCCAAAACCGGTCAAAAACCGGAAAACCGGTCAAAAACCGGGGTTGAACCGAAAATTTAAAAAAAAAAACGGTTTGATGTCCGGTTCGGTTTTTAAAACCATGATTAAACGTGCTTAAGATATATTTAAATAGAGAGTGCTAATTTTTAGGAAAAAAGTTTCTCTAATTTTTTTTTTTTAATTTTGTTGAATTACAATTTTAACATTATTTTTTATTTTTTAAAAATAAGAATTATCTAATTAAATTAGGTGTATTTTTGACATTTTTTGAAATCATAACTAACTTTCTGAATTTTCATAATTTATAGAGATAACTTCTCAATCGGTGAACATGCATTGATGTCAAGTCCACATAACATTAAGAAGAAACTAGAGTTAAGCTGTTGTATGAGCCTTCCAAAATATGCATACATACATTTTGTAATATTTTAATAAGTTAATGGGGGGAGTGGACTTATGGGGAAGACAGAGTCTTCCAAAATAACAGGTAAAAAAAGCTTAATTAGTAGCTTTATCTCCTAAAATTTGTTTGGGAGAAAATATATAATCGCGACTCTTTTTAAGTCATTGATATGCCAAATACCTTTAATCATGAAAACAAGTGACACCATTATTAGAAGTCTTTAATCTTGCTAACGTCTCACCGAGTCTTTGGTCATTGTTCAAAACTTCCAATGTCTTTTGGTCATTGTTTGAAGCTTTCAAAGACTTGGAAAGTTATAATCTTAAAATTTTGGACTATGTAACAATTGTTTGATGTAGATTGTATAATTGCAAGACTAAGTGTATGGCAATTATCAAACGTGTAGCAATCATGATATCCAGGTCAATTTTACGTCTTCCATTGCTTTTTCGTTAGAGGTGTAATTTGTAATTTAGCTTTTGTTTAATAAGTATTAATGAATAAAAAGGTCAGATAGATACCTCTTAGTGTAGAATATACATATTTATTAAAATTGGTTCAAGGAAATTTAATCAAACCTAAATTAAAATTTATTTACTATTAGGTTGCTTTATTTGAAAAGATAATATATTCAAATTGGATATAACTATAAATGGAGACATCAAGGATTTCAATCTTTCCTCTTTTGTATAACTATCGAATTAAAACAAAAAAACAAAAAAATTCAAAAAGAGAAGACTTTAATCCTGATAGCAAGAAGCCTTTGATTAGTGTTTGTAAAATAAATTTAGACTTTGATTAGTGGTCCCACTATCGACTAGCGTGACTTTTGAGCTATATAATTGTTTGATGATATACAACTACTCTTTTCAAGTCATTGATTCTCTAAATTCATTCAAACTTGAAAACATGTGTTATGGGAGAATATACTTCAAAACCCGTGCCTAGATTTTTATAGCTCAATTAGTTGACACTTTCTAGTATCTCCATGATTCAAAGCCTTCTCCTTTTTTATAACTATGGAATTATCCAATGGACTTCAAAACATGTGAATCTGTTAGAAGACTTTAATCCTAATTATATTGAATGGGTCTTTGGTTAGTGTTCAGAAATTCAATTTAGACTTGGAAAGTAATGGCATCATGGTCCAACTATTAACTAGCATGACTTTTGGACTATATAACTATTTTTTGCTAAAGATTCATGCTAGATTTTTTCTTTCTTTCTTGGAGAGTTATAACCTATGGCATCTGCTTCTGGTAATAGCTCTTTATCATCAGATTAAGACACCAATTGGTTTTTGGTATAGACAGGGATTGAACCCCAGATCTCTTATTCAACCATCAAAGGTTTTACTAATTGAGCTAACTGGAACCCATGATTTATGCTAGATTAAACTAGGAGAAATTGTGTTAATTATCTTGGTAAGTTTCAAATTAGTGTTTTAATAAGATATCTATAGGGAGCCATACACAATACTTTCTTTGAAGTGAGGAAACACTAATCTTTCCTCTTCTTCCTTTTTTTTTTTTTTTTTTTTTTTTTTTTTTGTGAGAAGAGAAACTAACACTAATCTCATTCTTCTTCCAACAATTTTTCGTAATGAATTAATTTCTAACCAGTTTAACCCAGGGGGAGACCATAACCACGATTTTCAGCCACAACATAATTCTAATCCCTAGTATTAGCGTATTTTATGGGTTGGGCTTTTCTTTAGCTTCTTAGCTCTCATTATCTTAGAAAAGACTTTAACCCAGTAAAGTGTTTCAAAAAGTCTTTGACCCATGACATGGAAAATTAAGGTCTTGTGGGTCACTCTAATAACTAGCGTGAATTGTGGTATGTGGAACTGTTGTCACTTGTCAAAGGCATGGAAAATTTAATCTCTTGTGGGTTACATTATTATTATTATTATTACTGGATGGGTTACTCTATTTTTTTAATTTAAAGAACTAGTTTTGAAAGTGAAAAAAATCATATTATCTGGCTCAGATTTTTAAAACTAAAAACTCCTTATAAACACAAGTATCATAATAATCTCATATACTTTAGATCTAGATTCACCTATATCTTCTTCTTAAAAAAAAAAAAAATTGATTCACTCATATTGATGCTTTTTTTTTTTTTTTTGAGAAACTCATGTTGATACCTATAGTGGATATATTTGTCTCTGTCTATCTAGGACCATCAGCTTATAAAAATAATTAACCTATGACATTTACGATGGACTTTTTTTTTTGGGTAAAAAATTAATGCTAGACATTTAGCACATTGTAAAGGACCCACCCACCCAGCAAATAAGAAATAAGGCATCCTCTTGGCATAATTTTTGAATTTCTCAGTTCTCATTTGATATATGGTGCAGCTTGTGGAGGATGTTCAAAACCTCCTGGTTTCCCACAATTGTATTTTACTAAAATTTAGTTTGGCCTAGAAATACAAGCACTTCGGAAAACATCCTTAATTTGTTTAAGTTATGAATTTGATCTTCTTCTTTTTTTAAAGTTGAATTAATAAAAGTTGAATTCCAAGTGCAATGACACCCATTGAAAAATCCTCTCTTTTTTTTTTCTTTTTTTTTTTTTTTAAGTTGGCGCCTCAACCATATTGTTGACAACAAAGTTTAATAATATTAAGTATATCCAAATCTTAGTACTTGCAATTTTTTTGTAAATAACCACATTTTAAATCTCTCATTTAAAAATACTAAACTCATTTAGTTATAATATATGTAAATCGTTTAAATAACCACACACACTGACACACACATACATAATATATGTAAATCGTTTAAATAAACTCATTTGTTAATTGAAAATACTGAGATCGAACCCTGAAAATGTACTCACCATAAGGTTGGAGATTTAATTATAACAAAGGACATTGGTAATGACTATGAATGAATTTATCATTATACTTCAAGGCTCAAGCACGAATGACAAGCTAGTTGTCGCTTTAAAGTTAGACAATTTTTTTTTTTTTTTTTGTTTTGAGATGCTTAAAGTTAGACATTTCAATCAACTATTGCTAACTTTTTAATAACAAACCATTAATATTTGAGTAATGCTAATGAAATAAAAAATCAAATAAAGAAAGAGACGTTTGTATTTAAAAGAGGTTGGGTGCGTACGGATGTTGAAGATTAGTGGAATTACATTTCATATATAATAATAGGATTTTGTAAATTGATGCCTTAAGGAAATTAGTTTAGAAAATGACGAAGTTTAACTACAAAACTCGTTGTAACTTAAGGCTACAAAACTGATTGTAGTTTTGAAAATTTAACCATTGAATTTCAAGTGCAATGACACTCATTAGAAAATCTAACCGTTAAATTTCAAGTATAGTCATGATCAACAACAATTAATAAAAGTTGAATTCCAAGTGCAGTGAAACCTATTGGAATTTTTCTTGCTAGATAGTCAAGTTAACGATTCTATCTAATGCCTTGTAATCTTGCTGTTTGTGTTTTAAATTTTAGGCGAAAAGCCACTTTTAGTCCTTATATTTTCAGGCGATTCCCATTTTAGTCCCGACATTTTATTTTTACCCCTTTTAGTCCCTATCCTAAAAAACGCTTCTCGTTTTAGTCCCTGTCGTTACATCAGAAACGGAGAAAGCTGACGTGGCAAATGGCAGGAATAAATAATAGTAAATTAATGTCCACGTGGCCTAAATTAATAATAAAAAATGTTTTTTGACATTAAAAAATGCCACGTCAGCATCTAAATAAAAAAAATTAATTTATTAATTTTAACTAAGTAAAAAAAATTAAAAACTAAAAATTACATGAATTGAGATCTAAGTGTGTCTTGAACAAGAACACAAACCCAGATCTAAGAACACAAACCCAAAAATTAAAATCCAAAAATTAAAAATCTCAAAATTACCATTTTCTCAAACCCAGCAATATCATCAAATCCTAAAGCCTCATAGTATCAAATCAATCCAAAAATACAACACAACCAATCCAAACAAAAAAATCTCAAAATCAGAACAACCCATCTCATTTAAAAAGAAACCTAGCAAACCCACCTCAACCAAACCCAAATCCGGTGGCCATGCTCCCCGCCGACGAGCTCTTCTCCGACATAAAGCTCGTTCCACTACAACTCTTGTCGGTCAAACGTGAAAGAGCACATCCACCTGAAAATCGCATAGCCCATCCACCTGAAAACCATCAGCCCATTGTGAACCCATCAACCCGACCAAATCAGGTCCAAGGCAACAACACAGCGGCGTTGAGTTCTCTTTCCCTCCCTCTTTCGCATTTGGCTTTTGTCGCTGGTCTTGGATTTTTTTTGGGGGGGGGGGGGGGGGGGGGGGGGGGGGGTTGATTGTGTTTGTTGGGAGTGGGCCACGGTGTTTGTTCTAAATTCGTGGGTTTCATGGGTACATTTTCGTTGGGTTGTGGTTCCAATTCGGGTCAGGGTGGCAGTGGTTGGCGGTTTCGATCTGGGTTTGGTGCATGGCTTGCTTCGTGGTTTGGTTCTTCATCTGTGGTTTGGTTTGTGATTTATTGGTGGGTTTGGTCACTGTGATTGTCCCTAGGTTCGTGGCTTGCTTCAGACGTGGTGGTTGATGGGTTATTCTGAGTTTGAGATTTTTTTGTTTGGATTGGTTGTGTTGTATTTTTGGACTGATTTGATACTATGAGGTTTTAGAATTTGATGATAGGCAAAAACACCATTTTGGTCCCTACATTTTGAGCTCATAGTCAATTTGATCCCTACATTTTGGTAACAGTCAATTTGGTCCTTGCTATTTTCAACTTGCAGTCAATTTAGTCCCTACCGTTAACTCATTAACGGAAAATGTTTACGTGGCAAACGGTGAGCACAGTTAGCACATTTGATGCTGAAATGGCAAATAAAATACTAAAAATAAATATTTTAAAATGACAAGATGGCATTTTCCCAATTAAAAATATGTATAAGTTGAAAAGAAATTGTTGTTAAATATTATTACTTTTCCTAATAAACATGTCTGTTGGACATCTCAACTTAATTACAATTCTTGTAAAAAATCGATCCACAAATTACAATTTCAAGTTTTCAATAATCTGTCTCACTATACAAAATTTGAAACAAAATAATAATAAAAACGTAAACTCAACAGAGTTATATTCATTCTTTGGGAACCAAATAGAGAGGGAGAGGAACACTTACTTAAAAGAAAAAACATTTCCTTCGTATTACCTCTTTTAGTTTTGGTGATGGTAAAGAAACAGAAAACTAAAAGTCAAAACGTGAGAGAAATTAATGGATCGGAAAAGATCAAAACGAGTGGAAGGGATTGGGTCTTTGAAATGTAAACATGCATGCACCGTCGCCATCCTTGCCTTGCGCCGTCGTTGCTGTTCCAACCATCAAATCCTAGCGCCAAACAAAGATCTCATCGCAGCCACCTGATGAGCAAGTTTGTTTCCTTTGTAATGGATTTTCTTTTGGTTGTTAGGGTTTGGAAAATTGGGTTTTGAGGTTGATTTTAGATCCATGGCTTTGGTGTTTTGATTTAATTTTTTGAAGTTTCCAAGAGAAATTTGGCCACCAGATTATCTGGGTTTTGTGTAAACATATTTAGTTAGATTTGTCCCCATCAAAGCCACTGGAATGGACTTAACATAAAGATACCAACCCGAAATGAAAGGGGTCTCCATCTGGGATTGCTATTGTTCTTTTCTTTTTCTTGGTTTCTATTTGATTACCGAGGAAATTTGCTGGGGAAAATTTCTTGAATTTTTTGTATTCTAAAATTTCAATTTCTTATTGGTTTTTACTGATCAGGATGTTTCTCAATTGTATAGAGGTGACATGTTGTGGAATATATTTATGAATTCAAGGATTAAAAAAAAAAAAAAATGAACAAGGTGATTTTGTGTTTGGTAGCCATGAAAATTGAAGAAAATCAAAGAAAATCGGATTCCTAATTTTAATTTCCACCTTTAAAATTTCAAAATTAAAATTAAAATTATTTTTATTTTAGTTGGGAAATGCCAACTTGGCATTTAAAAATATTTATTAAATATTATTTTATTATTTTATTTGCCATGTCAGCATTGTATGTGCTAACTGTGTCCATTATTTGCTACATAAGCATTTTCCTCATTGTATGTGCTAACTGTGTCCACTATTTGCTACATAAGCATTTTCCGTTAGTGAGTTAACGGTAAGGACCAAATTGACTGTAAGTTGAAAATAGCAGGGACCAAATTGACTGTTAACAACATGTAGGGACTAAATTGACTATGACCTCAAAACATAATGACCAAAATAGTGTTTTCGCCTTGATGATATTGCTGGGTTTGAGAAAATGGTGATTTTGAGATTTTTAATTTTTGGATTTTAATTTTTGGGTTTGTGTTCTTAGATTTTGGTTTGTGTTCTTGTTTAAGACACACTTAGATCTCAATTCATGTAATTTTTAGTTTTTAATTCTATTTTTAATTTTTTTTATTTAGTTAAAATTAATAAATTAAATTTTTTTGTTTAGATGCTGACGTAACATTTTTTTAATGCCAAAAAACATTTTTTATTATTAATTTAGGCCACGTGGACATTAATTTACTATTATTTATTCATATCATTTGTCACGTTAGCTTTCTTTGTTTCTGATGTAATGGCAGGGACCAAAACGAGAAGCGTTTTTTAAGATATGAACTAAAAGCGGTAAAAATAAAATGTAGGGACTAAAATGGAAATCGCTTAAAAATGTAGGGACTAAAAGTGACTTTTCGCCTAAATTTTAATAGTTTTTCAATTCATCAAAAAAATGGGGAAGGTCCAATTTAGTGTTGCATTTTCAATTTCATATACTCAATTTCATATACAAGCCAACATCATATACTCAATTTCCATTTGGTAGGAAAAAAAAAGGGGGAGGGGGAATTACTTATGACTGACTATTTTTCAATGAAATATACTTTTTTTTTTTAAAAAAAAAGATAAACTAGAATAATAATAAAAAAAAATCATTTCATTGTATTTTTTTCCCTCTTTCCTTTTGTAATGGAAAAAGTGCAAAATGAATTGGTTTTGCATAGCTGTGAACTTAGATCACAATAAATGTTAATATAATTGTATAAGTAAGATATTTCAAAAATACAATTTTAATTTGTGAAATATAAATACAACCTTTTATTCAAAATTTATAACTAAACGTATAATTGGAATAATTATTTTATTACTATATCTTTTATTCCAAATAATATGAATTTGTATTTTTAATGCAATATCTATTGAGTGTACCAAATGTGTCCTAAAATTTATAAAAATTAGTTAGCGATCCACCTGTGATAATTCTACAACAAAAATATCATAGAAAAATTCAATCATATGTAATTAAGAAATTTGTAAACTAAGAAAATAAATTGTAAGACTATAATTCATATGGTTTAATTTCCTTCTTTCACGTTTTATGACTTAATTTTCATATTTCTCTATCAAAGGGAAGTTTCTGCATAGGGATGGCAATTTTACCCCGCTTCGCTTGACCCGCCCCTCCCCGCTTCGCCCCGTGCAGGTTTTTCCCGCCCCGCAAAGGTGATGGGGCAGGGATGGGGCGAGATTTTAGACCCGCACCACGAGGCGGGGTGGGGATGGGTTTACACTTTTTAGACCCGCCCCGCCCCATCCCCGCCCCGCATTAATAAGGGTTAAATTGTAATTTTTTCATACCCTAAAACCCTACTATTTAAACAAAAATATCATCAACTTATTTTATTCTACCTAACGTGGCTCTACCTCTTTTTTCTCTCTAGCAAAGTTGGAAATAAGGTACAAATTTTAACGCTTTCTTTTATCTTTATTAGAAACAAATTTATATACTATTGAATTACTGATTTCATTCATGATTCATACGTCTTTCTCAACTTATTTTTCATCATGAACATAATATAATTTTTTTTTTTAATGAGGTACGGGTTTGAGGCTCTAAATATTTGTTTGCGTCATTGTTTTTGTAATTTTGTGTGAGCATTTGGCTGTTAATATAAGGTACGTCGTCACAGACTATTACCCAGTTACACACACCCCTCTTTTCTCTTAACACTTGGAATTCCTATTAGGATTTCACTTTGCTTAACAACACTGCTTCTTTATGCTTGTCAAAATCCATATCTATTTTGTGAGTTGGGTTTTTGTTTTTGAATTTTCATGTTAGAAATATGAGGTGGTGAATGGAGAACAAGATGATGAGGAATATATTTCCCTATTGGTTTGATTGCCGATATGATGGCATCAATCATGTATTAGCTCTAGCTGATCATTCTCCTCCACACAAAAATTATATACAATTTAATTTTGTTTTCTATATTTTTATTAAAAAATATAAGGTACAGGTTTGAGACTTTGTTCCATTTGCTAAAAATTACTTTGATTTGATAAGATAAATTTATTTATAATTTAAAGTATATTTTTATTATTGAAATATGTCATTTTATTTGAAAAAAATGGTAATAGTTGTAGGGAAAATTGATAAGAAATAAAGTTTTACGAGGTAGGGCGAGGCTTCGTGAGTCTTCGTGGGGCCTTAAGGGGCGGGGATGGGGCAAGAAATTTTCCCCATCATGCGGGGCGGGGCGGGGATGGGGCAAGAAAAATCCATGCGGGGCGGGAGCAAAGATCCCATCCTTCGGCCCCGTCCCGCCCCGCCCCATTGCCATTCCTATTTCTGCACACTATATGCATGAGACAAAAAATAAAACAAGAAAAGAAAGAAATAAATAAATATAAGGAAGGCAGGCAGGAAGCAGTGTTACATGAAAACTACATTCAACAAAAGGCAATTAACTTCAGCAAGAGTTGGTCATATTCTCTACTCACAGGCTTGAGACTTGCATTTGTAAACCATCTTTCCTACCGTACCAATAGCTTGCAAATCCAAATACAACCATGATCATGGTGATCAGAGGAAGTAAATTGATTCAAATACTAGTATTTTGTCTCACTGGGCTTCACTGGATGGAAATGGCGTTGACTGGTGCGGTACCGTGCATGGATAGTGAACAGGAGGCTCTTCTCAAGATCAAAGAAGGCAAGGATGTTTCAGAACTCTTCTCTTCGTGGACAGCAGAAGAAGATTGTTGCAACTGGAGAGGAGTTGGATGTGACAACACAACTGGTCATGTGACCATGCTTGATCTCCACAGTTGAGACCCATCCAGCAAATTGCTAGGTGAGGTAAGTCCTTCTCTGCTTGACTTACCATATTTGAGATCTCTAGACTTGAGCCTCAACGATTTCCAGCAGACTCTAATTCCAGAGTTTATATGTTCTCTTAAATATATCGAACATCTCAACCTATCTAATGCCAATTTTCGAGGAACCATTCCCAGTAGTCTTGGAAACCTCTCACACTTAAAGTCTCTGGATTTGAGTGGAAATGGCCTTTTTTATTTAAGAACCGAAAACCTCAGTTGGGTTTATGGTCTTTCTTCTTTGGAAGTTCTTGCTCTAGGTGGTGTTGAGATTAGCAATGCAGAGGATTGGCTTGATGCAGTAAATATGCTACCTTCTCTGGTAGAATTGCGTTTATTCTTTTGTAAACTTCACAAGCTTCCTCAAAATTTGCATCCTGTGAATTTTACTTCTCTTAAAATCCTTGATCTCTCGTTGAATAATTTCAGTTCTACAATACCAGATTGGTTGTATTACATTGGTCATAGTCTTGTTTACCTTAATCTTTCAAGATGTCAGTTACAAGGTTTGATCCCGGATGCTTTCGGGAACCTGACTTCTCTCATGTCTCTTGATCTCTCGGGGAATAATCTCAGAGGAACAATACCTTTAACTTTAGGCCTTTTTCAAGAACAAGGCGAGCTTAACAGATCTTCATCACTGAGAGAATTGTATCTTTCCAGCAATGATTTGACTGGGTTCTTAGAAGAAAGTCTTGCACGGTTTTCGCAACTGGTTGTCCTGGATGTGGCTATGAATTACATGGAGGGTAATATCACGGAAGCTCAATTCCAAAAATTCAGTAGCTTGCGGGTGTTAGATCTTTCTTCAAACCGGTTAGCATTGAAAGTGAGTTCTAACTGGATTCCACCCTTTTAACTTGAAACCATAGGTTTGAGGTCCTGCCTACTAGGCCCGAAATTTCCCCAGTGGCTTCGATCACAAAAGAATTTTTCTGCCATTGATATCTCTCATGCTGGAATTGCAGATGTCGTGCCAGATTGGTTTTGGAACCTTTCTTCCAGGATCATGTATATGAATCTGTCTTTCAACGATCTCAAAGGACATTTGCCAGATTTTTCATCGCAACTCCAACTTTCACAACTGGATTTGTCTGGCAATATCCTTCAGGGTCCCCTGCCTCGTTTCTCCACCAACACGAGGGTATTATTTTTAGCTAATAATTCATTTGTTGGACCTATTTTGAACTTATGTGGAATATTGTCTATAAATAACTCCCTGAGTTATTTGGATTTATCTTTAAATCTTTTATCGGGAGAGATTCCAGATTGTTGGAAATATGGACACAATCTGATAGCTCTAAACTTAGCTTATAACAATTTGTCTGGACAAATTCCTAACTCAATGGGTCAATTAATACATCTTAACACATTGCGATTGGATATTAATAGTCTGTCGGGGGAAGTGCCTTTATCGTTGAAGAATTGCACTGAGTTGACCGTTTTGTATCTTGCGGATAATAGGCTCTCGGGTAACATACCAACATGGATTGGTGAAAATTTACAGAACCTGAAATTTCTTTCATTACGTTCTAATTCATTCAGTGGAAATATTCCCTTGCAGCTGTGCCAACTGAAATATTTGAATCATTTGGATCTTTCACACAATAATTTATCTGGGAGTATTCCACCATGCGTCTTTCTTGGCATGACTTCCTTTGTTGACACTATTCCTGACATGAATTATCCTTATATGCCCTATTCTGATAGTGTCAAACTCACATTCAACTCCAGGGAGTTTACCAGGGAGTTTATTAGAAACAGCAATTATCCTAATTATCTGCCCAACATTCTTGACCTTTCATCTAATAGCTTGTTGGGAAAGATTCCCACAGAAGTAATGAGCCTAGCAGGACTGCTAGTTTTGGATTTGTCAAAAAATCAGCTGGTCGGAGCTATCCCACCAAACATCGGTGAAATGGCACATTTAAAGGCTCTTGATTTATCAAGTAACCAACTTTCATGCACTATGCCAGCTGGCTTGAGAAATATGCCCCTCTTGGAGTTTTTCAGCGTGTCATTTAACAACTTGTCAGGAGAAATTTTACATGGTCACCGGTTGAAGACATTCGCTAACTCGTCCTATATAGGAAATCCTCATCTTTGTGGGTTTCCGCTTTCAAAGATGTGCACAAGTAATGAATCATTCGGAGATCCACATTGTAGCATTGAAGAAGGAGATGAAGAAAAGCAAGGCATTCAAAAAGAAGTGCAGCATGGCTTTGAGATACCTTCCTTTTATTTAAGCATGGGACTTGGATTTATTGCAGGGTATTGTGGATTTTGGGGCTCTTTGCTGCTGAGTAGATCTTGGAGGTATACTTATTTCCGCTTCTAGGGCAACATAAATGACAAAATTTATGTGATGGTGGCAGTTGGAGCAGCCAAGTTGCAAAGGAAGTTTCAACACCAACAAGCTCCTAAGTAAAAGGTCGTCAATAATTATGGTCAATGCTCACCTTTGCGAGTAGCTTCTTTATGTCTTTATGTATTAAAAGTGTTGAATAACTTGAATTGAACTATCTTGGATTCTTGGAATATGCTTCCAATGCTTGCATTGTCATAACTTCTACTGTCAAATGAAGTCTATTTTAAATTCAAATCAGAATCATTTGCAGCAAACTAAAATGGCAAGGGCATTAACTCCGTTCCAACCCACACCATATGTAAGGATAAATAATTATTTTGTAGTTGTAGTATGATATACAAGTTGTTCTCTAAAATTTATTGAAAATAATTTGTTTTTCCTAAGGTCTCGTTTGGGAGGAAGAAATGGAATGGAATGGAAAGGAACGAAAAGAATAATTTTAGAATATTCTTCCCTTCCTTTGTTTGGGAGTTTCAATGGAGGGAATGAAAAATCATTCTCCTTATTTTGGAGTTTAAGTGAGAGAAAATGAAATAGATAAGAGGGAACACTCACTTTTCTCTATTCCCTTAAAACCTCAAATTTTCATTCCCTCCGAAATTGGGAGGATTGGGAGAAAATTGAGTTAGATTTAATGAATTTTTTACTAAAACTCTCAAAATACCCCTATATATTCAACATTTTATTTTAAAATATGGGTCTAATAGTAATATTGTCATAAAATAATTTCATTTCATTCCCTCCACGTTACTCCCAAATAAGATTACTTACATTTCATTCATTTTCATTCCTTTATTTTAAAACATTCAATCAAGGTTACTTAATTCCATTCATTTTCCTTACTTAAATACATTCCATTCCATTCCATTCTTTTCCATTCTCTTATGATCATTTCATTCCATTCCCTTATGAACTCCCAAACGAAGCCTAAAAATTAAACAATTTCTAAAATTATTTTCCTTCTTTTTATCTCTATCAATATATCATTGTATTATTTTGGGTGTGTTTGATTAAACATTGAAAATTTTAAAGTTATAGAAATGAACGTTGGTATTTGTTGTGGGTTTTTAAATAATTACCCATTTAAGCTCTTTGAAAGATAATTAATTAATTACTACACAAAAATTCTACAAGGAAAAACCCATTGTAGCCCTTATACTATTTACTCCTTACAAGTCAATTATCTAGTTCTGAATTTCAGGTTTTAATTACTTTTATTTTGAAGAGTTTTATTTTATCTTTTACTTCACCTTGAAATAGTTTTGAAATGCAGGAGACCAAGACTTTGGTTTGGACTACAATAATAGTAAGAGTTAAGATATCCACTTGGTGAAACTACAGCATCTAGGACTCAATTTTTATTATATAGTACTAGACAAGACATTAATTAATTAAAAAAATTATATAAAAAAAAAGATATATTTTAAAAATACTCTCAAAATTTTAGTGATCCATTTGAAATTTAATAATATTTTATCTAAACTAAATTATCAAAATATCTTTCTCAAAATAAAAAATAAAAAAATATATATATTATCGAAATACAAACATATATTGAGCTACTTGGCATAAGGATGATGATATGTAATGTGTAAATTTTATTATATAAAAATACAACATTACTATAGATGGTCAAAAATTAACATAAAATTTTATTTTATTTTAAAATTCTTAAAAATTTTTGAAATAGAAATTTAGTTAGAGTAGAATTTTAAATTTCACCAAATTAATAAAGTTTTACCTAAACTATAGTTGAAAGAGAATTTTAACCTTCTTGAAACTTAGTTAATAGACTTTATCGTAGAGTGAACTATCCAAATAATAAGAAACCATTTGTCTAAGAAAAAAAATAGATGAGTAGAGACGTCTTTTTTAGACCTATAGGTGAGACAAATTAACATAAGATAGAGACACCACAATGTGGCCCAACATTTTTTTTTAGATAGGTAGATAGTGGGGAGAGGAAGGTGGGATCAATTCAACTCACAAACATGAGACACTACAAAATATTTCATTACCATTGAACTATCTTGTATTCCACAACATTTTTTAAACCTAACAAACCGAAGAGATGATTTATTTTTATTTTTGAGGAAAAAGAGACAACGTTTAAACTAAGAAAAATGTGAAATAAAAAATCAATAAGTAGATAATACTAATCATTAAAAAAATGGGTCTTTTTAAAAATGTCAGTGACTTATATTGTGCATTGGACGAGATTTAAGGCTGACGTGTGACTATTTTAAAACATGTAACATATTTGTGTTGTGCTTAGTGCACAAGAACGCATGCCAAACCCAGCCCGAGCAAGACATGATACCCCCTTGCTATGTTGCAAGCGAAAAAACAACAAATACAGTAGTAATATTAAATGGTTATGGTTGCTTCATGCTTGCCAAAACACCCACCTGGAGCTTGCTTAATGGTCATTTTTCTTTTTGTAGATGATCTCGTACTTACCAAGCTGAAAGGGGATCAAAAGAGGATAACAACATATTAAAGTTAGTAGCTCAAGCTATTAATTGAGAGGGTGGGTAGTGGGTACAAAGAAAAGAAGTGATAGCATTAGGCAAATCTGGGCGAAAAGGAAGATATTCAGAAAACAAAGGTCAAAAGGGTATAGGTCTTCAATCGGGTTGAGTTTCATGGGTGAATCCCACCAAACCCAATATCCAACCAAGCATTTTAGTCCTCTTTTTTTTTTTTTTACACCCACATGCTTTTTTGAGAAACCACCTGTGAAGGGTCGTCAAACCAGGCCAGGTCAGATCGGTTAATCAACTTGGACAGATGGGTGAACAACCTTATATAAGCCTTTGTCGAATTCAAACCACATCTCATTTTTATGTTTCATTTTATGCTCCATCAATCACAATTTACCACACATTCATTTCACTTTTATTATAAAATACCCTAAGTTTAACAAGGAAAAATAATCAGACACATATCATACCATAAGTAATATAGCATAAAATAGAACACAAAAGATGTGATAAGTAATGGAGCATAAAATACAATACAAATAGATGTGACAAAAGTTATATTTGTAATCTCCTCATTAGTATATATAATATATGGATTTTACTAATGTGTGTCCTAATATATTACCTAGATATTGTGTCACAAACATTATTCGGGTTTTAAGTGACATCACGCCATAATAGTCACCACTCACTCACCCACAAGCCCGTGAGAGGCCTGCTCCAAACTCATAAGATACTATCTCCACATATGTAATACATCTGTCATTTTATTAGATAACGGTAGATATATAAGTAGTTGGCAATAGATGGAAAGAACAACTTGACCAAAAAAAAAAAACAGTATAGGAAAGAAAATCCTGATTCAGAGCCCCCTATTCAACCACTTCATTTGCTTAACAAGGCCGAAAATTTTGCAAGGAAATCCCACAAGCAGACGCACACACATCCATCCAAATATCAACTTAAAATAAAGATCAGAGAGGCACGTTGACATGCCCGAAACAACCAAATAACCTATCTAGAACCACCTCCATCCATTCCCTATTATTTTACTAGGACTTGCATCATAAATAAATAGCACCTCACATTACTTTTTAACCTTATGCAAGGAAAGCATCCACTAAGAGACTGAACAAAGCAAAATCGGGTGAGATTCTAAACTGAACTAGTTTTACACATAAAAGAAACGAAGGTTATACAAGGTCAAAAACCTCTTTATGAAAAATAACTGTACAGTATTGACTGCTCTGGTGATCGAAATTAGAACTTATGGGTGCAGATAATCGCATGAGGCTCCCTTCTTGCAGTGCCCACTCTCATGGAACTTGCACACTCTTTGCCCTTTGAAAGAAGGCCTAGAACCTCCTCCCCCTCCACCACCAAATGATGACTGTCTGTTCCAAGGTTTACCACCACCATGACCAGAGTCTCCACCATGAGAAACCCTATCCCTTTGGTTTGTGAACCTGTCTCCATTGTTGCCTGCATTCCCAGTGGGTGCCACCCAACCCGGGTTTGCATTTCTAGGTGGTGGCCCCTGACCAGGAGCAACCCAACCAGGATTCGCATTTACTGGTGGTGGAACTTGATTGGGCGGGACCCAACCAGGACCTGCATTTCCAGGTGTTTGAACGGGTGCAACCCATCCCGCAGTTGCATTTCCAGGTACTGGCCCCGGACCAGAAGCTCCCCAATTCATGTTTGCATTTGCTGGAACTAGTCCTCCCCAGGGCATATTCTGATTCCCTGCCATTGGACCCCAACTAGTATTTTGATTCTCTGGTCTTGTTCCAGCTGTTTGATTCTCAGCGACACCCATGCCCCACGTTTGTGGGGGTGGAGCTGGAGGCTGAATGTTTGATTGATTCACTGGAACTGGATGTCTCCAAGAATCGGATGGAGGCAAGCCTGAGAAGCCTGCTGAGGGGAAATTCCCCACCGGATTTCCTGTGCTGAATGATGTTGCAGAATTGTGGACAGATTGAGAATTCCCCCAGTGACCATGAGTAGCTGGTTGTGCAGGCATATTAGCAAGATTATTTGGTTCTACCTTCTGGGATGGAGCACCCCCCCAACCTTGAGTTTCAACTGGATGATTATTATTAGCCACAGACTGAACCAAATTTTGGAAATTAGTGACAGAATTCTTCATATCAGCACCAGGACTTATTGATTGAGCATGCATTTGAAGAGTGTCTGTAGAGCCTGCTAGCATACTCTTTTCTGGCTTTGGTATTGGGGTCACTCCAAGATGTGAGCTTGCACCGTTATTTTCAGAAACTCGCAATACACTCTCGGGGATAACTACCGCAGGAGAATGCAGTCCTCCATTTCCTGCTGAGAATGAACTGGCTCCCATGACAGAATCAGCAGGCTGAATAGGATTTTGGAACCACTTATTTTCATAAGGTTGCCCCTTTGTTGCACTCGTGGTAGATTGGGGAGTAGGAGAAGGAAGATTTGTTGAATCATTTTGATAATTAGAACTTCGCCCATCAATAGAAATCTTAGGGACCTCAACTGACAAAGTAGCCAGCATGCTTGCAGGAGATTGTGAACTCAGAGCAGCACGATTCTGATCAAAGTTTGATCTTTCACCAATTTGACCTTCAATACCATGCTGTAAGGGTGCTCCATGGGGTTTACTGGAATACGAGGAAGGAAGATTTAAATTGTGCACCCCTTGGGCCTTTAGAAAACTGTTATCCACCAAGGGTGGGTCTAACTGGAATTTTCCATCCAATGCATCAGTCAAAAGTAGAGAATTGTCTTGATTCTCAGTAATTCTCCAAATCCTCAGATCAACAGGAAAATATCCAGTGTTGTTCCATTTACGCAGCTGCACCATCGAAAATGGTCCCTGAACTTTTCCAGAAGGATCCTTATAATGCCACATTTTTTCCGTTTCATTGATTGTGACGGCAGATTGTGCCACGGTGGTGGAGAGAGATGCTTCTGCAGCAGCGGAAGTTGGTTCAGACTTTACTGCAGATTGGGTCTTACTAGCATCAATTTCCAAGCTTGCAGCTATTTTTTGTTTCTCCCAACTGTTAATTTGCTGAGTTTCTCTGTCTCTTCCTTGATTCCATTCATTCAATATCTCGCCAACACCAGTAGTATCATCTCCCTTATGAGAGAACCCTTTATTAGACATATTCCTGGTTAAATCTCTATTCCCAGTAGAATAATTTCTTGTCCCACTCCAGGAATCACTAAATGCAGGACCTCCTGTTTGTGGAGAAACTGGTTCCCTTGGTCTCCTGCCAAAGCCAGTACCCCTTGGTCTCATGTAGGTTTCTGCATGCACCAGAAGCAAAATCCTATTTAGTAAATGCCGTATAAAAATGAAAAACAATAGAAAAGACTTTTTTATATATATAAGTAAAGTATAAATAAATAAAAAATGGAAAAGACTTGAATTAAAGACTTAAAAAATGAGAGGACCTTGTTTCTTATCATCTGTTTCACCTCCATCTTCTTCAGACTCATAACTTGGATCCATATTTGGGTCAGCATGTATTTCAGGAATTTCCTCCAACCTACGCTGGCGCTCCTCAGGTGTCTTGAGGAGCTGCAATTTTTCTACACATTCTCTGAGCGTGAAAAGAAGTCAAGGATAACTTAAAGTATTCTGAGATATATTGGCAATTTCCATTACAAAGGAACATACAAGGGGTGTCAAATTACAAATAATAACACAAAAAAAGAAAAGATTGCATGATGAAGATGCTGTAGCTTTATGAGACCTTTTTTCTTTCTAAATGGTTTTGCCAATCTTTCAACCATCATACCTGATTTGGGCTCTCTACCTCAGGGATGAAGGACATGACAAAAGACAGAAGAGTTAAGATCAGTTAATACCAAACTCCCAATAACAAAGTATACCTAGCTAAAAAATGAGCAGACATGTGAAATTAGAAGATAATTCTATGGCAACATCACCAAGCAAAAGTTGCTTATGTACAATGTTTAGTCTTTCAAATGAATCTAATTCGTACCATTTGAATCCATCCAAGTCTTCAAATCCTAAGAAAATTTTCAACATAGTAGAACTTATCTTCCTTGAATTCTGAGGCAGACATCCCTACTCCAAAGGATGTGGTAAGGGCCAAGGGTAAAGCTACAACAATACCCATTTTAATTTTGCAATCAAAGAGGAGACATGCCACATAGCCAGACCAGGGATTCAGCTCATCTAGCATTCTTTCATTTTATTTTTTTTATAAATACTAAAATTCTTTTAAAATTAAACTCTGAGTATATCACAAATTCTGCTCCAAACTCCCACTAAAGAACAAAAAAATTGAAAAAAATTACCTATAGGATCATAAATACATAAGCCCAACAAAGGCGTAAGCAGCAGCCACAACTACAACAAAGCCTTGGTCCAAAAAATTTGGGGTCGGTTATGAATCCTCAACAAACACAGCAGAAGTCTCAAATTACTCCTGATTAGCAAGCCATACACACACCCAGTGAGCTTTGAACCCACAACTTCACCCTCCAACTTGTTCTTAGAGGGAGAGGAGGTCACATTTTAGCCAGAGCTCAATGATTGAAAAGACTAAAACATGTAAACTTTTCTTTTTTTCCAATTAAATGTTTCAAATTTTAGTTTACACTTTGATCATAGCATATCTACATATTAACAAATTAAAACAAATAGTAGATCAGTTTCATCACATAGGCAAGTAATAATCAAATGTCAGTTGAGTCATTCCTTGAGAAGGCTAAAATAGGCACAACGCTAAAGTCATTTTACTACATGTTAGGAACTTTTCTTTTATGATTGGCAAGTTACACACACACCCACCTCACTCTCCACGGTGGTTGTTCAAGGAGAAGAGGTACCATTTGAGCTAGAGCTCGTTTGGCAATTAGAAACTGCAAACTAGGAAATAGCAAGTAATACAAAGCAATCCAACTGCATAAACTGTGAAAACAAAAAAGCGTTAAAGAGTAAAGGATATTCCTTCCTACGCCCTTTTTCACTAGCTCGATCACGAAGATGACTGAGTCGCACTATCTCTGTTTCCAGCCACTGCATTAAATTGAGAGCATAATTCATCAGAAGGAAAAAGTTCTAGATGTTAAGTTATCTAATATCAACACAATAAAGCAATATTAACAATGAAGAAATATTAATTGGGGATGTACAAGCCATTTATTCAATTCACACTAGAATCAATTCAAACAGTGAATAAAGTATAAGTTAAAATTGTCTCTAAAGATGTAAATGACACATTTGAAGAACTAATCACTCTGGATTAATTACGAAGTAAGCTTGGCAGATGTCACTAGGTATATTAAAAAAATTGTATGTTCTATAACATCTATCCTGATGAAGATTTTGGCAGAGGTGAATCACTGGCCTTTGGTTCTGACCTTGTCAAAAGCAAAACTAGGGTGGTGATAAGGAAGGTTTAGGAAAGTGAATCCCACCAAGCCACACCCTGTCCTATTTAAAGGATATCTGTAACCTGAAATACACCTCCCACCAATAGGTCCAGTCTGAGTAGGATGGGTTGCTAAAATACAAACACAAGTACACAACTAAGGTAGGATAAACCTCTTAGGATCGAATGGCATCTCCATCCCCACAAAAAAGTTGTAGAAAGTGAGATCATAGATTCAATCCTGGAAGTGCACAAGTTGAATTTACTTTTTTCCCTCTTAAAAAAGGGGTTGATAGACCCATTCCAACGCCAATTGCTAAATCCCAAACCATGAAAATGTTACAAGGTCTTGCTGTATTTCTGTGACATAATATAACTAACAAGATGAAGAGTTTGGTGAGTGCAAGTCACTAGGTCATGGTTCTCACCTTCCCAAAGATAAACCTAGGAAAAGGCAGGATTTGGATACTAGAGCCCGCCTATCCCCAATCTAATAAGAAGGATATCCAAACCCTAGCATGCACCTCCTACGTGTTTTTCAATAGGCTTAATCAGATGTTTAAATCTAAACTTGATTAAGTTTGGTTAAACCTGTTCCAAACCCATATCATTATACTCCAACCCATTGCAACAAGAGAGAGCTATGAAAGAAACCTTTTTTTTTTTTTGCATAGTAATTATAATTCAACACCTGCCTGAATTTATTCCCATGATCTAATCCACCACACCATACTTGTAGGGGTGGAAGTACACACAATTTTCCTATGAGAGAGAGAGAGTGCACCTCCTAGAATCTTCCTCCTAGGGGGCAACTCAACCGTGTGTAAACACAAATTTCTTTTTGATAAATAAGTAATACTTCATTAATTGAAAAGGAAAGTAACACAAAAAACCAAAGCACACAGGCTGTGTGCCAAGGACACAACCAAAAAACTAAAGTGCTTGAAAATTACAACAATCAATCAAATCAGCCAGGGAAAGGGTACCTTATCAAAAATGGCTTACGCCTGAACTCTAAAAACATTAATCTCTTGGAGTTTAGACATATGCTCTTAATACTTTTTTTGCCATCCATTTTTTACTTTTTTATTGGTAATTTCATGAGCATCTAGTCTTGAACCCTCAACATCACCCACTCCACCTTATTCTTACTTACATGTTTGAGCTAGAGCTCATCCCTTTTCAACTAACACTCCATTTGTTTCAAAGTAAAATATTTTCAGGAAAATATTTTACACATTTTACCATGTTTGTGTTGATGTAAAATCTGGTCAACTGTAAAATATTTTCCGGTCAAACTGTAAAATTAAGGCAAGAAGAAGTAAAATATTTTAAGCTTGAAATTTTGGTAAAATATTTTATATTTTACAATCTCTCATGCGTAGAGATGACATTCACAGACCAGCCACTCCCAACTCTCACCCAAGCCTGACAGGGGGAGCACCCACTAGCAACACAACCTTCAACGCCACCCGCCTCCACTCATCTCTGGTGACAAGTCCGGCGACCACTACACATGGATGATCTCAAACAGCCCACTGACAAACCACAAGAATCAAGGCTCAATACCCTCTGTCAGATGCCGCTCTTCTCCTTCACCGGTAGGCCCTGTCGCTGTTGCAAAAATCAGTGTCTCTCCACTGCAAATTGCAATTTGTGTTTGCTGATCTGTTTTTTTTTTTTTTTTTTTCTAAGCCCTGTAGATCTGGGTTTGTTTTGTACAAATCTCTACTGCTAGGCCCTGTCATACAAAAATTCTGTAGGTCTTCACCGGTGTCATGCAAATTTGAGTTTTTTTTTTTTTTTTTTTTTTTGGTATGCAAATCTGTGTTTTTTGGCTTTTTGCATATCTGATTTTTTTTTTGGTTGCAAATCTGTATTTTTTTTTATAGCTAATTTGAGTTTGGGTGGTTTGATTCATGGCTGTGTTTCTCATTAAAATTTGAGAATTCAACTTAGGATGATGAGAATTTTGAGTTTTGGTTGTTTCTAATTAAAGAATTTCTTTTTTCATTTAACCATGAAACAGACACTTGCAAATGAATTTTCAGGTACAAACCCAAACACTGTAAAATGAAAATATTTTCCGTAAAATATTTTCGGTGTAAAACATTTTACATTTTAAAATATTTTACATCAAAACAAATGGAGCGTAAGTAGAAAAAACGTGATCTCTAAGCAAATGGTTAGGGTGTCTACAATGTTTCTCACCCGGTATTTTCCTATGCCAATACATCTTATATGGTGGGAAAATTTAATCTAGTTTTAAAACATTGAGCATAGACATACAACCAGCAAGAATCTAAGGGAATTAAAGTTGACAAGAAAGCAAACTTACATCTTTGACCCTGGCCTCTTGGAGTGCCATTGCTTTTTCCTGAAGGTCTCCCTAAAATCAACCATTTGACTTTCTCAGCACAGGGTTTAGATGCTTAATAAAAATAAATTTGGAGATAGAGCATAGAATTACCACAGTCAACCGGTTGATAAATCCACATTTTATGCTCTGACGTAGACGCTTGCATTCGTCCTAGAGACAAAAAGATGAAATGAATTGATTCTTTAAACAAAAGGAATAACAGTCACATAAAACATCAAATCCTCACTCCTAATAATTTCCAATGACTGCATATGCTAGAAATTTGGACTCAAGTTTTTTCAATTAAAGGACAAAACCAATTAAACAAGCCATTGAATGCCAACAAGACTGCTCATTGCCCTTGTTGTAACATTTATTATCACTAATAGGTTATTTAAATTTTCACTACCATACATGAGGAGGGATATTCCCACATCCAAATTTGGAGATTCCAAAAAAATCATGTATTCCTTTAATATCCATTGTATGCCAATATTAAGGGTCTGTTTGGGATCCATTTATTTTGCTGAAATTGGAAACTTTTTGCTGAAAGTATTGTAGATAAATGTAATGTTAGTTGAAATAGTACAGTGGGATCCATGAATAATATCAAAAAGTGCAATGAAACGCATAAATAGTAGCAAAAATAAGCTGAATAGTTAAATAAGTTGACAAAAAATAAGCTAGCTAAACAAACACTAAACCAAACAAAGTTGAATTTAAAAAATGTTCATTGGAAAGGTAAATTGGAATCTATATCCCTCTTTTCTCTCATCACAAAAACGAAGGTGGAAAATACAAATAACAGCTGAAAAGTTCTTTGCTGAATCACCTCAGTAAACTCTTGATTTGAGATTATGTCAATTGAAATGATCTCTGTCTTGTTTAAATTTAATATTTCTAGCAAAGTATCTGTCATCCTTTTACCAACTTTATATGGCTCGGCAGCTTTGCATGTACCTATCCACAAAATCATTAAGAAACTTTATGATATACCAGATTTTTTCCCCTTGTATGCTCAGATCAAAAATAGCATGCAATAGAATTTATCTAAATAATTACCTGCAACTTGGACCAGCCTATACAAATCTTGCTTCTGGCCACTACCAGAAATCCTTATTCTCACAAAAGAACCAACAACTTTGTCCTGGAACTTTTCCATATCTTCAATTAGTTCCTCCACTAGATTACGTCTTAAGTAAATTAAATTAATGTTGTGAATATCGATGGCTGCATAGTCTTCAAGATTTGATTGAGGTCCCCTCTCGTCGCCTTTCTTACGAGTTTTACGTTTCTTATCTTTACTAGCCTTTACCAAGGAATCAGAGTTCCCATCAGTCTCCAGCTGACTAGTTTCAGTATCAACAACACTCCCTTGAAGATCATCAGCCTGAGAATCCTCTTTTATGAGAAAGTGGGATTCAAGAAGCTTTAACATTTCAAAATGCCCCACACGTGGTTTCCCAAACAGACTTTCAAGCCTTGCATCACAAATTATCTGACTTTTGCGACGAGGATCACGGAGTTTGTTTCTCTTTATATACTCTAGCAAGAGAGCCTGTACATCAAACTGAGATAAAACAGATCTGTCACCAATCTTCATATGCATAACAAACTCCAAAAGCTCTTTTGATGCCCATTCAGCATTGTCAACCATGGATGGACCTCCAGAACCAGTTGCAGCTGAGGCTGATGAATTAGATTCCTTGGTACGGGGCTTCAACCGTCTCTTGCCCCTTCTTCTTTTGGAGTTACTGACTTCTATATTATCAGAAGAACTGTCTGAATCTGACCTCTCATCATTGTTAGCATCATAAAGTTCATCAGGTGATTCCTGTTTACCAGTAGGCACATCGGATCCTCCTTTCCATGGATTTTTAGCTTGATTGAGTTCATCCAAAGTCAGAGACAACCTCTCTTTTAAATCTATCCAGTAGTCTTTGAAGAGATACTCCCAGCTACTTTTGTCATCAAAATCTACTTGACCCTGCATAAGAACAAGAAAGACAGTAAGAAATTTGACATCCAAAAAATTCTGAACACAAAAAGAACAAAAGTAATAATAAGAACACTAAAATGCTCTTATGATCTTTGAAGCAATACAGTACACACATATATATTATAAATAATGAGTTTCCCATCTAAAATTAAGACTTTCAGAAAAACAACAAATAATTTAGCTAATAAAGTAATAAATTTTTTTATTTAAAAAAAAAAGTGGAAAAAGGGGCACAACCCTAGAACATAGGAAGCATATCAGAGAAACACCAAGAGAAAAAAATGCAAATTCTGTAGCACCTATAGACTAAAATTTCATGCCTAGTCTATTACAGAAAGCCATCATCAGTTAAGTAAACAGTCCAATGTACTTGTCATGCTATTCAAGTTTAAAAGTTAGAATGCAATTAGTCCGCTTATGTGCTAGTCCAATAAGTTACAAAAATGCAGTGCAGCTAGAGCAACATTACCCAAGGTGAATGCAGAAACAGTGACAAAAGGCAACAGCAAAAATACACATGACAGTCAATAATAAACCATCATAAACACTGAAGTACATGGCAAACTTGCAAAATAAAACAGTTTAAACAGCCAAGGGGCACCAACATATTGAGCACATATTTTGCATCACTTTGAAGAAATCAATTTTAAATGACAATAAATATTTAGGCAAGGTCTCAATCAATCTATAGGAAAAAGGGAGGGGGGGGGGGGGGGGGGGGAAGGAAGATACTTCATACGTCCTATTGAACCATTAATGTGGATAAATACAAAGGCCAAATATGCTTTAATTCCAAAGACTAGACATTAGTAAACTAAACTCCCGCTACATTATTAATTTTTTACAGCCCTAACAATGAGAATGATCCATTGAAGGAAATGGCAGAACAAAAAATAATTTAAGAGAGAGAGAGTGCAAAGAACACATACCATATCCTTGTTTCCTTGGAGATTGTGTTCAATTAACAATACTGTTTTCATGCATGTCTCACAGAAGCCCTTGTTTCCTCTCACACATAAGATAACTGCATCTTTGATGCACCCCTTGCACAAGGAAAATGTGCATGTATAACACATATAGTTGGCATTCTTCCCACAGCTACTACACAGGTGCCAACCTAAAATCCATGAACATGGTAACACTTCAATTAGATAGAGCTAAGCAACCAAAAATGATACAATCCACAGCTACTACATAGGGCCATTTGGTAACGTTGTTCTACTAACGTTGTTTGTATTTTTTGGAAATACATGTGGGTGAAAAAGTGTGTGGAAATATGTGTAATGTTGTTTAAAAACTGAAAACATGTGTTAAAACACATGTACCAAATGGGCCCAAGTGTTCGTTTGGGTCAGTTGTTTGAAAACATGAGTTTTGAAAATGTAATTTTTAAAATGCAGTTGAGCATTTGGTAAAGTTTGTAAAAGGTTTTGATGCAGTAGAAAACTGCAATATGACAACAGAGTTTTGCTTTTCAAAACGGCATTTTTGAAAAAGAACCCCATGAGCTGCAAAATGCAATTTTTTCCTTTTAAAAAAAGAAAAATAAAAAAAGCAATTTTTTGAAAATGGCAAATGCCAAATTGTATGCATTATCATTCAAAATCTCATGTTTTTTCCCACAAAATAGTGGCACCAAAAGAGATCTAAAAGTCTCATGACATACCCATTAAAATTGAATACAAATAAATCGATATCTACATACAACATTAAGGTGTGAATCGGTTGAGTTGGATGCAGCTATAGGACAACAAAAATGTAACCACACAAATTATTGGTTTGATATCACTAGCATGATTTTGTGAAATGGAACCATTTCAAGCCTCCACCATAAAGTGTGTTAGTGGTCATATTTTCATAAATTGCTCCATTCAAAAGATGAACTTACATATAAAATCCAAAACAAAAGGAAAATGGGACAAATCACTTCTTATGGGACAACCAAATGTGCCTCAAAAGAATCATATCTTGTACTAATTTATTTAAATTTTATAAGATTTTTTTTCTGGGATAAGTAAAGTAAGAATCATAGATAAGTGAAAAGAATTTGTTTAGATAAAAGAGGAAACCTCATGTACACAAAATATGTATATAAAGTTCTCACTTAAAAGCCAAATTTGAAGGAAGGAAAATCAATAAATCTACAAAAGAAATCATAGAAAATAGTTCTAAACACATGAGACTACTCAAACAACAACCTCAACATCAATTTCAACTCAACCATAAACAGCTCCACACCACCAAGAACACAACTATTTCTTTCCCTCCAAATTGAACATGTTAAGCAAAGGGACTAAGCATGTCAAATCAGAAAACCCCCATGCATTAGAAACCAACTTTTCTCCATCATCTGAAACATCCCAAGTCAAAGCTTGAGCATTAAAACCAGCTCTTCCTCACTGCCTATAAGTCTGCAAAGCAGACCGGCAGTAATGTTCCCCATCACCTTAGTCCTGTAATTAGTTGAGCACTATATATGACACCAATTGCAGGTTCTTATCCTTTTCTTGGTGTAAAAAGGAAACCCATGATAAACTTAAACAGAAATTTTTGGCGTAAGAGGAGCTATAAATTAGAAATATTTTGTACTTGGGAACATTTGTTCATTGATCTAGATAAAGCAAACAATAGGGTCCCTAGAGAGGCTATGTGATTGGTTTTGGAAAAGAAATGAGTTCCTATGAAATATATTAAGTTGATTAAGGATATGTACAACAGAGCTGTAACTAGTGTGAGAACAAGTTTCCTATCACTACAAGTTTGCATCAAGGATTAACTTTAAGTCCATATCTTTTTGCACTAGTGATGGATGAGCTCACTAAATCGATCCAAGAGGAAGTCCCTTGGTATATGCTTTCTGCAGATGATACAGTTTTAGGGGATGAAACTAGAAGTGGAGTTAATGTCAAGTTAGAAAGCCTAGAGGCTTTTGATTAAGCAGGACTAAAACGGAGTACATGTAAGTTTAGTAAAAGTAGAAATAGAAATGAAGAAGCAGAAAGACTTGATGGTCAAGAGATACAAAAGAGTGACAGCTTTCAATATTTTGGGTCGATAATTCATAAAGATGGAGAAATTGAAGAGGATGTGAATCATAGGATAAGGGCAGGGTGGATGAAGTGGAGAAGCACATCAAGAGTGTCGTGTGATAGTAGAATACCAATTAAGTTAAAAGCGAAAATTTTATAAGAAAGTTATACGGCCAGCTAAGTTTTATGGGACCGGATGTTGGGCTGTTAAAAAGAAACATATTCATAAAATAAGTGTAGCTTAAATAAGAATGCTAAGATGGATAAGTGAAAATACATAGAAAGACATAATTCAAAATGAGAAAATTCGCCTAAAGATAGGGGTAGCCCCCTATCGATAAAAAGATGAGAAAGAATCACTTAAGATGGTTTGGTCATGTGCAAAGAAGAACGACTAATGAACTAGTAAGAAAGGGCGAGTATATTCAAGTTGAGGGAACAAAAAAATGTAGAGGAAAATCAAAAGGCACATTAGTGAAAGTAATAAAAAAAAAATGACATGCCAATTACAGGAGTAACATAAAACATGACTTTAGATAGAGTAGAATGGAGGCAAAGAATACATATGGCCTACCCCAACTAATATGTTGAGGATCCATAGTTGACGCCAAAAATTTGGGACTACGGCTTTGTTTTTCTTCTTGTTGTTGTTGTTAACATTTGTTCATTAAAATTCAAGGACCTATAATTTTATGGCCCATAGGACAAAGGTCATACAATTTCAGGTGGATGAATACATAACAGGTACCGTTGCAACTGATAATTACAATCCTCTTTACGTCTTTAGTTTGTTACATCACATATATAAGACATCACCCAATTGTAGGTCAAATACCCCCCCCCCCCCTTTCTTTCTCACCACCTTTGCTAGAAAAAATCAAGTAGACCCAACATTCGGTCAGCGAAAGATGATTGCACGACAACCATGTAATCTAAACCTTGTAAATCCTAATTCAATACATCTAAAAAGCCTCATCCCCAACCAATTGGGCTGGCTACTCTCTCTCTCTCTCTCTCTCTCTCTCTCTCTCTCTCTTTTGTTGCACCCTTCTTTACTACTTGTATCTCGATTTTAGGCCTCTCCTTTTCCCTTTCCACACCTTCAACCCTGGGAATGCCAGTTGAAATAATTACATCAAACCTTGAAAAATGCATAAACCCTACTCATAACCAGAAATGATTATACTTCACAATCACATAAGCAACTTGACGAGCTTCCAAAACTTAAACAGCATGCTGGTGAACAATCATACATTGAACTCCCTGTTCCATCACACCAGTCCACGGCTGTTGTGTACATCAAACCTTTTGCAAAAGGAAAAGAAAAAAACAACTTCAATACATATATATACATTTTAATTTGTGGAAATAACTCAGAAGAGTACTAAACATAGGAAGTGTTGAATGTCCTCAATTTTGTGTAACACTCATCTACTAGCACAAATCAAATGCAGTGCAGAAACTAGACTGCAAGTAGAAAGAAGTTTCCATTTTTTGATAATTCGATAGTTACAATGTGGGAGGGGGAATTTGAACCGTGGACATCTGTTGGAAACACTCATCTACTAGCTACAAGGCTCTTGGCAGAAAGAAGTTTCCACTTAATAAACATAAAAAAGCAATCAATACTACAATTACAGCCAAAGTTCATCCCAGTCTAGGCCCTGGGGTTCAAAGATCACAAAAAATATAGCATTACATGTTCAAAGTACAAGAGGGTATTCAAAGAGCAAAACAGCAACCTACCACAATTCCATCGACCCTTGGCTCGAAAGAACGCCTCATCACGATTAATACAAGAAGGATGGTAGGCCTTCGGACATCCCCTAATAATCAACAATCAAAATAGCAAAAAAATCTCATTAAATTGGACATAAACAAAATATCACAAAAGAGAAATGGCAATGATAAATCTCACACCTTCGATCACAAAGCACAAGGTCACCCCCATCAAAGCAAATGAAACAAACGTCCTCTTCCACCCTCTTCCTTGTCGAGGCTCTAGTCACGGCACGAGTAGTACTCTTGCCACGCTTCCTCTTCCCTCCACTGGTCCTACCTGCTTCCACCACTTCCATTTCCTCAGCTGCCTCTGTCTCCTCTGCTTCTGTATTCTCCTCCGCCATTTCCAACTCCTCCTCTGCTGCTTCAGCCTCCTCTGCGTCAGTGGTTTCCTCTGCCACATCAGCCGCATTGTCCTCTGTCTCCATTGCCTCCTCCTCTTCCTCCTCCACCAAGTGCTCCTCAGCCTCTACCGTCTCCTCTGCCAAGTCAGCCTCAACATTTGCTTCCTCCACTGCTTCTGCTTCTACTTCTGCGTCTTCCATCTCATCCACTGGGGCTACTAACTCAGTCTCCTCAGCCACCGCAGGTTCCATTATATCCATCTTCTCTGCCACCAATGGCTCTGCCGAATCCGTCTCAGCAACCGCCATATCCCTCTCCTCTTCCACCTTTGGCTCGACGAAATCTGCCTCCTCAGCCACTGCTAGCTCCACCAAATCCGTCTCCTCTACCATCGTTGGCTCGACTAAAGCCGTCTCCTCAACCGCTGCTGGCTCCTCCAAACCTGTATCATCTGCCGCCGCCACTGGCTCAGCCAAATCCGTCTCCTCAGCCACCGCTGTCTCCTTCAAATCCGTCTCCACAGCCATCTCTGGCTCTGACAAGTCCGTCTCCTCCACCACCGCTGGCTCTGCCGACTCAGTCTCCTCAGCCACCACAGGACCCAAAAAGTCTGTATCTTCCGCCGCAGGGCTTGCCAAATTCGTCGTTTCCTTCGCCAAGTCCGTCACTTCCGTCTCCTCCACCGCCACGTCAGCAACATCCTGAGCCTCATCCTTCTCCTCAACCACCACAGCCACAGTATTAGACTCACCCTGGTCCTTCTCCTCCTCCACCTTCCCCTCCACGGCCACTTCCTCCTCCGCCACGTCACTCACAGCCTTCTCCCCCGTCCCTAAATCCGTATCCGCCACTTCCAAAGCTTCTTCGCCGGCGACCTGCGGCGGTGGCGATTGTTGTGACTCGCTGGCTCCGACGATGTGCGACTCGGAAGCCGACTCAGACTCAGGCTCATTCTCAGGCTCTGGTGCGCATTGTGGGTCGGAGTTCTTAGGTACTTCTGCTTCTAGCGGGTCACATACGATTGCTGCTGAATCTTCCTGAAGAGGAAGAGAAGGTTGATTCAAGTTCGAAGCCTCATCTTCCTCGGTCTCCATCGGAGAAACTTGAAATTGAGATTGAAAGCCCTAGAAAGAAATTGAAACCCTAGGGATTTATCCTTTCCTCTCGTTACTCAGAAATTGAAAATAAACCGAAGCGTAAGGAGCGAAGAGAGTTTCGCAGAGGAAAAAGAAAGAGTTGCAAAGAGAGAGAGAGGGGGTTTTGTATGTTTCCCGATTGTGAAAATATCAGAAAGTCCAGATCTTTCGTCAAAATGACTAGCCTTTCGTTGGGCCTTGTGGTGTTCACCTATTTTATGGGTCCAGGAGTCCAGTGTTGTTGTTGGGCTTTGTTGAATTTTAGATGGGTTGTCAATAATGGGTAAAGCTTGGTTTCAGTGTTCTTGTCCACCGAAATAATAGAATGTGGACACGTAATAAGTATTGATTACGTGTTAACATCCTATAGGTCCAATACATGAAATTACTAGACCAACACACTTTTTAAAAAATTTTGGTATGTACCATACCTACTTAATATTACCATTGACAGTAGATATTACCTTATTTATAAAGTATATTTTATGATAACATATAACTGTTACGACTAAGAACTTAGAGTACAACAACGAAGAAAATGTGTAATTTATCATTTTTATTATTAAATTTTAAACTGCATTCAACGTATATGGTAGTATGTTTTTCACAACAAGTATAACTTGTATAGGAGCGAAACACACATGTTATGAGTGACATACTACATATGCCAAATGTATGAGATAAGTATTAAAGAATATGGGTTATACGAATATATTTCCTAGTATATTACAAAGTTATTGAGTTCAATTCAAATAGGTTACTAGAAATATATTTTTTGGTAAATAAAATAGGGTTTGAACTTATGACGTTTGTTTCATAATGATTCTTTTGTAACATAAGCTTAAGATATCGATTAGTTTTTAGTATAAGAAAAATTGGAACCTAAGTTTCTCATTTGATGATAAGATATGTTACCAATTGACTTAACAACCCACAAGAAATATAAGTAGCAAAAAAAGTCCCCAAAAGTATAAATTAAACCACAATATTTGCTTGGATCCCCCCCCCCCTCTCCCGCCTCACCCATGAGATGCTCTGTTGTAGGGATATAAACAAGCCAAACTGAGTATTAAAGTTTAGAATTATTCTTTTTGTTCTATTTTGAATACTAGCCTAGCTTGAACTTATCAAAAAACTTGATTACATGTTCAACCTTGATTTATTTTATTGTTGAGTAAGCTCGAACTTGTTTACAAGTTACTTGATTAACATATTATTTTCTCATGTATAGTGACACTATAAATGAAGTTTTTAATACCTTCACAAGTCTAGGCTAATATTGGATAAATAAATTGTGGTTGATATTATATTATTTATTTGTAAACTTACAAAAATTTGATTTATCAATATTGCATTGTTAACAATTTTATATATTTTTTACTATAAAATAAACTATTTATATTATCAATAAACTATAAATACTAATTTGATATCTTAAGAATTTATTTTCGAATTCATAATCCAATATCAAGTCTATATAACTATATTTGCATATATGCATACATATAAACAGATATATAACATTGGATTTATTTAAACTAAGCCTTATTACTCATGAGTTTATTCATAAACACATTATTATGTTTGAACCTGATTTATTTAATATTTGAGCCTAAACTTGACTCATTTGGCTAAATAAATGAGCATAATCATTTTTTTTTTCAAACTTAGTCCGAACTATTCATAAACTCTTGGTTCATTTACTGCCCTGCTTCACCGACCATATACGTAACCCTCAATCTCTTCGCACCTTCAATCATCAAATGAATAAAAAATTTTCGTTGGTTTACGATTATCATAGCCGGATTAACCAGTTTTAGTCATTCTACAATCTTCTTGAGAGGAAAAAGCCACAAAAGAATAACCACGCTGTGATCAACGTTTAGACTAATTTATTTATTTATTTGAGATTAACAATGTTTAGACTTTGTGAGTGTTTGGCTTGCGCATTTCCTGGCGTTTTGCTGCGTCCGGTTTTCAGACTTTTTTTTTTTTTTTTTTTTTTTCTGCGCGTGAACAGTAACCTCACATGGGTTCACTGTCACGCACTGTTTAGCACTGTTCATGCACTGTTTAACACTGTTCACGTATTAAAAAATATTAAAAATAAGTCCCACGATACTATTTACACATTTAAAAATTATTTTGCTACAGTGTTTTCAGTTTTCAGTTTTCAGTTTTCAGCAACAATAAGCTCAATCCAAACGGACCCTTTGGATACGCACGATTTATGTACTACATTATGAGAACTGAGAAGAGCAAAGGAATGATAATAAGCTCTTGACAAACAACATGAAGAAGCTAGATGAAAGCGGAAATAGCATTCCTTGATGAATTTCTAGCCCCTACCATTTGTAACACTAGCAATAGCATATTTTGTATGCTCTGCACCCAGCTCTTCGGAATATAAAATTTTAAAGGTTACCACTATTAGCGACATTGAGATAGAAAAAAACCAGAAGCCATAAGTGGCCCAACGGAGTCCAATCAATGTTGTGACCTACAACATAGCATTTTGATAATTGAAACTCCCAAGAAGCCCAGCCTGAAAACAAAGGCCAATAATCGACACTACCCATGACCACTGTGTACCAACAAATGGTATTGCGTTTGAGATTTGCTCCACGTTGAGCTTCTGCAACAGTAAGGCTTGACCTCAGCACTCAATTTACATGAAAGTTGAAAGTTGAAAGTTGAAAGTTTTGAATGCCTTGAAAGTTGAAACCCATGGCACAACCATGCAGAAGGCAGAGACTTGAAGGTAAAATCCTCAACCATCTTCTGGTTAGAGGAAAAGCTGTTTTCCAACTCCATAAGTTGAGCACATTTTCCTGCATTGTCTATTAGCGAAAGATTTCACATTCTAGAGTTCCAACAGATACAGTGATCAAAACCTGTTCAAGGGAAGTCCAATATTTCACCACCGAGAATCTCAAGTTTGCAATGATGATTTTGCAAGCTTCTAAATTATAGCAAATAAACCACCTAATGCACTAAGAGGCATTCTTCGAGGGTTTTATAGTAACACAATTGGAATACAGCTTTTATTAATAGCTAAATCTATTCCATACTCAAGCACAATCATACAAATCCTAACAGAAAAATAAATGCTCCACATCAATATCAGCACATCCCCACCAAATAAAGTTTCAAATCCACTCATCTAAATTCATTAAGTTTCAACTTTCAATTGATCCAAAAACTTAGTTACCGCTGCTTTAAGGTAAAAACATAACAAAGAAAATAGATTGCTAAGCACATGAGCTGCCATTCATTAGTACCTCCTGGGATAGCGATCCATAAACCTGCCAGAAGGACACTCATATGCCAGATGTCCCCGTCCACCACAGTTGTGACAGATCATCAAAGGGCCCATGCAATCCCTGCTCATATGACCCAGCTGCTGGCAGTTCCTGCATACAACATCGCGGTAACCACCACCACCACCACCACCACGAGCACCACCACCACCACCACCACCACCCCGCTCTCCAATAATGTTGGATTTTGGGCATTGCCTAGCTACATGCCCAGCTACATTGCACATGTTGCAGATGGGATCATTTGGACAATCACGTGCCAGGTGGCCCGTCTTCCTACAATTGTTGCATGCCTTTTCGTTTGTACAGTCAGCTGCAATATGACCCTGCTTGTAGCAGTTGTTGCACAACCTCAAGTCCCCAGGAGGTAGTGGGGGAGCAGTGCACTCTCTAGCACGATGACCAGCCTTACCACAGGTGTGGCAGATGCCCTCATTTGGACAGTTGCTGGCCATGTGGCCAGGTTCTCGACAGTTCCAACATAGCGATTTTGTTGTGCATTCTGAAGCAATGTGCCTGGACAGAAAAGAATATGTCAGTATTGAATAAAATGTCCCATTAAAAGATAAAACTAAAGGGGAAATCAATGCTGTTGTATAAGGCAGATTACTGGTGTGAAATGACACAAGTATGATATACCCTATACACATCACCCATAAGGACCTCCTCTCCTTCAACATCCAAGGCTTGAAGGTTTTTTGTTCTCATCTTCCTTCTTTCTTTCTTTTTCTTTTTTTTGTTTTGGGGGGGGGGGGGGGGGGGGGGGGGGCGCTCTCCCTACACTTAGTGCTTACAAGGGGGAGAACTACCATTTGAACTAGAGCTCATTAGATTCAAGGTTTTGTTCTCATATTTTGGCCATCACATAATTTTTAACAGATAGTGAATAGTGATCTATCCTTACAATTTTTAACCTATGGAAACTGGGTATCCCATTGCTGCTGCAAATTAGAAAGCTAAAAAAAGCCTAAAAAATAAATAGATAAAAATCTTTTCTGATACACTGCAGCCAGTGTTATTACCAAAGACCAGCCCTCTCTCAGGAGACAATATTGGTGCAGTAGACATAAAAATAAGGCACACAATGGAGGTGGTAGAGTTGATTGCCATTGATGATAGTGTTTGGCAATAAAAGCAGAGGCATAGCTTATTAAGCTGAAGAGGGCAGATATGCAATAAGGCAGAGGCAGAGGTTGCAGTGAAGTGGAAAAAGCAAATTTGTGATGGGTATTATGGAAGTAGTAATGTAATGGTGCCACAATGAAGGCAACAACATAATGGTGTAACAGTTTGATTGATACGACTGCTTTAAGGTAAGAGGCGGAGGAGGTGAAGAGGAAGCAGATGGTGTGCTGATAATGGTAGTGGAGTTGGTTTGGAAGTGGAGGTAGTACCTCAAATACAGTGCAGGGCAGCAATAATGTTTGCTGGTGGCGCTAGTGGTAAACGAAGATGGTGGTTTTAGGTAGATATGTAGGCTGTAACCATAGCTGCAGTAAAGCAATTATAGGAGGAGGTGGCAGTGTTTGATGAAGTGACAAAAAGAGAGGCTCAAATTTACATATATCAGGATTTAAAGAGTAGAAAAAAAAAACCTTAAACTGACTAATCTCTATTTTCCCAACAATAAATACTCCTTGAAATGTTTGAACAATTAAGTGGGACTAAAAGTAAGTAATGTTTTGAGAAAGTACAGAAGCTTTAACTCCGCTGAACATATATGTTTCAATTACAAAGCAGTGCAAATTAATTTTACTTACCCTGGCAGGCCGCAGTTGTGGCAAATTGCCACATTAGGGCATTCTCTAGCATAATGACCTGGACGTTTGCAATTCTTACATAGATTGTCTCGGCTGGAAACAAAACCAAAAACATTGAACATTGAGAAGAAAATAATGGCATGGTAAAATCTACATCCATAATCAAATTTCTCTCTGTCACCTATTTTTAATCTAGCTGAAGAGCAAAGGAACTTTAAAAGGAATAACATCACAGATAAGATATAACTGATATTTAGTAAGAGAATAGTTTTCCCCCTCCAGATAGAGATTGATCCAACTAAACATCAGAAATAATGGCTTATATCTCAAAACAACAGTTTGAAACAAAGCAGTACATAATCATCCAGAAGCAAAATAACAAAATATAAACTTTAGAGGTTCTCAAGGACAAATTCAAGTCTTACTCAACCCCGCTAGGATGATAACTACGTTTGGAGACAATCTCTAGTGAAGCATAAGAGCGTACTTTTACTTCCCTAGCCCTCATATTATGTAGACAAAAGAAATAATATATAAATGGTCAAAAGTCAGAAAACCTGAAACCCCGACGTGAATCTCTCCTGTAAGGTGCATCACGATAGGAAAAGCGATCAGAACGGATTTTACGGTCCATTGGGCTCCTGCTCCTGCTCCTGCTTCTGCTCCGGCTGTCAGAGCTCATGTTCAAAATTATCCTTAACAACACCTACCACCACCACAACACCACACAGCTGCTGCCTCCTCCCTGTCCACATTACAACCACACCCAACATCACATCCATGAGTCCAAACCAAACCCAACCCCTTACTTTCCCCTTCAAAATAGAAAACACCAGACCCCAACAGCAAATAATATTAAATTTCAACAAGCAACCATCTCATAGCAACAAAATATCACTACACTCAACACCAAGTTCCTCAACCACATCCTTCAATAAACATTCACACAGCCCTTGCAAACAGTCAACTTCCCAATTTAACACCAAGCCTATCTAAATATACATAGACCGAGTTCAGTCTCGAACTTCTTATGAGATCATCTAAACCAGTTGAAGTTCTTTAGAGCTGAAAGAAATCGGAAAGAGAAGAGGGGAAGACAGTGGGACAAGTTCTTTATTTGACGCAAAGGGAGAAACTTTTTCAGCCATAGTTATCACTAGTATGGAAATTAATACAAGGGGTAGGAAAACATCAGTTGATAATTCAGGGAATTTATAAAGGACTGTTTCCAATGAGGGATATACAAAGATAGGATGAGATGTTTCCATAGTGAGCTGGGTATACATTGCATTATTCAAATCTAATGCCACTTCAAAAACGCCCCATCTTTTACTGCTATGATTCATTATCGAAAAACAGATACAACTACAAGCAATGAATATATGGAACTTTGAGGACATTGCAAGAATATATCAAGAATCAGACAAACACATTAGCGTTGGGACTTGGGCCTTTAGAGGCCCCCTCAAATCATGCAAAAATTTCTGTTGTGTAAATGTAAATACATATTACAGGCAATGAGCTCTAGCTCAAACAGTACTTCCTCCTTCCATAATAATTGCATGGAGAGTAAAAGTCATGGATTCAAGACACAGTGGGCACGTGTGCAGCTCACCAATTAAAAATATACAGACAAATATAGTCATAGTTTCGCGCAAAAACCAACATTATTCATATTATACTCTCAAATATCAAAAAGCAGACCCCAAAAAAAAAAAAAAAAATCTATCCCAATATCCGTTTTCTTTAATAGTAAGTCCCTCATTTAACATACCCACTATTCATAACCATTCCTTTTACTTCTTTTCTGCAATTTTTCCAAACAAACTAAACCCTGAAACTTCTAGAATAATCCGCTTAGCTCACACAAGTCACAACAATTAAGAAACCTAACAAATCTCCATGTTGCAATGAAATTAAATCACAAAACCCTAGATTCCAAATCAAAACCATGAACGAAACCCTAATTATCAAAATCAGAAACCAATTCATCAAAATCCATACAAGCATACATAGATACAAACAGAAATGGGGGAATATGAACCGTAACCCTAAAAGCTTCGAATCTGAAGAGAGAGTAGAATTAAGAAACGAACCTGATGGTTTGTTTGAGCTGGAGAAGGAGAAGTGTGGATAAAATTCTGATGTACGATCCAAAGTAGTAACAGAAAAACGGAGACTGCGATTTGGGACTATTTGGGAGATGCAAACAGAGAGAGACAGCGTTTGTGAAAAATTACGGACTCTCTCTAATTATAAAAAAAAAAAAAAGGGTTTTTTTAGCTAAGGCCCGCCTCGGTCCCCCCTAAAAAGTCCAACAATTTGCTCTTATTGGGCCTGGATCGCCTTAATGGGCGTTTTTCAAACGTTCCTAGTTTAGATTTACGCTTTATTTGTTTCGATTGTATTATTTTCCAAAAAATATTTTTTAGAAAACTATATCATTTTTCTTTTTAAAAAAACTTAGATATAGTAACTTAAATGTTGTTAATTAGGTTCTTCTCTTAAAATTCAACCAAATAGCATTTTTCTCATGGATGAAAGTATATTTTTTGTTAAGTACAGTTATATGACTGAATTTTGAAAGGAAAACTTAAGAAACAACACCTAAGCACTGTACCTAACCTAAGTTTTGCCATTTTTTCTTTATTTGGTAACAACCTTAAAATAAGTTGGAAAACTATCTCTTGACTTTCCTTATTTAGTTTTAGGTAAGATAAATTTATTTCCTTATTTAGATTCGAGTGAAATAGAGTTGTTCTTCAAAATATTTTAGTGGAAAATAATTTTATCTCATGTCAAGATAAATAAGGAAAGTTAAGAAAAAAAATTTCTTTGACTCGATTTTTTTTATACTACCAAACACTAAAAATACGAAAAACTACTTCAAATAAGGTTTTCTAAATAAACGGAGCATAAAGAAATGAGACTTTTTATTTTTATTTTTTAGAACCTCCCATCATGCATTCTAAACTGATCCTTATATTCAGGGAAGACTCTAAGAACAGATTCTGCATGCATTGTAGACTTGTACTGGAGGAGTTGGTAATTTGATTAGAGTATGATATCTTGTGTGGGAATTAGGTCTAAGGTCCACGAAGCCATGTCTAAGCTTAGATGGGCTGCCAGGTCCACAAACTAAGCCCAAGTCAAGACCTTGTAGAATTGGTTAGCCGACCTAAAAGTATTTACACTGAAAAGTCCATTACAACTATTGACATGTGTAATATCTATGGCAAGGGTTTTGGAAGAGGATCGCATACCCCACCTAGATTGCTCCTTACTAAACAAGATAGCTTTAATCACCCATTTATCATCATAGTTTATTACTCTCAAACTACTCTCAAATCTTATTAAATGTTGTTTAGCAAAAGTTTAGCCCTACTTTTTGGATTATTAAGGGACATGAAGCTTATTGAGTAGATTGTCTACAATTGTGAGAAAAGAGGGAATTCCCCTACAATGCCCCCTAAAATAACTCTTATAAATAGTGAATAATTCCATTTGCAAAAGTATAAAAACTACACAACATAAACTTACTCTACTAATTTCTCAATTGTAAGTATTATCTCATGACTTTGCTATCGGAGTATTCTCACTCAATCCACTAGTAGATTCCAATCATTGGTGTTTAGACAACTATAGAGGTTTTAAGGAAGTTAGGAATCAACCGTAGTGACTTTCCAAAAATCCAATCCCACACCCCCACGGTCCTCAATCATGCACTCATCTATGTTATTAAAAGGGGATTTTCCTTCTTTATTAGCAACTTTTGAATATTAGTAAAACTTTAAAAGCCATACCTACTCAATATAAGATCATATAACTATTTTATATTTAGTAAAGGAGTCCGAACGCCAAGCCTAATAATTTAGAATTGTGACTAAGTGGAACATTAAAGTGGTTGGATTTATGTGGGAGTTTAATAAAATAGGATAATTGGGATGTGACAAGCCTATGTTAGTATTGTTGAGAAATCCAAAACCCTCGCCCATGGGGATTAATGGACCACCCTCATCCTATATAGATGGGTAGCCACTACAAACATCAAACAAAGATAAAGGAGTCCAGACCTTTGGAATATAAATTATTTTTCTATTTGATAAGAAAAGAATTTAAATGTTATGTTTATATTGTAACTAAAATCGTCAATTTATATAACTTGATATTAATAATAAAGCAAAAGAAAGTCTTATGATTGAACGAAGTGTATTTTGAAGTTCTAGATTCCTTCTAATGATTCATATCATGTCATTGCAGGGCTTGCACTACTCTTCCGGCTTTATCCCTGACCCAAGCCACGCCTATCTATGGTTTAAATAATCAGCAAAAATAGTCTGGCCCTACATTTTTTGTTTGGGTTAGGTTTTAGATTATGGAGTGTGCGTGAGAGAGAGTGGTACAGTTTCTGCTGAAATAGGCAACCCAGTATGGTCCAACTTGATCAAACACTACACGAAAAAGCCCATCATTTTTGTTTTGAATAAACAAGGAAAAGCCCATCTTAAAAAATTGGGAGAGAATTAAGCAAAGTCACCCATGAGTCATGACCCATACCCTAAAGAACTCTGCACTTTGGCAAAGTTTCGTAAAGTTTCCATCAAAATATTTCATGATTCAAACCTTAAAAGTTAAGCTACCTATCCACGTATCCGCCAATGCATTTAAAGAAAAGGAAACCAACATCAGCCTTACAACATCAGCCTACGGTTGTAAAAGCAACGTTATTGGTAGTGTATAAAAGAATATTATTACTTCTTCGGTTTCAGTTAGCATAAAGTTTTTTATCAAAAAAGAAAAACCCAAAAAAAAGTATTTTATCAAAAAGAGATTTGAAATTTGAATCTTCCTTACAACTAAAACTAACCGGTGTCTTAACTTAATGATAAAAGTAATTATCATGAAAGATTTGGTGTTTGAATTCTGCGTATATTAAAAACCAATTAATATCTTACCATAATGATGATAAAAACAATCTTCACAGAGTGAAAGTTGAAATTCTAGCAATTATCATGAAGATTTGGGACTTGAACTCCGCATACATCAAAAACCAATTGATATCTTATCATAATGATAATAAAAACAATCATCATAGAGTAAACATCCTAATATATTAATAATATTATTATCATTGCCTGGATATATAATAAATCCTATGACCAGTCATTATCAAAAATAAATTTTAGGCAAAAATGCAAAACTGAAAGTTAGGCACTCTAACTTTCAGTTTTGTCATTTTAGTTCTTTAACTTTCAATTGTTATCAATGCAGGATTCTGTTAGAACCCAGTTATGTCCTGCCGTTAAACTGCTAAAACGATGCCCTTTTTTTTTTTTTTTTTTTTATAATTCGGAATTAAAAGAAAATAAGAAAAATCTAAAAAAAAGATTTTTTTTTTTTTAAAAAAACATTAAGGGGATAATGGGTCATTTTAAAACTAAAACTAACCAGTATCTTAACTTAATGATAAAAGTAATTATCATGAAAGATTTGGTGTTTGAATTCTGTATATATCAAAAACCAATTAATATCTTACCATAATGATGACAAAAACAATCTTCATAGAGTGAAAGTTGAAATTCTAGCAATTATCATGAAGATTTGGGATTTGAACTCCGCATACACCAAAAACCAATTAATATCTTATCATAATGATAATAAAAACAATCATCATAGAGTAAACATCCTAATATATTAATAAATTTTTTTTTTTTGAAGAGAATATATTAATAATATTATTATCATTGCATTGATATATAATAAATCCTTTGACCAGTCATTATCAAAAATAAATTTTAGGCAAAAATGCAAAATTGAAAGTTAGACACTCTAACTTTCAATTTTGTCATTTTAATTCTTTAACTTTCAATTGTTGTCAATGCAGGATTCTGTTAGAACCCAGTTATGTCCTGCCGTTAAACTGCTAAAACGATGCCGTTTTGCATTTTTTTTTTTAAATTCGGAATTAAAAGCAAATAAGAAAAATCTGAAAAAAAGAATTTAAAAAAAAAAAAACATTAAGGGGATAATGGGTCATTTTAAAACTAAAACTAACCGATGTCTTAACTTAATGATAAAAGTAATTATCATGAAAGATTTGGTGTTTGAATTCTGCATATATCAAAAACCAATTAATCTTACCATAATGATGATAAAAACAATCTTCATAGAGTGAAAGTTGAAATTCTAGCAATTATCATGAAGATTTGGGATTTGAACTCTGCATACACCAAAAACCAATTGATATCTTACCATAATGATAATAAAAACAATCATCATAGAGTAAACATCCTAATATATTAATAATATTATTATCATTGCATGGATATATAATAAATCCTATGACTAGTCATTATCAAAAATAAATTTTAGGCAAAAATGCAAAATTGAAAGTTATACACTCTAACTTTCAGTTTTGTCATTTTAGTTCTTTAACTTTCAATTGTTGTCAATGCAGGATTTTGTTAGAACCCAGTTATGTCCTGCTGTTAAACTGCTAAAACAATGCCGTTTTGCATTTTTTTTTAATTCGGAATTAAAAGCAAATAAGAAAAATCTGAAAAAAAGAATTTTAAAAAAAAAAAACATTAAGGGGATAATGGGTCATTTTAAAAAACCCACTTGTTTTTTGTTTTTTTTGAAGAAATGGGAAATAGATCGAGAGCTAAAAAAGCTAAGAGTTTTGGAAAGGGAAAAGTGATCCCTCTCCAAGTTGCATTCATCGTGGATCACTATCTTTGCGACAACAACTACTCCCAAACTCGCTCTAGTTTTAGAACCGAAGCTTCTTCTCTCATCTCCACATCCCCAGTTCAAGAGGTACCCCTTTACTTTTTCTTTTTCTTTTTTTCCTAAAATTCTATGATTTGGGTTTTGATTTTTTCTACTCAATCCATAATGGGTTTTTGTTATTTTTCTAAAAATCTGCAAATTGGGTTTTGATTTTGGCAAGTAGAGCATTAGTCCTTAACTCAGACGGCGAGGTACGGCAAAGGACTCAGTCATCAACTCAGTCTCTCTCTCTTTCTCTCAAAATGACCCATTATCCCCAAATTTACACAGTTAGGCCCTGTTTGGATTTTTTTTTTATCACTCATCACTCATCACTCATCACTCCTCACTCAATTTTCGTCACTCATCACTCATCACTTAAAATACCCCAACTCCCTACATAAAGCATGTTTGGCACCATCACTCAACCTGTCATCACTCAAAATTTTCAACTATTTGTGGGCCCCACACCTGTAACTTGGTGCAGCTTTTACTTTCTTTCTTTTTTCCTTCAACCCCTAGTACCCAAACTCACTGAACCTAGTGAAAAAAAAAAAAAAACCCCAGAAACTCAAACCCAATGAAAGAAGAAGAAGAAGAAAAAAAAGACCCAGAAACCCAAACCCAGTGAAAGAAGAAGAAGAAAAAAAAAAAAAACTTAATGAAGAAGACCAAGACGCAGTGTGAAAGGGAAAAGAAAAAAGAAGAAGAAGAAGAAGCCACCTAGTGTGAAAGGAAAAAGAAAAAAAAGAAGATGAAGAAACCAAATTGATCGAACCCAGTGGAGAAAAAAAGAGGGTTAAAAATTGCGGCTGACTCTGATCATGGGACCCAGTACGTAGTTTTAATTACGGAAATGCCATTGAAAACAGAGTTATAAAAATTGAAAACATCTAAAATGTGTTTTCAGTTTCCATAACTCATCACTCAAAAATCAGAGAATTGAGTGATGAAAACAATAACTGGAAACAAAATCCAAACAAGCCTCTCAATCATGGGTCCCACCATTTTTGAGTTTTAGGTGATGGAAACAGAGTTATGAGTTATGGAAATATGAAATCCAAACACCCCCTTAGGGATTTAGGTGTTCTTCACTCTTTGTTTTGATTTAAGGGGAAGGGGACCCTATTTATTTATTTATTTATTTTTAGATTTTTCTTATTTTCTTTTAATTCCAAATTAAAAAAAAAAAAAAAAATTGCCAAACGACGTTGTTTCAGCAGTTTAACGGCATGACATAACTAGGTTCTAATGGAATTTTGCATTGACAACCATTGAAAGTTAAAGAACTGAAATGACAAAATTAAAAGTTCAAGGACTGAAATGAAAAAAAAAAAAAAAAAAAAAAAAAAAAAAAAAAAAGTGAAAGTTAGAGGGTCAGTTTTGTATTTTTGCCTAAATTTTATTATTGGCAACTGGGGCTATAAAGTTTCAGATAAGATAATAGTTAGTGACTTGTTATCAACCCACCACATACCCTTGGTGTAATAGTCATTTTACAAGTAGAAGTGCTTGTGGGATGTGGGGGGTAAGAGCTGAAGTTCAAGTTTCTAGGAGAGAGTTTCACACACATTTACACAGATTAGGCTAGAATAGATTTTCTATCTTGTAAAAAAAAAAAAAAAAAAGTGACTCGTTATCAACAAAAAAAACCTCAGCTTATGTAGTTATCTTCTCCTCTTTTTTTTTTGGGTAAAAATCTTATCTAGTTATCTTATTTCTATGAGAAACATAAGAAATAAAAACTTAGACAAGTAATGTGGCAGATAATTTTATAGCAGTGAATTAACATATACTGTAATAATACTGAGCATTTACCCAAAAAAATAATAATAATAATAATAATACTGAGCATTGTTTTATTGCTATTTATGCTGCCTCAAATTTTGATCATCTATGATTAAAAAATTGCAAACTTGTGCTCGATCCCCAACAATTTGATGCACAAGTACTCGCAATTTATCAACTTCCAAGATGTTTTATTTGAAGAGTACGCCACAATTAAAGGTGCCAAAACTAAAATACTTACCAAGTTGCATAGGTTTATTCCTTCCCATCAAATTCATTAATTTCTAGCTAGTTTTTCATTTTTGGCACTTGTATGACCTTTATATATATAAAGCCCCAAAGTTCTAGTTGTTTAGCTTTGTCGCTTTAACCTTGATTAGGATTAACCTAATAGAATTATTTATCTATATAAAGTATAGTAAAGGTCGCAGTATTATCTAATGAGTAATGACTAATGAGGCACCAAAATATTCTTGCTTCTGCTCCACTCATTCCATAAAGAACATATGCGATATTCCACGTTCGGTTGTAAATATACGACTTATGGAAATAAAATTATAAGATTATTTTAATATATGGTATAAAATTCCAAGATTTCCAAAATATATAATGAGATCTAAATTGATAGGGCTTTCAACCCAACAAATTTATAAAGTTTTATTGTTTTGATTATAATTATATCTGAAAATAGGGAAAAAAAAATCAGAGTACCAATGTACCATAGTACTTAAAATAATGGTGGTGACAGTGATTATATATATAGTATCATGAATTCATGATAAATGGTGGTGGAATTGCGGTGTGATGGTAGTGGCGGCAACAATGGTAATATTGGCTACATTGATAGTAACTATGATGATTATGGTAGCAATTGCAAATGGTAACGATGACGGTGATGATAACGAGAACAACAACAATGGCAATATTTTTGTGTATGGTGATTATGGTGGTGTCGTGGTGATGGTATTGGTGGTGTTAGGGTTGTATTGGTATTTGGTAAGGATGGTTAATGGCAAAGTAGTAGCAAGGACACCATAAAATATAGTAATAATCGGTGATACGACAATAGTAATGTTTATAGAATTGAAAGAGCATTAGCAATGGGCCTGTCAAATGCCAAATGTAAAGTACGTTTGGCATACAGGCCCAGATTACGCCTAGCAACTGGATGGCTAAAACCATCATAGGCCAAATTTTATGGTATTGTAGTGCTATGCCAAAAAAATTTAGTGTATTTTAATCCGTTCAAGCCCCTCTCTCTTGCTACAGTACCGGGTTTTGCTCTCTCCATCTCCTCTCTCTCTCCCGCAATTGTCTGCTCGCTCTCTCCCGCCATTGTCAAGCTTCTCTCTTTAAGATGTGTCGATACTCATTACTCGATGAAAGTTGTTTATAGAATTTGTAAATGACACATTTTCAACTTAAGATTTGTGAATACTTGATGAAAAGTTGAAATCCAGCTTGGCGAATTTTTTAAATGACCTTTATTGTTAATCTAAACAAAGAAAATCAGTAATAAAAAAATCAATACTAGTCAGAAATTTTTGCAATACATAAAATAGTTAATAAATAAATAAAAATTAAAAAGAAAAGTGAAATTTCATCTCTCCAAATTCATTGTGTAAATGCAGCATATATAAGAGGAAACATTTTGGCATGCCATCAGCAAGAATTTCTTCATAGGTTCTCACTATTTATCCACACAATCATTTCCATCTATGAGTTTTTCCTGCTCTTGCTTTGTCAGAGTGAAGTAAAAATGTGTTAGAGAGCCTTAGAGGTCAATACTTTCGGTGCGTTTGTATTTAGTTCCTTATCTACACCAAAAGCCAAAAGGTAAAGAACCTAATACCAAAATATGAGCCTTTTCAACTTCACTAAAATATTGGCTCTATACTTTGAATGCAAATAAGAAATGAATTTTCTCGGAAAATACAAACCATTGAGTTAGGCAGTAGCCACCACCTTTATTATCTTCCTTCGGCAGGGAGATAAGAATATTTTTGTATCTTTTGTCCTCTCCCTTCTAAATAGTATTCGGAATCCAAATTCCAATATAGCCCATCATAATCCTGCAATAGTGCAGAATCACTATTCACAAAAACTTTTCCCACTCTCTCCTAGAAAACGTGAGCAACATGCAAAGATGTCCACAAGGCCATATTTGTTTGCTAGGAATTGAGAAACTAGAATGGAAAATTAATAGAATGAAATAACTATATTTATATTGTAGAATGATATCAACTATCAAGCTCAATGGATGCAAAATTGAAACTACAAACGGAAGAAAGCAGGGGCAGAACCATCAAATTTCTTGGGTAAATTACAAATTACACCCCTAAAATTTGAGAATGTTTAGATTTTACATCCTGAAGTTTTAGAATTTGAATTTTACCCCTTAAATTTTAGGAGTGTTTGAATTTTTCGTTCCTAAAGTTTACAAATGTTTAGATTTTAAACCCTAAAGTTTTAGAATTTAGAAGTGTAAAATCCAAACAACCCCAAACTTTAGGGAAATTCAAATTTTGAAACATCAGTGTGTAAAATTTAAATACCCCAAATTTCAGTGGATAAATTCCAAATTTTGAAACTTCAAGGCTATTATTTGAATCTATATATAAATTTTTATATTTTTACCGAAATAAAAGAAGGAAGAGGGATTTAGGGAAAGTCAAGGCCCCCCCTCCTCCCTCCCCCCTCCCACCCTCTGCCTCTTGAAAGAAAGGGTAGTTCAAATGCAATATTTTAGGAAAAATGGATTTGGATCTTCAATTGGGTTCTTATTGATGTAATGAGGTATGATTTATAATGTTGCTAAAATTTATAGGCCAAATAAAAGCATACTTTAAATTAATTCAGGAAAAAAAAAAAACTAAAATATAAAAAAATTGAAATTATAAGACATTGTATGAGAATATACTCAACATGTGATTATGTTACAATAAAAAAATCTATATTCTCTTCGATGAAAATTACTTATTTCTCTTTTATGATTGTGATCTTTATGTATTTTATATACTTTACTTAATTTTTACTAAAAATACAATTCTCTTTACTCCTAACATTCAAACCCAAATTTAATTATGAAAATTTGAAGTTGCGATGAGTCATCAAAGTAACCATAGTCCCCAAGTGAAAATTTAATTTTGTTAGGAGCATAGGAATAGTGCATAGTTTGGCAACTGAGTCATGAGTATTTGTAACGAAGTGAATATGACTCTACAATTACAAAATTTGATAATTGGATTGATATTCAGGTTGTACTTAATTTGCTCAACTAATAGGATCCAATTACTTTCCCTACTCATTTAACAAATTTTTTTTTTTTTGGTTGTAGACTAACTTAGAAGCTTATGCATGGGTTGTTAATTATCCGATACTATTTTGTATCGATTTTTATTAGTAACTAGTCGCATACTCGCGCGTTGCGCCTGATAATTTTTTTAGGATGGTCTTATTAAATATTTTATTAATACTATAATTTTAGTTATTAACCATCGGTTTTTCATTAGTTTTTAAGTTAATAAAAACCTTAAATATACCTTTTTTACCTTTACACACACACACAGAGTGAATCTTTACACATACTTTTAAGAAAACTCTATATATTCCATTTTTTTGGATGCGTAAAATTAGAGACTACTGCTCCATAATGATAGTGGCTGATTAATATATATATATATATATATATTAGTGATCTCATTTGTAACGGTTTTTACCATTATCATATATTTACTAACTGATGATTTGCATAACAAAGACGATAAATGAGAGGTAGCATTGTTCATTAGATTTTCGAAAGTAATAGTGTATGAAAATTATATATATATATATATATATATATATATATATTATAAATAAGGTTAAATTAAATGTCAAAAAATGGATTTTTAAATTTTCTAACTTTATTTCTTATATAATTTCTACTACTATCAGAGAACATCTCTTATTTAGTTATGATTAATATGGCTTCCCTAGTTAGAGTTTGATTAGTTTTAAAATTAAATTTAGTACTATGATTGTATTTAATTGTTGATTGTTGATTTAATTTTTTAAGTGAATTTAACGGTTTATGTTACTACACTGTAAAGTTTTTAATGTTTTCCACATGGTAATCTCTATTTTATTTTTTGCTTCTCCTTGAAACCTCTTTGTTTTTCAATCAACAATTACTAATTGAAGTTTTTTTTTTTTTTAATCTACTCTTTATTACTTTGTATTGGTTTTTTTCTATACCATCTCCATTGGCAACCTATCGTTTTCCAAAATTTGATGATGATTCTATGACATTAAATATGCATTATTAGTTTTTTTTTTTTTTTTTTAATTTAGTGTTTCTAACTTGATTTGTTTTGTATTTCATTCTTCCTCTAATGCATTGGGTGTGAGAATGAGTGTTTCCCTATCATTCTTCCTTTTATTTATTTAATTTAGGCAAAATATTATATTTAAAATTTTTTTAAAATAAAAAATGAGTGGAAATATATATATATATATATATATATATATATATATATATATATATATATATATATATATAAATGATATACATGGGGGATGTGGCTGAATTTAAATATTAAATAAAATGATATGAGAAAAAAAAAACATAACAATAAACAATAACTTATCCAAATAATTCTATGTAATATAATTGTAAGGACTAGTTTTGGCTTGGACCCCAAAACAGGAATGGACTTAGACCCAACAAGCCCAAACAATAAATTTGTAGTGTATGGGAGAAAAAACTAGTCTGAATCTAGAAAAAAGATATCAGTTGTGAGTGTTTAGGAAGAAGAGTTATGCGTGCAAAATACAAAAAGCATCCTCGGCTAAGCTCGAATAGTATGATTAATAGTTTAGAGTTTTTCCTTTTTACTGTTATATTTCTTAAACCTTTCTTTTTCTCTGTTTTTCTTCCGTCGTCCTTTTCTTTGAATTCTTTTTCATGTTATATACCATGATTTCTTCACCATTCTCATCGTACACGTGTGAATCAGGTTTTGGGAGCTTCTCCCTTTCCCATCTCACACCTCCTTGAACCTTCTACTATTAGCTGTAAGACTGCTTGTTTACTGTTCAGGCGTCACCTCCACATTAATGCGGCCAGAGAGTTGGTTGGGAAGCATTTAATGTGGAGGTAACAGCTTTTACAGATATTTGTTATCCTTCATCCTCATCCTTTATCCAGTATTTGCCCATCCCCCTGTCGTGAAATATCCTTAATACATTATATTAAGGGGATGGGAATGTTTCCAGCCACCTTGGACAGAAGTTCCTAGATGAACATTCTCATCGGATACGGTTAGGTCCGCCATAACTATACTTTACCTCTTCCCATAATACAATTTTCATCTCTTCCTTGGATATGTCATCGTCCTCGGACTGGGTTATTGGGCCATAGGCCTAGCCCTTTCAACCTGAATAGTACCTTTGGGATCAATTGGCCCCCACAATAATAATAATACATTCTTATATACTATTTTTAATTATTTATAATGCAATATGATAATATTTAACAATCAAAGTCATAAAAAAATAATAAAAAACTTAAAACACAAAACTAAACCCCATTAACCAAAATAGAGTTCTAAAGAATACAAAACATTATCAAGCTATAATAGAGATGCAAGAAAAATAAAAATAAAAATCCACCAAAAAATTGAGGGAGCAAGAGTGGGAAATAACAACTTTTTTGTGATAGAAAATTATGTAAAGAATGGAAGAGTGAATGGCAAATTTATATTAAGAGGATGATAATAAAAAGAAACAAAATAAAGGAAGATAAAAGAAAAGAGGAAGAGTGATATCAAGGTAGAATGTTTGGGGAGATGAAAAGGTAAAGAGAAGGAGAAATGTTGGAGAAAGTGTAAATGTTAAAAAAAATGAGTACAATTTGATGAACACAATTTTCTTTTATTTGAATTTAAGTAAAATATTACATTTTTTATTTTTAAAAACAAAAAGAGAGAGAAAATATAAATAATTTAATGATAAGGAGGATGTGGTTGAATTTCAATATTGAGTAAAATAGAAGAGAAGAAAAAAATAAGAAAAATTAAAAGATATAACAATAAATACTAAATTATCCAAATTATGCTATGTAATGGAATACAATTTTATTTTTATCTACTATCTTTAATTTTTTATAATGTAATCGAATAAAATTTAACAATCAAAGAGCAAAATAATAATAATAATAATAATAACTTAAAACACAAAACTAAATTGTATCAACCTAAATTAGAGTTCTTAAAAACACAAAAATTTATCAACTTAAAGCGGAGATGCAATAAAAAATAAAATTCAACAAAACATTGAGAGAGAGAGAGAGAGAGAGAGAGAGAGAGAGAGAGAAAACTTTTTTGTGAGAGAAAACTATGCAAATAATGGAAAAGAGTGACAAATTTATAGTAAGAGGGAAGGGATAAGTAGAGACAAATAAAGGAAGATGAAGGGAAAGATGAATAGCAATATTAAAGTAGAGGGTAGTGAATAGATGAAAATGTAAGGAAAGAAGAAATGTTGAAGAAAGTGTAAATATTTAAAAAATAAGTGAATGGAAAAAAATTTATAGGAAAATTGAAAATAAAAAAGAAATATATATGTATATAGATGTTAAAACCAACAAAGAGGAATATGTAAAGACAATAATCTATTTATATATATATATATATATATATGGTAAAAAAAAAATAATAAATAATAATTATGTGGCAAATGACGTGACGATAAGGTGATGCAACAGAAACTCAACAATAATAAATGTCACGTTTCAGATTCTAGTAATATATAGATGTTATCCACCACTAGCGAGTGTGATGCAACACTAGAAAGTCCTAAAAAGACTCATCACTAACAAGCGCCAAGATGTCATGGATTTGAGTATTGAGTACTACTTATCAAAAAGTCGGCAATGTAATATCAGACATGAGACGGCGACCATACACACAGCCTCCCAAATTTTTTTTTTTTTTTAAAAGTAATGTTTTCCTTTTAACCAAAACAGAGGGTGGGGGGAGCTTTATATTAACTTCAATTTTGTGATGCCAAACACAGCCGAGACTGAGTGATTAAGACTGTTCTTTAACTACCCTAGAGCAGCAGGTAGAACAATAAAAAAACACTTAAAACAGACAAACTGATTAATTTCACTTTTCTAATCAGCAAAACTGCCATTAGACCCACCTAAAAAAGACCCTTGTCACTCATCTTCAAGTATATTTGTGTCACTCACAAAAGTCACATTTGCGGTTGCATGTGAGCTCACTGACACAAACACTCCTATCAGTGTCGGCTCTTACACACAGCCCCCCCTTTCTCCTCGCAATCTCTCTTCCCCGTGACACCCATAAGCCATAACGTAGCACGTAGCATATAAAACCAACCCAAAACCCACACAATCATACACACATTTGAGTCATTTGACACTCCCAAAAAAAAAAAAAACCACCCCATCAAAGTTCAAACCCACAAAAAATGAACCTTTCACTTGCCCATCTCTTCCTTGCTCTTCTCCTCACCAAATTCCCAAGCTTTGCAACAAGCTCACATGACTACCAAGACGCATTATCAAAGGCAATCTTGTTCTTTGAAGGCCAACGCTCTGGTTATTTGCCACAGGACCAAAGAATCACTTGGCGTGCCAACTCGGGCCTAAGTGATGGTTGGATGTACAACTATGACTTATCTGGTGGGTACTACGATGCTGGTGACAACGTTAAGTTTGGTTTCCCTATGGCTTTCACAACAACGTTGTTGGCTTGGAGTGTGATCGAGTTTGGTGATTCCATGCCAAACAGTGAGCTGAGGAATTCTATGGTGGCAATTCGTTGGGCCACTGATTATTTGCTCAAGTCCGTGTCTCAGCTGCCCAACCGGATTTTTGTGCAGGTAAGTGTTTGTGCTATGCATTATGAGTGAGAGAGTCAGAGAGTGGTGGTTTAGTGAATTAAGTGGTGGTAGTTTGGGGAATTGAACTTGGGGGAGACAACATTTTATGACTTTAGTTGAACTAATCTGTAAATGGGTGGAAGAGTGGTTCTTCTGTGGACTCGTGTAGTCCACTTGGGTCAGTAGGTTGTCGTGTATTGATTATTGAACTTTTGGTCCACACATGTCATCCCAAGAAATCTTGGGGCTCAAAAATGTAGTTAAAATAATTAGCTTGGATTCGGTAGCCTTAGTTATTAGTGAAATTGAATCTTTTTTTTTTATGAACAGAAAATTTTATTGACAAGCCAAAAGAAACAAAGGCTAACCAACAACTACACCAAAAAAGAGTTCAGAATTAATTACATCCATAAAAGGGCTAGGAGCATAACCTTGACCAAAACAACCGGATATATTTTTCCTTAGGCACCAAGAATCAAATGAATTATGATACTACCATTTGATAGTACATTTGAGTGAATTGGAAGCTATATGAACACTAGTAAAAGGGATGATAAGCATGAACTGATCCATCATGTGGATTCAATCATTCACTATTCTTTTTAGTCTATTCATCCAACATGATAAGTAGATAGATTCTTGTGTTGGGATTTTGTTCATGTTACTTGGCGTTTTAGTTTTCTAGCTCACAATTTGGCCTAGTAGGTATTGTCTTGTAATATATGAGGTATCTTATGCAAAGCTTGTGGATCCCACAATGGTGTTACACATTGTAAAAGAGGAAGGACACAATATGGGTGCATAATAAAAGATAATTATTGGTAATGTAGAAAGGGTCATTGTCACTTCAATTATCCCTGCAAGGTGTTCGAATTGAAGGACAATATGAGCTGGCCTTTGCTGCAATGTTTCTTTTGCTATGTTTCTAGCTTGTAATAAAGTCTCTCATTCAGGGGGGGAAAATCATCTATTTGATTAAGGCAGTGAAATTTATGGAAAAAAAGATTAGTGAAAGATCAAATGCCCTCCATATATTAAACTTTTTTACTTGCTTTTAAAAACTTTGACTGATATTCTTCGTTAAAACTTGAGCCCTTAAAATTGTTTAGTATTTATCAAAATTTAAGCAAAGTGTGGACCAGTTATCTACCTTTGGGTCCTTTAATCATGTAACCCCTTTTCTCCTTAAAGTTTGTGAATTGGATGGTCTACAAATTGTCCTCACAAAGCTTTATGCTTCTTATAGATAAGACACAAATTGTCCTCACAATTATATATAGTTTCCACGCTCTAACTATGATCATGGATGTATGGTATGACACTATTAGGTTAGGAAGCATGTACACTTCATTTAGGGTGTCACACTTGTGTCGTTCTGGCCATTTTATATTATAATTTTTTAGAAATTGCTTTTGTCACTGTGTCGTACTTATGTCCGTACCCATGCCCATATATGTGTCCGTGCTTCCTAGCTATTAGGTATTAATTAATGTGACAACAATCTTAAGTGTGTCAATGAGAATTAAAATTTTGTAATTTGGATTGAGAGAAGGAACTTTTTAATGTGTAGGTGGGGGATCCAAACATAGACCATAGTTGTTGGGAAAGACCAGAGGATATGGACACAGCCAGGACAGTTTATGCCGTTGATGCACCAAATCCAGCTTCTGATGTTGCTGGAGAGACAGCAGCAGCTCTAGCAGCTTCATCAATAGCATTCCGATCATCGGACCCCGGATACTCTGACACCTTGTTACGAAATGCTATCAAAGCTTTTCAATTTGCAGATAATTATAGAGGAGCTTACAGTGATAATTCAAACATTAGAGATGGTGCCTGCCCATTTTATTGCGATTTTGATGGTTATCAAGTAAGTAATTAAATATGACTCAATTTATTGTGGCTGATTCATTTTACTCAATTATTTTATAGTTGAATAAGGGACTCAAAATTGAATTCGGCTTACACAAAAATGAAACACATTAGTTTATTAGTATCTTAACCTATTGACCTATTGATAAAAAGAATAATTATCATGTAACGAATGCCAAATATTTCAAATTCTATTTTTATTATTAAAAAATCACTATATTAGTTAGTAATGACTTTACTAAGTGATCCTAATTGTGAAGAGCAAATCTATGCCTAGGGATTTCTTTATCAATTTGATCAGCAATTCTAGTTCTAAATTATAAAAAGGACGAGTGTTGCACATGCTGAAGTTGCAAGCAGCTTTATGCCTTTATCACATTAAACATGTGTGTGAGGGTTGAGTCCAAACCATGCCAGAACAAGCAAACAAGATAAGGCCTATCCCTTTTTTGGGTTAACTAAAATGGCAATTCATGCATGACAAGAGAGTCTTAATTATTTGCATTTTGCAGCAGATCACCATTGAATGAATTCTGAAAGATTCCTATTTTGTGGATGTCATGTCATGTTGCTTGTTATCCCATGTGAACTGCCATGGCCAGGTTTAGTGGGTTTTCCGACCAATAAGTCTAGAGTAACAAAAAAATTTACAAGTCAAGTATTGTTATTGGTAGGTAAAAAAAAATAATGTTAGTAGTAGGTCCAAATTAAAACCTGTAATAACTTTTCAACTCAAGTTCTATGAAATTGTTGTATCTATAAGATTACTCTTTTTCCAACTAATCGGTTTTTATAGTTATATATGATCATACTTCAATCTGATGCAATTTAATTTTGTTGGGGTTGGATAGGATGAGTTGCTGTGGGGAGCAGCATGGCTAAGGAAGGCTACACAGGATGATACTTACCTCAATTACATACAAAGCAATGGCAAAACCCTTGGTGCCGATGAGAATATCAATGAATTTGGGTGGGACAACAAGCATGCTGGCCTTAACGTTTTAGTCTCTAAGGTCAGATTAATCAAATTTCCTAGACATTTCATTAGATGTTCAGCACAAAATCTTTGAACATACTCTAATTCTAACAAAAACAATTCTCACTCTTTATAGGAAGTCATAGAAGGAAATATGTACTCTCTCCAATCATACAAATCCTCCGCTGATAGCTTCATGTGCACTCTCATACCCGAATCATCATCTTCGCACATAGATTACACTCCTGGTGGACTTCTATACAGGCCTGGAGGTAGCAACATACAACATGCAACATCAATTGCTTTCATTTCATTAGTCTATGCCAATTACCTAGCTCGAACGTCACAAGCTATTAATTGTGGAAACATATATGTTACTCCAACCACACTTCGCCAACAAGCTAAGAGGCAAGTCGATTATATTCTAGGTGATAACCCCAAGGGTTTATCATATATGGTTGGATTTAGTGACTACTATCCACAACGTATTCACCATCGTGGCTCATCTTTACCATCCATTAAGGACTATCCCCAATTCATTGCTTGCAAGGAGGGTTCAATATACTTCAACTCAACAAATCCTAATCCAAATGTCTTGGTTGGGGCTGTTGTGGGAGGACCAGGAGAAGATGATATCTATGAGGATGATCGAGTTGATTTTAAGAAGTCCGAGCCCACGACTTATATTAATGCACCATTAGTTGGGGCATTAGCATACTTGGCTGCTAATCCCAACCCTAGTTAAGAAAAATACAAGTCATTTTTTGTATGTAAATTCAGTACTCTCAGCAATTGAGAATAGGGAAAAGATGCCTCTCATCTTGGGCAAAGAAGAGGGAAGAGGCTTGATAATTTGTTTGATTCTTGAGTTGTGTGATTTTCTGGTCACAAAAGCTTGTTGTGACTTTTTGTAAAGGATAATGTGAGAAGCTTAATGACTTCTCGAGATCAATGACACTGTCTACATTTTGTTTCTTTATATGCAATTTTCTATGGTAGAAGTGAGATTTCAATTTTCTAAAGACATAATTTTTCATTTTTTGAAGACATTATAATATTTAAACCACCTATGCCTATGCCAAGATGGCCTCGAAAACTTACATGCATTAACCCTTAGTATGCATTTGGTTTAGTTTTTTCTTGAAGTTTATTTGCTTATAATTATCTTTCTAATTAAATTTTCACTTTATCTATATACACTTATAATTTTACTCATTTTCAGCAAATAAATAAAGGATAAGATTTCTCTCCACCAAATTAGTTCAGAGAAAAACCATTCAAATTTCTATATTTTTTGTCTTTTGATAGTGCCTTTATGAGTTTCGCGCATAGTGATGAAGGTAGGGTAATCAAACATTATCAATTTATCACATGATTATTACTAATTTTATCATTATTAATATTTAGTCAGGATTCCTGGTGATCTTGTTGCAACAGCGACATGTGCAACCTAAAAGAAAATAATTATGCTGCCCGTGATTTTATTTTATTTTTTTTTCGTTTGTGTTTTCCTGTTAGGTGTTTAGCAATCTGATATTGATAGGTGATAACTACAATTCATTGTTATTATGTTGATATAGGAGGATAATTCTATTCTATTCAATTATGTTGATAGGAGGATAATTCTCTTTAATTAATTGTAGCTGTTTGTTCTTTAGATCACGAGGCTTTTGGCTGCTACATGCACATGATTTGATTTGTTGAACCTCGTGATTACACGAGCTTTGTCCATGTCTGTTTGTTTGAGACTATCCAAAAAATTTCTTCAACTGCCTTCATTAAAATCAAAGGAAAAATTCAGTGCACAATGACAATACTTCTCAATTTCTTTTTTATTTTATTTTTATTGAAATTTGATTTGATTTTTTTTTTTTTAAGAAGAGATTTGATACGTTTCTAAGTATTTTAAAATAAACGAAGAAAATATAATTGGTTCAAACTAATATGATATTACTAAGTCGCAAGGAGTTTAAATCTTTTGTCCCACGATATAACTAGGTCGTAAGTCATGCTTTTACGTGCAAATATGAGGTGATCTTATTTAAGCAAGTAGGCAGGATCGACTTAATAGGTGATGTAATTGATGTAATCGTTTAAGGCCCCAAATAAAAGAAGGCCTCCACTTGTAAAAACAAATTATATATAGTATATTTATCTATATATTTTTATTAAAAAAAAATTTTAAGTACTTTTATTAGTTAATAAAATGCATTTAAAAGACTCAATTTTATCTAAAATGCAGAAGGTTAAAAATGAAAAAACAAATGTCCAGCGGCTAAACTGTGTGCAACTGTGCTGTTGCACAGCACTGGACAATTGTGCACTGTACAGCAAGTCAGCAACACAGCCTGCACAGTTTCACACTACACGCTACACACTGCACAAGCAACATGCACAACCCACAGTCAAAGGAGATAGGACAACACGTTTTCTGAATTTATAAATTATTATAAATGATCACACTAATTAATAATTTGATGTGTATCATGTCAATTCATTTGTATTATAGTAACACTAATTTATTGTAACATGTAATAAATTAATTTTTGAAAAATGATATGTTCATAACATTTTTATAATAAATCTTAAGTGGTAAATTGTTATTGGTTGTTATTGTTAGGACAAAAAAGTAATTTTAGTGTTAGGTTCAAATTTGAACTAATAACAATTAACTACCTATGATTTGTTGTAAAAATATTGTGAACGTAACATTTCTCTTAATTTTTATTTGCGCAAGTTTAGACTTTAAAGTGGTGATGGCTTTAAAAAAAATTGTAATAACTAGATTATATTATTCTATAATTTAAATTTTATTTTTAGTTAAATTATTATTTTTAATTATAAATTATGTTTTAGTAGTTAAATTCAATATATATTATTTGATTAATATTTAAATATAAAAAAAGTCCCACTTAAAATTTGCGCGCCCCGAAGTTTTTGAGTTGGCATGTGAGTAAGGTGATTGTCTTAGCTTTTTTGTTTAATATTATGAATAGGCCACTTTGTATTAAAATAAAATATAATTGGACACTTGCATGACACAAAATTGGATGAACATTTATAATTAATTTGGTTTCAATTTGAATTTCGACTGTGTTTCAACTTTAATATATATATAATTTATATATGTTTAAAGGATTTTACTAATGTGTGCCCTTAGGGCACACAATAGTAAACTAATTTTGGAAAAAGTTTATTGGGAATTGAAAAAGTTTTGATAGTTTTTTCAATTCCCAATAAAACTTTTCCAAAAATGGATTTGTTAATGTGTGCCCTAAGGGTAGGAATGGCAACGGGTCGGGTTTGGGCCGGGTTTTTCCATATCCGGACCCGACCCGCGGGGCAAGACCCGTGGCCCGGACCCGCCCCGTTTAGCGTACCGGGTTTTTTCCCGGGGCCCAGACCCGCCCCAGCCGGGCCCCACGGGCCCCGCGGGCCCCGTTTAGAGATTGGGCCCAATTCGTGGCCCAACCAAAAAAAAAAAAAAAAAAGTCCAGATTTTTTTTTCCTACGTTCAAGCCCAATTTTTTTTTTTTTCCATTCAAGCCTGCATATTCCAAATAAAAAAATTAAGCCCAAATTTATTTTTACCTACATTCAAGCCTACATATTTAAATTCAAGCCTAGATAACGTGGCCCAAATGCCAAATCATAGGCTACTAATAATAAATCAATAAATCACCTGTTAATTATAAATCTATAAATCAATAAACCATAACTAATATCATAATCATAATTCAATAATCCATAACCAAGATTTTAAATCAATAAATTACCTAGATCATAACTAAAATCACTAGCTAGACATAAAAATAAAATTAATCAAACAAGTCCAAGAAATAAGTATCAAAAGTCCAATGAGTCCAAGAAATTAAAAAGCTACAAAATAAATCCCACAAGTTTAGAATAATTACAAACCAACAAATTAATCCAACAAGTCTAAGAAATTAAAAAAACTACTAAATTAATACAAAATGTTTAATCTTCATCAATTGTGTCTGTGTTTGTGTCTTCCATCTCTGTTTTGGGCTCTGCATTCCCAACAAACACAAATCAGCACATATATATTTGCACTCAAGTAAACACACAAACACCCACATATATTAGAAAATGTTGAGTGAGGCAGCATAAATACCACCTAAGAATTTCTAAAAAGTTCCCATAAGAAAAACAAAGGATTAAATTAAAATTGAGCCATGGGAAATTTGATTTTCTGTTGTATCACTCTAAAATGAACTCAAACTAACTTAAATGCACATATTTGATGTAAAGATACTTGGAATGGCCAAGGAATATAATTTACACCTTTATCTTTTTCTCACTGAGTATGAATTACACAAAGTTACAAACTCAGTAAGTTTACCACAATACATAAGTTAAAGTGCAAAAGTAATTTGAAGCAACTAACCCACTATACTGAGTATAAACCAGTAGTTCAGGTTGAATTGAACAAGAATATAGGAGCTTTTCTACTTATTTAGTTTTTAGATTAAGCAACTTGCTTTCGCAGAATCAGAACCACCATAAACTCAAATAAGCTGATATATACAACAAATAGCATTACAAAGCAAAAACTAAACTTAGCTCAAATAACTCTATTACATCCACACCCTAAACCGTCAGCCAACAAAAACTTCCATGGATACAGTGGATGAAGTAGATACAAGCTAAAATATTAGGTCAAAATAAGAATACCCATCTTAAATTCTCTTAATTTTTCTCAACTTCTCATCTCTCAACATCCCAACAAAGAGTATAATACACACACACATACATACACACATAATCTAACTAAAAATTAAGAGAACAAAACAGATAATCAAAACATCATAAATCATTATCTAACTCACCAGAACCAAAAACTGAAGCGATCTGTGAACCATCATAAAAATTCGCAAACATGGACAAAAAAAAAAAAAAAAAAAAAACCCACAAAAAAAGACACCAAATTTAAGTACAGGATCACATTAACCAGAAGAGAAAACTTTTAACAAAACAAAGAACAACTGGTTTACAAGTAAGAATTAAGATTTATAAGGAAAATGTAGATTTAGATTAATGTTGTGAATTGAAACCCAATTAATGCTCCAATCAAGTTATAACATCAACATAAGAACAACAATTTAAAACAACAACAATTTAAGAATTTAGAAAAGAGAGAGAGAGAGAGAGTTACAGTCAATGACTGTGCTGATCGGACTGGGCTGAGCGGGTTGTGCTGATCGGACTGGGCGTGACTGGGAGAGGGAGAGGGAGGCGCGAGGAGTGAGGCGTGACTGCGCTGATCGGACTGAGGACTGCGTGGACTGAGCTGAGCGGACTGTGCAAAAATGAGGGAGGGACTGAGTTCTGCGGACTGTGCTGAGCTGCTGCTGAAGATTGAAGATTGAAGAATGAGGGATTAGTTAGGGTTAGGTTATAGGAATATATATATATTAGGGTATTTTTGTAATTTTGGGTACCGGGTTTTATACGGGTTTTTATACGGGTCGGGTCTCGGGTCGGGTCTGGGTTTTTTTAATAAAACCCGGACCCGACCCGGACCCGTTTCGGGTTTTTTTTTTTTAAATCCATACCCGACCCTATTTCTAAACGGACCGGGTAAAATCCGGCCCATTAGGGTCGGGCCGGGCCGGGTATCCGCGGGTCGGGCAAAAATTGCCATCCCTACCTAAGGGCACACATTAACCGGACCCATGTTTAAATGGTTCTTGTTTAGTTAAGTTGGTGGGAGCTTCTTAATCATAGGTCAATACAAGAAATGAGTCCCTTATTTTTAAGCAATTTTATAAAATTTGGGGACTTGGCCCAATTGCCCAACACTTATTCAAACAGCCTTCCATAATAAGTGGGGGCAAATGATCACTTTTTAAATAATAAAAAAATGAAATGATGAAATTAATATTTCAATATGTTACATACTTACATTAAAAACAACAACAAAAAACATAGGTGAAAAATTATACGTCATCTGTAGGGTCACAAATTGTAGCCCACACCCGGATGAATACAGGAGATAGGCCCAATAAGCCCAATACAATAAATTTGTAAGAGAGTGGGTCAAAGAATTGGGCTAGTAACGCTCTTTACAACAGTTACTGAAGATAAAGTGCTTGGCCGAGGAGACTAAAACACACACAAGTTGAGATCTCGTGTCCGAGGAGTAAGTTTTGGGCTAATTGATGGATTCCAGTTAGGTCCGAGGGGTATGCACTAGGTAGAATGATTTTCTTTGGGTTGTATTTTTCCAGATGTTACAGTGATTATTTCTTAAGGTTTCTTTTTGTGTTTTTCTTCTGTCGTCTTCTTCTGGAGGTCTTACTTCATTATATAGTCCTTCATTGTTCAATCCTATCGTCCACTTGTCTTCCATCTAGCTTGGTACTTGAGTTTCCCACTTCTTCTCTTACAGCTTTTTGACTTTCTGGGGATAAAGATCACTTTCAACACTGTTCAGGGGTCTTCTCCACATAAATGCGGCCAGGAAAGCAGCTGTGATGCATTTAATGCGGTGGTAGCAGCTTTTTCTCAAGATATTTCTGCATCCTTATCCCTTCCATATGCATTGGTAACCTATCTTTACCTCCGGAACTTCCTGGAGGGTGGGCTAAGGGAAAGTCGAGATTCTTCTTACCATCAGACGTCATGTCCGAGGAGGGTATTCCTCTCGGACCAGTCTCTTGGGATCCTTACGCGCTCTACTGTTAGTTACAACGGTCCTCTGTGATTTCTTCTCCTCGGGCGTATTGTTGATGAAACGTCGTTCCTGGGCCTAGATCATGGGCCCATATTTTACTCCCCCACAATAGCCCCTCAAAATTCTAATTTTTCTTTCTGATCCGAGGGGGAAAAATTAGGATTTTGATGTATAAATGTAATTACGACGTAGTCCTTAATAGTATCTAAATTTAGGCGCATGTAAGGGCCATTTCTGCCATTTCGCGAGGGCTTCTGACGCTTGGGAACTCGCACAATCATCATTAAACGCTTAGAATTGCGTTTCAACCAGACATCCTACGGTGAGATACGGATCCAACGGTTCAGATCGCAACTTCAATATTTGGGCGGGATTGTGGTTTTGACCCCACTATAAAAACTTCCAGGCGTTACTTTTTGCTTCTTACCAGAACTTACAACTTCAGAGTGTTCATATCCAGGTGCCCACCAATTTTTTCGCAAGAAGGAGAGCTTGACGATCTTCCAGTGACCAGAGAAGCAATCCGTGATCATTCCTACGTAAGTTTCGCATTCCGACTTCCATTGTACTCTCGGCTAACCTCCTCGGCTAACCACCTCACCTTATAGAGACTAACCATGGGTAGATTCGAGCGCTTAGTGGACACTCCGGCCAAGATAGAGTTGTTCAAGGAGAAATACCACATTCCCGAAGAGGTGGTGGTACGTCATTGCACCACAGAGGGAGTGGAGTTTGACCGGAAGATGGGAGAGGTGGTCATCCCCATGATTGCCTTCATAGAAGGGGGAATGACCATTCCCATGGGTAGGATTACACGGGACTACCTTCGTGCCCATAGGCTGTGTCCCCATCAGTGTGCTCCCAACTTCTTTAGAGTCCTAGGGTCAATCGACGCCTTGGATCGGCATCTGGGGTTAGGATTGACATGGTACGACGTCGCCCACCTGTATGAGGGCCATATAGAGACTCGGGCAGGCTTTTACCTTAAGTCCCGTAGCAGTGTGGTCAAACTGATATCCTGCCTTCCCAAGTCAAATAAGGGGATGAAGGACGACTACCTGATCTTGTCGGGGCCTTGGAGCGACGGCTTAGCCTGCCCAACCAAGGCTGGGACTCCAGGTGGAACACTTTAGACCTAGGATTTCTAACTTTAGCATTAAGGATTGTTACGTTGCTTTTACACTCATTTACTTAGTTATTGTGTTAGTGATTATCATATTTTTTTTTATAGCCGAGGCATAATAACGTAACTTACTTGTTTGACAGACAAATTTTTTACCAATCCGAAGCTCAGCTTGATCAACGTTCCAGCATTGAATTATCTGCTGAGGTCAGAAATTTTCGTGAACGAGGACGGACAACTACGAGCTGTCCACCTCATTTTGGATTTTGAACCCATTTCTCGGTCCTTTTTAGACGTCGGCAACTCTATCCGAGCCGGGGACCATCGCTTGGCGCGAATAGACGTGTCTCGGCCACACTTCCTAGCCAGCTACGACCTTCCGCCGGTTGACCATCCCATTCCACAGGGAATTCCTCTCGCCGTCGCACCGTTGCGCGAAGTAACACTTGGGGAAGCCATCCTTAGAGAAGAGACAGCTTCTTCTTCGTCCCTAGAACTAGAGATTGACAAGTTCAGGTTTGAAGAGGAAACAGTACATATATCAGAGGCCGAGGAAGGGGTGGACGAGCAGTCGAGTGTGCACCCTCCGGCTCAGGTGATAACTTACATCGCCGATACCACCGACGAGGAGGAAGACATGGCTCCTCGGACTAGCCCTTCTTTGAAGGAATTGATGAAGGGTAGGAATAAAGAGCCAACCCCCCAGGATAAGGGCAAATCCAAACAAATTGCACACCCTCCCCCTCTTCCGCCCCAAGTGCCTGCTGACCTTGGGCTCAAACCGAATCCGGATTTGAGGAGGAAAAGGCCGGTGGAGCCTGCTGAGGAAGGGGAATTAGGCCCATCAAGGGGAAACAAGCAGGCCAGGCCTGCACCAGAGCGAAGGAGTAGGAGGTCCAACTCCGTGGAGAGCCACGAGGAGCGACCAGCGGTCCAGGCTCGTCAGCCACCACGGACCTGGTCACCTGAATTGGAGGTCGATGGCGGTCCCATCATGATGGATGCCTCCCTTCGGCATTTTCGAGGTGGCCATGCAGGTCGTTTGGCCGACGCACTGCTACAGCCACTCCTCCTTCCGTCGGACCTGGCGGCGTACAGGAGCTTTGACTACCCTAATCTGCTCCTTTCTATGAAGAGGGACTTGGCCATGGTAAGTTACTTCAGTTTGATTTCTTTTCATTTGGGCATTATTTCTTAAGTCTAACACACTTTTTCCTTTTGCATTATAGGTTGCGCAACAAGTGTACGTGGCCGAAGAGTGGGCAAAGCGCTTTCGTGATGAGACGAAGGCTGCTCACCAGGCCCGAGATAATGCGGAGGACCATTTGAGCGTGCTGAGAACCCAGCAGAAGCAGTTGGCCGAGCAAGTGAAGAAGGCCAACCAGGATAAGGCCAGCGCTGAGGCTGGATTGAATAATATGGAGAAGCAGGCGGAGACTTTTCGCAGCGAGCTGCACCTCTGCCAGATCAACTTAGAAACGGAGAAGCAGATGGTGATAGGTCTGCGCGAAGAGATCCGTCGGCTCAAGGAAGCTGCACAGCTACAAAAGGAGGCAGCCGAGGCCGAGAAGCAAGCTTCTTATGATTTGGGGGTGGAAGAAACCCAGAGCAGGTTAACTGAGGAGTTTGCTTCGGTCGCCAGGGACTACTGCGACGTCACGTGGGGGAAAGCCCTTGACGCCGCTGGGGTCCCGGCTGACTCCAACCTTAGGATGCCTGAGAGCGTGTACTACGATCCTGAAATCCAACCGCTCTCAGATTCTGCTCCTTCTCCTCCAGAGCAGCCAGCCTCAACGTCTGAAGCTCCTGCGGCAAATTTAGGCCTTCCAGCATCTGTGGAAGGTCCAACAGCCACCCGTCAGGACGCCGGTCAAGGGGAAAAAGCCGAGACCTCCCAGGGTAATGCTCTGGGTGCTGCTCCTTCGCAGCCTGAACCAGCAGTCGACCACCAAGACCCCAAGATTAAGGCCTAAGACATTTGTTTTAGTGTTTCTTTTTGTTTTGTTTGTTTTTTTTTTTCTTTAGCTTTCTATGCTCATCACTTTAAAAATATGTACTGTTTTAATCATTAATGAAAGCATACTTCTTTTGTTTTACGTATTATGGCAAGTAGTAGCTAATTTCTCCGCTGTCATTCCATTCATTTTTTTTACTTGCATTAAAAGAATGGCTGACCTAATTGAGGAGTTTCGGAAATTGACATAATAGCTAAACACATATAACCAAACAAGAAATAAAACTAGTAATTAACCCAGACCATCTGGTCAGAAGTCTCAGGCACGATTGGTTTTAAGACTAAACACTTGAGAACAGTAAGGGTGTTAACTAACCCAGATCATCTGGTCCGAGGACTCATGCATGATTGGATTTAAGTTTAAACACTTCAGAGAACGGTAAGGGTGTTAATTAACCCAAATCATCTGGTCCGAGGACTCATGCATGATTGGATTTAAGTTTAAACACATCAGAGAACGGTAAGGGTGTTAACTAACCCAAATCATCTGGTCCGAGGACTCATGCATGATTGGATTTAAGTTTAAACACATCAGAGAACGGTAAGGGTGTTAACTAACCCAAATCATCTGGTCCGAGGACTCATGCATGATTGGATTTAAGTTTAAACACTTCAAAGACCGGTAAGGGTGTTAACTAACCCAAATCATCTGGTCCGAGGACTCATGCATGATTGGATTTAAGTTTAAACACTTCAGAGAACCGTAAGGGTGTTAACTAACCCAAATCATCTGGTCCGAGGACTCATGCATGATTGGATTTAAGTTTAAACACTTCAAAGAACAGTAAGGGTGTTAACTAACCCAGATCATCTGGTCCGAGGACTCATGCATGATTGGATTTAAGTTTAAACACTTCAAAGAACAGTAAGGGTGTTAACTAACCCAGATCATCTGGTCCGAGGACTCATGCATGATTGGATTTAAGTTTAAACACTTCAAAGAACAGTAAGGGTGTTAACTAACCCAGATCATCTGGTCCGAGGACTCATGCATGATTGGATTTAAGTTTAAACACTTCAGAGAACGTCGAGAGGTATGAAAAGAGGTATACATATTTAACATAAAAGACGAATATTGATCAAACATAAGTTTATTAATAATAATACCTTTTCAAATTATTGACATTCCAAGGGCGGGGTACTACAAGTCCATCCAAGTCTTCCAAGAAATAGGCTCCAATGCCAGCATTGGAGGTGATGCGATATGGTCCTTCCCAATTTGGCCCTAGTTTTCCCCAAGCAGGGTTCTTTGCCGAGCCCACGACTTTGCGCAGCACCAGATCACCTGAGGCCAAAGGTCTTGTCTTTACATGGGCATCATAACCTTGCTTTAGCTTTTGTTGGTAATGAGCCAATTGAACCATTGCGTTTTCCCTTTTTTCATCAATCAAGTCCAGACCTCTCGCCAAGTTTTCATCGTTGTCTTTTGGATTGAATGAGCTTGTTCTCGTCGTTGGGAACCCGGACTCCAAAGGGATGACTGCTTCAGCCCCATAAGTCATTGAGAAAGGGGTCTCCCCAGTGGACCTACGAGGTGTGGTCCTGTACGTCCAAAGTACATGTGGGAGTTCTTCCACCCATCTTCCTTTCGCATCATCCAGTCTTTTCTTCAATCCGCTTAATATGACCTTATTTACAGCTTCAGCCTGGCCATTACCCTGGGGGTAAGCCGGAGTAGAATACCTGTTAGTGATACCCAATTCTCCGCAGTAGTTTCTGAACATCTTACTGTCAAACTGAAGTCCATTATCTGTGATAAGTACACGCGGGACGCCGAACCGAGTAACAATGTTTCTCCAAATAAATCTTTTCGCATCCACATCTCGGATATTAGCCAGAGGCTCTGCTTCAACCCACTTTGTGAAATAGTCAGTACCAACTATCAGATACTTCTTGTTTCCTACAGCCTTAGGAAATGGTCCGACGATGTCTAAGCCCCATTGAGCGAATGGCCATGGGCTAGATATTGGATTGAGGATTCCTCCTGGCTGGTGTATACTTGGTGAATACCGTTGACATTGGTCGCATTGTTTGACGTACTCCAAAGCTTCTCTCTGCATGTTCGGCCACCAATAACCCTGAGTAATGGCCCTATGCGCCAAGGATCTGCCTCCAGTATGACTTCCACAGATTCCCTCATGCATTTCCTCCAAAAGCAATTCCGTTTGATCGGGATGAACACAGAGTAGATAAGGTCCAGAGAAGGAACGCATGTATAGCTTATCATCCTGTGACAGCCAATAGCTAGGAGCCTTCTTTCTTATTTTGTCGGCTTCCGTTTTCTCTTCGGGTAGAATGTCATCCTTTAAGAACTGCACGACGGGGTCCATCCAACTCGGCCCCATTCTTACTTGATTGATCTGTACTACGTTTGCTATTATTGAGGGTCGATGCAGGTCCTCAACAAGGATTAGGCGAGGTAAGTTCTGTGCCGAGGAGGTTGCAAGAGTGGCCAAGGAGTCCGCATGCGTGTTACCGCTTCTTGGGACATGTAGCAAGCTAAAGGATTCGAACTCCACTTGCATGGCTCTCACTCGGCTAAGATAGCTTCGCATTCTCTCATCCTTGGCTTCAAATTCTCCCTTGACTTGACCCACAATTAGCCTTGAATCCGAGAAGAGGTTAATGGACTTTCCTCCCATCTTCAGGACCATAGTCATTCCTTCCAGTAGTGCTTCGTACTCTGCTTCGTTATTCGTGGCAGGAAAGCTTAATCTTAACGACTTTTCAACGGTGATCATCTCTGTTGATGTCAACACTAGCCCAATACCAGCTCCTTTTTGGTTTGATGCTCCGTCTACATGCACTTCCCACGTCGGAGGGGGACACCTGGTGATACTACAGGCTAGTTTTGCACCTCTTTCCTCTAATGATAATTGACTATCCGCTTCCGGTTCGGTGAATTCTGCCACCAAGTCGGCCAGTACCTGGCCTTTAACTGAGGTGCGAGGCATGTACTTAATGTCGAAAGCTCCCAGAATTGTACCCCACTTGGCTATCCTTCCCGTGTAGTCTGCACTTTTAAGTACTGCTTTTAGTGGGAGTTGAGTAAGAACGATCACTGTGTGCGCCTGGAAATAATGAGGCAACTTGCGTGTGCCAAGCACCACCGCTAATATGGCCTTTTCCAGTGGAAGGTAGCGTATTTCTGCCTCATGCAGTGACTTACTCACGTAGTATACTGGTCGTTGCACGCCGTTGTCTACCCTTATCAATACTAAACTCACTGCATAGGAGACCACTGCAATGTAAGCAAAAAGGACCTCGTCCGGCTCAGGGCTTGACATGACAGGCGGCCGAGCAAGATAGTCCTTGAGTTGTTGAAAAGCCGCGTCACATTCCGTCGACCACTCAAAGCTTTTCCATTTATTGATCAACAGGAAAAAGGGTCGGCACCTGTCAGCTGATCGAGATATGAATCTATTCAGGGCAGCGGCCATTCCGGTTAGTTTTTGCACCTCTTTTGGGTTCCGAGGAGTTCGCATACTGGTGATGGCCTTAATTTGGTCGGGATTGACTTCAATTCCCCTATGAGTGACCATATAACCCAAGAATTTGCCTGAGCCAACACCAAACGAACATTTGGAGGCATTCAAGCGTAGTTTATGGCTTCTGAGAATTTCGAAGACGACTCGAAGATCCTCTAGGTGTTCAGATGCTCTTTTGCTTTTCACCACCATGTCATCTATGTAAATCTCCATACTTTTCCCCAATAATGATTCAAACATCCTCGTCATCATCCTCTGATAAGTAGAGCCTGCATTCTTCAAACCAAAAGGCATCACCTTGTAGTGGTAGTTTCCCACTGGCGTGACAAAAGCAGTTTTTTCCTGATCGTCCAATGCTAAAGGTATCTGATGATAACCCTGGAAAGCATCCAAGAAACTCATCCGAGGATGGCCGACTGTGGCGTCTACCAGCTGATCAATTTTGGGCATGGGGAATGGATCTTTTGGGCAGGCTTTATTCAGGTTCGTGAAATCAACACATACTCGCCACTTCCCAGTCTTTTTCTTGACCACCACCGTGTTTGCCAACCACTCTGGGTAGAAGATCTCTTTGATAGCCCCTGCCTTCTTTAGCTTTATCACTTCCTGACGGACTGCTTCTGCATGCTCTTTAGATGGCCGACGAGGGAGCTGCTTCTTGGGGGTCATTGCTGGATTAACATTCAAATGGTGACAAATGAAGTCTGGGTCTACCCCTGGAGCCTCATAAGCGTTCCATGCAAAGACGTCTATGTTTCGCTTGAGGAACTCTATCAATTCCTCCTTCTCCAACGGGGGTAGTTGAGATCCGATTTGAAAGAATTTCTCAGGGTCATCTCCTATTATGACCTTTACAAGATCCTCACATTTCGCCTCCTCGGACAGCCCATCCTTGGACAACATTGGGGGTTTTGATTGCTATAGCTCTTCTTTTTGAGCCTCAGATTCTGCTTCAGGTTCATGTCGGATAGCTGCTATCATGCACTGCCGTGCCATGGTTTGATCACCCAATATCTCTTCTATCTTGCCTCCAGAGGGGTATTTAATCTTCTGATGCAGGGTGGAAGAGACTGCTCCTAAAGTATGAAGCCAAGGCCTTGCAACAATTGCTGTATAAGGGGAGTAGGCGTCCACCACTATAAAATCGACCTCTACTATCTCCGCTCCGGTTTGTACTGGCAGTCTGACTTGCCCTTTCGGGATAATAATCTTCCCTTCAAAGCTTACTAAAGGGGAGTTATAAGGTGTCTGGTCTTCGGCCCTTAGGTTCAGCCCCTTGAAGAGGTCAGGGTACATGATCTCGGCTGCACTGCCTTGATCCACCATTACCCTCTTTACATCGTAGCCCCCAATTCGGAGGGTAATTACCAAAGCATCGTCATGTGGTTGAACTGTTCCGATCTTGTCTTCGTCCGAGAATCCCATGACCAGGGACCGGCTCGATTTAGCTCTCTTCGACTCATGAGAGTCATCCTCAGGGTACAGACGAGCCACCGACATTACTCTGGAGGGGCATGACCCTGTCCTGCCAGGTGCCGCAAAGATGACATTAATAATTCCAATTGGAGGTCTAGGAGGATTCTCCCTTTCTGACCGAGTATCCGCATGGCTACCCAGATTATTGGAATGGTGCAACAGCTGTTTCAATCTGCCCTCCTGGACAAGCTGGTCCAGGTGATCCCATAAGCTTCTACAATCCTCGGTGGTATGGCCGTGGTCTCTATGATATTGACAATAGAGGTTCCGGTTTCTCTTTTCTGGGTTTCCCATCATCTTGTTGGGCCACTTGAAGAAGGGTTCGTTTTTTACCTTTTCTAGGACTTGGTGCACAGGCTCTCGGAATACAGCCCCTACTATTTGGCTGTTGCTGGATGTCTGCTGCTCGGCATAATCCCTTTTCGGCCGGTTATTATTGTACCTGTCCGGCCTAAACTCTCTTCTTTCTTGTGGGACAAGCTTATCTTTCCCTTTTCCTTGTTGCTGCTGTTGTTGATCATCTTCTATCCTTTTATATTTATCCACCCTATCCATTAATTGTTGCAAGCTGGTGACCGGTTTCCCTGTCAGGGACTTCCTCAGACCATGATCGGAGGGAAGACCAACCTTGAAGGTTCTGACAGCGACCTCGTCAAAATCTCCATCAATCTCGTTAAACATCTCCCAATACCTCTCGGCATATGACCTCACAGACTCCCCCTCCCTCATTGTCATGGACAGCAGGGAATCAAGGGGTTGAGGAACTCTGCTGCATGTAACAAACCGGGAGCAGAATGATTGAGTGAGCTTCTTAAAGGAGCCGATGGAATCAGTCTTCAACCCATCGAACCATCTCATCGGCATCGGTCCTAGGCTAGAGGGGAATACTCTACACAATAAAGCCTCGTCCTGAGAGTAGACTGCCATCTTTTGTCTGAATTGGCTCACGTGTTCTACAGGGTCGGTACGTCCGTTGTACATAGAGAACGTAGGCTGATGAAAACGTCTGGGAAGTTTTGCCTTTTCTATTCCCCTAGTAAAGGGGGACTTAGAAATTTGGGTCAAAACCTTCTTCATGTCTTTGGTTCCCACTCCCCGTCTAGACGAACTTTTTCTCCTTCTCTTGTGAGAATGCTCTTCTTCATAGGAATAGGATTCACTGGGGGGAGTCTCTAAAGAATTCCTGTAACTGTCCTCCCCTTCACTGTTGGAGGAGACATCAGAACTTGAAGGGGTGCGATTTCGTTGTGCTCGACGAAGCTTCTTTTTCAATCCTTCTATTTCACGCTGTAAGTCCTTTTCGTCAGCGTGCCCTTGCACCAGATGGCTCTTTCGTCGATAGCCGCTCTTCCCAGCATGGATCGCTCGCGAACTACCCTCACGCTGGTTATCTACGTGGTTATCCCGTTCAAGATTATGGAGTTCATCTTGCTGATTGACGTTTACTGACTCTGCATGGGGCGGACTGGCCTGTTGCGGTCCGGAACCTGCCATAACTGCCGTAACTTCCTACTAGCGCTAATTCTTTCCCACAGACGGCGCCAATTGTAGGGTCACAAATTGTAGCCCACACCCGGATGAATACAGGAGATAGGCCCAATAAGCCCAATACAATAAATTTGTAAGAGAGTGGGTCAAAGAATTGGGCTAGTAACGCTCTTTACAACAGTTACTGAAGATAAAGTGCTTGGCCGAGGAGACTAAAACACACACAAGTTGAGATCTCGTGTCCGAGGAGTAAGTTTTGGGCTAATTGATGGATTCCAGTTAGGTCCGAGGGGTATGCACTAGGTAGAATGATTTTCTTTGGGTTGTATTTTTCCAGATGTTACAGTGATTATTTCTTAAGGTTTCTTTTTGTGTTTTTCTTCTGTCGTCTTCTTCTGGAGGTCTTACTTCATTATATAGTCCTTCATTGTTCAATCCTATCGTCCACTTGTCTTCCATCTAGCTTGGTACTTGAGTTTCCCACTTCTTCTCTTACAGCTTTTTGACTTTCTGGGGATAAAGATCACTTTCAACACTGTTCAGGGGTCTTCTCCACATAAATGCGGCCAGGAAAGCAGCTGTGATGCATTTAATGCGGTGGTAGCAGCTTTTTCTCAAGATATTTCTGCATCCTTATCCCTTCCATATGCATTGGTAACCTATCTTTACCTCCGGAACTTCCTGGAGGGTGGGCTAAGGGAAAGTCGAGATTCTTCTTACCATCAGACGTCATGTCCGAGGAGGGTATTCCTCTCGGACCAATCTCTTGGGATCCTTACGCGCTCTACTGTTAGTTACAACGGTCCTCTGTGATTTCTTCTCCTCGGGCGTATTGTTGATGAAACGTCGTTCCTGGGCCTAGATCATGGGCCCATATTTTACTCCCCCACATCATCCATTCAAATTTGGCTGTGATATTTCTTTTTCTTAAACACGCTTTGTAAATTATCTCTTTATCAATGTATTTATTCTATCACCTACCTCAAAGATACAAATATTTAAAGAATAGGTATAATTTGAAAAAATATATATATTTATTTATATAAGAAACAGAAAAAAAAAAAAAGGTCTAAAGGAACAACAAAATTTCATAATATTTTCACAACGTATTAAATTACGATTAGGTTTATGAGTTATGGTTGGGTCTTGGTATAATATTTTCTTTTAAAATTAATTTTATTTTGACTTATGATGAACTGACATATTATTTTATTATGAAAATATTGTGAGATTATGTTGAGTTGAAGAATAACTCAAAACTTATTAACCATATATAAAGCTATATGTTATTTGCTCACATGTAAGTTCATCCACAATTTTCAATTATTGAGATTAAGCCATAAAACCAAGTCTTTTACAATTACAACCAGAAGGAAAAAAAGGCTATGCATGATTTTTTTTTTTTTTTTCTTTTTGAGTGAAGCTATAAGAATGATAATTTATGGTACAGTAATGGCTACACTAGATTATCAGTTGATGTCTTTCACTAAAGGAGCAAAAATAAAAAAATGATTAATTGAGGAGTGAGGACTCTGATAGTCTGATGGACCAACATTTCCTCTGTTGGTTGGGCTTTGATCATGCTTGTTACCAACCAAAATTTAAGTGCACCTAGGGGCAGATACCAGCTCTGTTTGCCACCTAACTTATTGATTGGTCTCGTGAGCTCTAGTCTGCCACCATGGATCATCTTCATCTTCATCTTCATCTTCATCTTCATGCCATGCTCATAATTAGTGTTGACTTTTGGGTGGTCTTCACATTCTAAGATCACAGCTCCATCAATGACAGATGGTGTTGTTAATACCAGCTAAAATTGTAGCCTACCTTTGTCAGTGTGGACTTCTGATCTTTGTAGGTGATGGGTCATTGTTGAGATGGGTCATTGTTGAACATGTTTCCCTCCTCCTTTTTAGGAAAATAATACTGTCAAGAAACAAGAATTGTGGGACAGATACAACAACATTAACTACTCTGGGCCTGTGTGGGGCCACCTAGCCCCCAAGAAAAACAAATATAGGACTACACAGATTAGGCCCATTTTGGAAATGGGTGATGGTGAACAAAACTCACCTCACATGGCTTCATTTTCACTTGTGGCTGCGGTTTCGTTTTGAACTTGGTGGCTGCAAGTTAGAATTTGCAGCTGAAATGCATTGTTTGAGATGGTTGGGTTAGGATTTGGGCCAGTGAAAAAGAATTCGAGCCTGTTCAAAGAGGTGATATGTTGGGCTTGAACTTCCGTCCACTTTATATGAGATTGGGCTGAACCAAGGTAAAAAAATTGTTTAGTGACCGAAGTGAACTGATTTGGACCGAATATAATGGAATGGACCAAAGTGGACAGAGTAGGACCGAATTGGACAGAATAGGACCGAAGGGGACCAAAGTGGAACGAATAAACCAAATGGACTGAATAGGACCAAAGTTCAGCGAAGTGGACCAAATAGGACCATAGTGGACCGAATAAGACTGAAAGGACTGAATAAGATCAAAGTGTACCGAATGGACTGCATAGAACCAAAGTGGACTGAAATAAGACCGAATGTACCGTAGTGGACCGAATAGGACAGAATAAGACCGAAAATGACAGAAGTAGATATAAATGGACCGAGTTTGACCAAAGTGGACCGAATTGGACCAAAATGATAGAATAAGACTAAAGTGGATAGAATTGATCGAATAGAACCAAATTGGACCGAATATAACCAAAGTGAACCGAATAGGACCAATATGGACCAAATCGGACCGAATAGAATGAAAGTTGACTGATGTGGACCAAATAGGACCATATTGGACTGAATAAGACCAAAAGTGCACCGAATGGTCCATATAGGACCAAAGTGGACCGAATAGAACCAAAGTTGACAGAATGGACCGAAGTGGACCAAATAGGGCCAAAGTGGGCTGAATAAGACCGAATGGACCGAATAGAACCAAAGTGGACTGAATAAGACCGAACAGATCCGAAGTGGACCAAATAGGACCAAATTGGGACCGAATTGGACCAAAATGGACTGAAGTACAAAACAAAAATATAAGCAAAACAAGTTTGTAGTGGTAAAAAATTTGATTTAAAAACCAAATAAATAAAATAATGATGTTGTGAATCCTTCAAAGTGAGGTAGTGAATATAGATATATATGATATTAAATTTTATTTATTAATTATTATTTAAACATGCAATTCATGCATCATAAATAAATATTGAACATTCAATATTTGGCACCTTGTTGTCAATCTGGGTTTTGATGTATTTGGCATCATAAAAAAGGGTGTACATAGTTGTTATTGTAGTTAAATAATTAATATTTTTTAATTTGTACACATTCTTAGGGTACTTGTTAGCAAGACGTAATGAAAATTATCATCAACATATCCAAATTGACACGATCATTTATACTCAAAATGACATAACTTAAACACACATCAAAAGGTATGATACATAAATTTAATGAAGCACAGTGTTACATATCAACAACAATTGTTAAGGTCACTAACATGGCTTGGAAATTTGGGAAATAAAAAATTAATAAGAAAAATCTATTGTAATAGATATACCAAATCATCTACGTAACAACTCAAAGAATTAGTGTTATATGATTCAATTTATTTATTTATTTATTTTTTTGTCAAGGTTCCACCGACTTTACAAATGATATTCACTCATTATAGTATTACATTAATGGCTTGGTTCAATTGTTATAAAAGAGATATATATATATATATATATTCACTTGGAAGCTTTGCATGACATTTTCTTGTAAGGCCTGATGATTTTTGAAGATGCTCATTGTTGGGGACGTTTTTGCGACAAAAGCAAAAAATGCGAGAATGGCTCAAATCTCCTCTTGGGTTCTTTAGAAGTGATTATTTGTGGAAAATCAAGCCCAAAATTCTAAATGTATAATGAACAAAGGCTAATGGTACTTTAACAATAGAGAAATCAAAATGCCAATAACAAAAATGCTAAAAAATGCATAAGAACATAACGAGTCTGAAACTTCAATCCACAGTCAGCAAGAAGAGGAAAATGAGAGAGGTTGTGTGGAAGAGAGGGAAGGTTTCTCTGTACCCATATTTCCACCCCCAAGTTTCAGAATTGTGAGAATGTTGGCTAGCTGAATGGGCTTTTGCTCCAAAGTTTTAGCTATGTGGGTAAAACGTGGTTAGTTCATTTTGAATTTGATTGAGGCCTTTTGTATTGAGTTTAGGGTGCTCAAAGTGACTTTTTTTTTGTTAATAGAAGAGGCTTTGAATCCAAGGTATCGATCAAAGAGGTTATGGTCAGAGTTGCTTTAATTGGGTAAGAGGGTTGACTTGCTTTTTGCATAATTTGAGAAATGAAGTGGCCTAAATTTATGGGCTGATGTTCCCTAAACATGGCAGGTCCTTAGAGGTTGTATTTGGTTGCTGTAGTAGACAAGGCTAGCCACTTAGGGTTAGCTATGTGTTTTAGGCAAAAAAAATGTGTAAAGCAGAAAAATTGGGCCATAGTCAGCTAGAGCATAAAAGCCTTTTGGAGTGAAAATTTCGGATATAAGACCTCCTCCATGAGCTAGAGGTGCTACCAGTGTTCTTTGCTCACTTGGTAGCACACATACTGGACTCATGCAAAAGGTTTGAAAGAAACTGACCTATATCCTCCAAACCACACTTCTTCAGTTTTCCTAATATGTCGTATGGGCTTGGGCCGTGCTTAAAAGAATAAATAAGATATAATACATGAATTGAACCCACAATAAAGTCGGGCTTGGTTGAATCGGGCTTGTAAAAAATGTGTTGTGTATCAAAACTCACAAGTCATAGAAAATGATAACATACTTACAAAACAAGGGCGGCTTGATGCATTGAGGGGTCTAAGGCAAAAAATGAATTGAGGCCTTTTATATATTTAAAAATGACTTTTTTTAAAACAAATCTAAATATTGCTTAAACTCTATTATCTTATTAGATACAAAATTACTAATTAATATGAACCACCTAGAATATTCTTTTTTAGAATTTTTGTAGATGCAAAAAATTTGACAAAATATTTCACACCTATTGATGTGGCAGAATAAAAATAGTAAGTAAAAAAGTGACTTAACGGTGGACCTAGATGAGAATTAGTAAAAATTTGCCAACTCAATTGTTGTGAAAAATCTTGTGAAATTTTTTGTGTATTGCTCTTTTTTTTTTAGAAGTGCTAAATTCATAACATGTTCACAATAAATTCTAGGTGTTAAGTTGTTACTAGTTCTAATTTGAATCCACCATTGAAATTATTTTTTTAACCACCAATAACAACAATAACATCTTGTTATTTAGATTTTATTGTGAAAGTATTGTGAAAAATATTGTGAACGTAGAATTTCTTTTTCATAAAAAAAATACTATTTTATTTATTGGCTAATATTTGGGCTTAATTAATAAAATTAAAATGAAAGAAATAACTCTATTGGTTAAAATTAAGGGGCTTTTTTTTTACGTGGGGCCTTAGGCGACTGCCTTTCTTGCTTATATGCTAGAGCCGGCTGTGTTACAAAATATAGAAGTAATTGAAGATAATAAAAACTATCTCATATGTAAAAAAAAAAAAAAAACCAAGGGGTAAAAAGATAATAGCAATTTGCTCTTTCATTTAGAAAATGATCATCTTCGTTAGCTGGTCTACTCATTTCATGGTAGAGAATTACCTATTCATGAATCTAACAATATACTGTACGTGATACCACATCATTTAAAAATCATATTTCACAAAATAAGAAATGATAATTGCTTTGAAATGATGTGATAATAAACTCGCCTTTAAATTCATGAAATAATAAAATCTGAATCATCCCAATAAAATAAAATGAAATCTAAACCATGATGAATGAAATGACATGATATTTTTAAATGATGTGACAATATATTCACTTTTAAATTGATGAAATACTAAATCTCTACTAGGCAATAGATTTTCTCCATTTAATTTGAAAAAAAAAAAGTCTTAATTATTATTACGATCATTTTAGCATATCATTGAGATATAGATGAAAGTGGGGAATAACTCTTCTTTGTCAAGTAGAAAATAGTTTTCCAGCACTAAAGAAACCAAAATTCCGTTGTAGTCTAGTTGGTTAGGATACTCGGCTCTCACCCGAGAGACCCGGGTTCAAGTCCCGGCAACGGAAATCCTTTTACCTCTCTTTTTTTGTCTTTTTCCTTTTCCAATTCCCGGAAATCCTTTTTCCTCTCTTTTTTTCTTTTCCAATTCCTTCTCTCAGCTTAGACTTTCAAACCTAAAAGCTTAAACAGTTGAACCGCAACTTTCCCCAATTCCAATTCCTCTCATTTTCTTTTCCAATTCCTTCTCAGCTTGAATCTCAAATTTCCCCAATTCGATCCTTTTCCGATTCCATATCTAAGGTACGCTTCTCAATTCTCCTGCCCTAATTTCAATCCCTTTTCTCTCTCTCTCTCTCTCCGATATTAAATTAATCTTCTTTTACAGATTTTAGGGTTTAGGGTTTAGCTTCAAGCTAGCTATTTTCTATTTCATCAAACCCTAGAACCTCTTTTTATGCTACCAAGACTCAATTTTTGGTTATCCTTGTAACTGAAAACTTTGACTCAACGTAATTTGAAAGTTATAAATTCGCAGACTTTGGTCTCTGTTTGTTTCCACTGAAAGTGTTGTCACGGTTTAAGGGAAAAGTGAATTTATCTTGAATTGAAGAGAGATTATAGAATTTTTACTCTATAAAGTGTAAAGTACTAAACTTGATGAAAAAAAAAGGGATCTTGATTGGCCTAATTCTGACATCTTCTTAAGTCTTAACCCCATGAATTGATGGTTGATGTTGCAAATTTCTTTGAATTGTTAGGAACATGAGCTAAGAGCTTACCGAGTGTGTGTGTGTAATTACCAATAAAGATTTTTTTTTTTTTTTTTTGGTTGGGGAAATTAGCTCTTGATTGGAAAAGTACCCAGTACCTAATTCTCTTATTCTATCACATTTATGCCATTTCCTTGATGTGAATTTTCATTTCGTTACACAAAAAAGCCTTGTATTTGGCCTAGTGACCATGATTGTATTAACTTCTTGTTGTATATGTGATCATTATATAATTCTTTTGCTGATTTTTGCTGGTCTTTGTTATCATTGTCGACATCAAGTTCCTTCCTTGCCCGATTATATTGCTTTTCTTTTGTATTTTTTTGGAGTTTGTACTAACTACATATCCTAGCCACCCCAAGTGTATAAACAATCTTTTCATATGTGTGGTCATTGTATGATTCCTCTGCTGATTGTTGCTGGTCATTCTTTTCATTGTCAACATCAAGTTCCTGCCTTCCTTGATTATATCATATTACATTTCTTTTGTATTTTTTTTTAAAAATAAAATAAAGTTTGGACTTTCTAAAAATAGTCTCGATAGAGGTGTTGATTAACACCTTGAAGGTGATTTTGGTATCATGTGAACCAATATCCTAACATGTAATAGAAATGATTGGCACCTATGTTCTGGTTGCCATTTGTGGCAATTAGGTTATATCCATTTGCGTTGATAGTTTTCTTGGTCAAAGTTTTTATGGTTAAGGAACATTTTGCATTTGAAATGGAACGCACAGATGAGCATTTTCAAGGTTTTTTATTTATTTATTTATTTTTTTTTTCAGTGGTAGCTGACAGGAAAAAGCGGCATGCATGGAAAGCCAATTCATAACATGACTAGTTCTGAAATAACTATTAGTTGGGCAATTTTACCTAGGAGGGGTCATTTACTGGTTTTATGTCTTCCATCTGTTAGTCCCAAGTGAAATGTTGGTGTTGTTTTACACACACATTTTATTTTTGTCTAACAGTTTTCTTCTAACATTTTTTGCCTTTAATGGCTCTTTAGCCTATCAACACGACCCTTTTGGTGGGTATACCTCTGGGGTTGAATCCCTGGCATCTTGAAGATGGTGTGATGCAAAGCTCTATTTATTTTCATATTGACATTGTTCTCCAAACATTTGCAGCCATGGATGTAGAAGAAGGTGCAATGGAAAGCTCTGTTCTTTCTTCCATTCTGAATTCTATAGAGTCTAATGAGAGAGGAGAAGGGCTTTCCCCAGAAGATATTGCTTGGGTCGACTCCTGCCTGATCAAAGACCCTGAAAGCTCAGAGACTAATATGAATTCTTTGAAAGACGCCTTATTAGAAATCTTCATTTCCCAACCTGAATTAATTAACTCCTCTGCTGCTGTAAGCAATGGTTCTCCTGAAGAAACTGATGTTGAAATACTTCCTTCCAGTGAGGAGGCAGATGCTGTGCAGTTCCGAGGAAGAACTGATGAGGATCTTGTTCTCATTAATAAAGAAACCAAAACAAAAGGTGATGATCTTCCAATCAATTTGAAGAATAACACTTTGCCGTCATTAACATATGGGGGAAATTCATTTTTGCTAACTAACACTGAAGGCCTGGAAGAGAGTGGAAGTAGTGGGTCAAAGCTTGATTTGGGCTCCTCAACTTATGAGATGGAGCCTTCAAATGTGGATGATATGGTTCTTGCTAATGAAGAAGAAGAAACAAAAGGTGATGATCTTCCAATCAAGTTGGGGAATAACACTTTGCAGTCATTAACATATGGGGGAAATTCATTTTTGCTAACTAACACTGAAGGCCTAAAAGAGAGTGGAAGTAGTGCATCAAAGCTTGATTTGGGCTCCTTAACTCATGAGTTGGAGCTTTCAAATGTGGATGATATGGTTCTTTCTAATGAAGAAGAAAAAACAAAAGGTGATGATCTTCCAACCAAGTTGAAAAATAACACTTTGCAGTCAATAACTTTTGAGAGAAATCCATTTCTGCCAACTTACACTGAAGGCCTCAAAGAAAGTGGAAGAACTGAATCAATGCTTGATTTGGGTTCTTCAGCTTATGATGTGGAACCCTCAACTGAGGATATCTTCAGGGTCTGGGATTTAGACATTCCAGCTGAGGATGGTGAACTTGTTAAACAATTGAACAAGGCCCTAACAGATAATTCCTTTGAATCAATACCATCAACTCTTAATGATTCAGGGGCATGGAAAGATCTGGAAGAACAGTCGGTTGATAATCTAATAGCTGGCATTTCAGACCTATCTTTACATGGAAATTCTAGTTAAATGTTTGTGTAAATGGTCTTTGTTTTCTTCCTCCTCTGTGCTGCTGACAGTTAGAGGCAAACCCTGAATGTGACCAACCTTTAAGGTACTTAACAGACTGTAATAGTTTAGGAGATTCTGCTGATGTCTCTATTGTTGCAGTACCAACTTGGCGAAATGATGGTTGGTTTGAAGTTATGGATGGTCTAATATCTTGCAAACTTCTCTCATTCTTTTCTTTGCCTCGAGCTCGTGAATATTTGAAGGTCATTTCATTCTTTATACTTTGTGATGATTCTTCATGTAGCACCTTATATAGTTTTATTTATTTATTTCTTTTTTTTTCGTTGTAAAAAGCAGTTATTCCCTATAATTTCCCGACCTTTGGTAGCTTCTTTATTGTTCCTCCTTGATCAAGTATTTCGATTTTTGATAAGTATCATACTCAACCAATTAGAAGGGGTTTCCCGTCAAAAAAAAGAAAAGAAAAGAAGGGTTATAGTATTTTAAAATAAACGATTTGAATATCTATTGACTCTAACTTTCGGAAGAGGGTCTTTCATATACAAATTTAGCAGTTCTTTGCAATCTTGAAGCCCATATTATGTTTAGGGACACAATTCTTTGCAATCTTGAAGCCCATATTCACAATTTAGTTAGTAAAAGTGGCAATTGCAGCAATATCACCTTTACATGAAATTCTCATTAACATCACTCAATATGTACCAATCAAAACATGTCATTTCAGCGATGGTGCAAATTGTAGTATTGTTAGACTTAATGAATTCTTCACGGAAACAAAAAATCAGAATTGCGGTTCTCATAGTCGCAAAACAATATGGAGGGACCTTAACCACATATCATTGGCATTTTACTTCCGCCACCAATATGCAAATTGGTGTTGGCCATTGTAAATTTGCAATGGACCTACACAATCATGTGCATAAACCGTGGTCTACATGGCATGGAAAATCATGGTCTATGCATTACAGAGAGAGAGAAGGACCGAGTGACTGAGTCTGAGGTGAGAATCTGAAACAGCTAACCTGGCATGCTATGCACCGTTGACAGGAAAATCACAATCTTTCAAATCACATAAACTAAATCGTGGCCATTAGTCAGTACAAAGCTAAAATACAAAGACAAAGCAATAGAAGAAATCGCAGCCTTAGATTACTTTCGAGAGGAATCTGGCTGACGCTAATTTGTATACCGTTTTGTTTTATGGTGAATGTGATGTATTTGTCTTGTAACTCAACACAGGAAAAAATATCATTTTTTTTTTCAGTCAGTATTTCATGTTTTTACGAGGTGGGAAAAAAACCATTTATCTCAACCACGTATGCAGTTTGACAAGTCAGCAAGTTATCATCCACATGGCAAAACATCATAGGTTGACACACAACAGCCTCAAATGGGACATCTTGTGACAGTACACTTAAGCAATTATAAATACAATGAGTGAATTGCATGTGTGGTAAAGAGGCTCAAAGAAAGCTTGCTAGAGGAGATAAGATTATAGTGTTTGTTAAAGGCCTAGCTATCTTCACAACAAGCAAAGCAAACAATGGCCTCAGCATCTCTTCTCAAGTCATCTCCTGTCCTTGACAAGTCTGAGTGGGTGAAGGGCCAAACCCTTCGCCAACCCTCAGTCTCTGTTGTCCGGTGCCTCCCCAACGCCCCATCACCCCTCACTATCCGAGCTGGATCTTATGCTGATGAACTTGTCAAGACCGCGGTATGTGTACAATATTTTCATAACCATAATGAGAATTAAAAACTTTTAATATTATTATGAGTTAGAATAATGGTTAAAGGATTAAATTCAACGTTTTAGCTTAAGTTTTCGAATAGACATAAGGTATTATTACTACTTGTATGTATTTAGCAAATTAAATAAACAAACTCATTAAGAACTAGTATCATACAACAACTTTCAAACATGTCCAAACACATAAAGTAACATATATAGTCCAGTTTATTGTGTAGAAAGTATGAAGATAAACTTACTAAAGGCTCAAACAGTCCTCTTTGATTCTCTTACTACACAGCATACATGGTAAGCCACTGATAATGTGTGTTTTTTGGGGTATAGAAAATTGTTGCGTCACCAGGGCGTGGAATTTTGGCCATGGATGAGTCCAATGCTACATGTGGGAAACGTCTAGCTTCTATTGGGTTAGAAAACACTGAGGCTAACCGCCAAGCATACCGTACCCTCCTTGTCACAGTTCCTGGCCTAGGCAATTACATCTCTGGTGCTATCCTCTTTGAGGAAACCCTCTACCAATCCACCACCGATGGTAAAAAGATAGTGGATGTTCTTGTTGAGCAAAAAATTGTACCCGGTATCAAAGTCGACAAGGTACGCCACCCAAAAATTGCTCCTAGCATTTGAGATACTTTTGGTTGTTGACAATGTTTTTCAAGTATTCCATTCCAGTTTATATATAACTTTTGCCTTTTGGTTTTAAATCTATCTTAGCTATCATGAAAATTATGTTCATTGACTAACAACTAGATGCATTTCTACATGGATTTGTGTGTGTGTGTGCTGTGATGAAAAAAGATAATTGGAGCATTTTTGATAACCTAAGATGCACTTGACTTCTTATATGTCAACATGAATAAGTTCATATAAATGCATGTATTAAGACATTTTGTTTCCAAGAATAACAATACTAATTAATGTATGGTTTAAACAATGAGAACAACAGGGTTTGGTGCCCTTAGCTGGTTCCAACAATGAGTCATGGTGCCAAGGTCTTGATGGCCTTGCTTCTCGCACAGCTGCTTACTACCAGCAGGGAGCTCGTTTCGCCAAATGGTGTCAATCTAAACCCCCATTTTTGACAGATACTAGCTCATACCTATATGACAATGAAATCTAACATATATCAATTTGATCAATTAGGCGTACCGTTGTCAGCATTCCCAATGGCCCAACTGAATTGGCAGTGAAGGAAGCAGCCTGGGGTCTTGCCCGCTACGCTGCCATTGCTCAAGTAAGAAAACTGATTCTAAAGATTTGTGTATATTCAGTTAGCATTTGAGAAGTGCTTCTGGTTGAAATTGAGCAAAAATCAAGTCTTATGAAACTCAAAAGCAATGGAAGTGATTTTAATATGCTAATGATCAATTCTGTTGATCTTACAGGACAATGGGTTGGTCCCAATTGTGGAGCCAGAAATATTGCTTGATGGTGAACATGGCATTGAGAGGACTTTTGAAGTTGCACAGAAGGTGTGGGCTGAGGTTTTCTTCTACCTTGCTGAGAACAATGTCTTGTTTGAGGGTATTCTTCTCAAGCCTAGCATGGTAACTCCTGGAGCTGAATGCAAGGAAAGGAACACCCCTCAGCAGATTGCTGATTACACCCTCAAGCTCCTCCAGAGAAGAATCCCCCCAGCTGTCCCTGGAATCATGGCAAGTGTCATAACAAATAATAAAGTTTCATAATTCTTCTCTATATTAAATCAAGAATGATTCATGTACTAATTGTGTGATTTTGTTCATAATGAGCAGTTTTTGTCTGGTGGCCAATCTGAGGTTGAAGCAACCTTGAACTTGAATGCCATGAACCAATCTCCAAACCCATGGCATGTGTCGTTCTCATATGCCAGAGCCCTCCAGAACACCTGCCTTAAGACATGGGGAGGCAGGCCTGAAAACGTCAAGGCAGCTCAGGAGGCACTGCTTATCCGTGCCAAGGCCAACTCTCTTGCTCAGCTCGGAAAATACACTGGTGAGGGAGAGTCAGAAGAGGCCAAGAAGGGAATGTTTGTCAAGGGTTACGTTTACTAAGCTGCTTGCGCCAAAGATATAGATGATGATGATGAAGTAGAAGAAGAAGAGGCAGCAGAGGACAATGATGATGATGATGGATGAATGGATGAATGCTAATTTCTCTGGAATGTGTAATGCTTTATAGCGTGGAGACTATTTTTGTTCATGATTACATGTACTTTTAGCCACTTAATAAACTTATTGATAATGAGATTAGGTAGTGTGTGCTAAAATATGCATCTTCATTGCTAAAATGCTTCAACTTAGTAGTGTTTTAACCCCTAAAATCTGGTTGAAACTCTCCTAGAGTCAACTCCACTATATATAAATTTTAAACGACTAGCTTAGTGTAGCTGTTTAGCTCATCATAGTATAATGCTACTAGCTCGGTATTCTGAGATTTTGGCTCCATTAACCTCCTCGAAGAACGAATCGTGAGGGTTAATCTTATTCAAGTATCAATGGTGTGGCTGCTAGCTTTACTCTTAACATAGGATATCACACAAGGAACTATTATATACCGACTGGTTGATCTTGTACTTAAATAGAATTTGGATTCTTTCGGAGCAATCTGAACTCCCATAATTACAACTAATCTTTGACAAAATGGTAAAAAGTAAGTTAACACATATCAGAAAACCGTTCTCATGAACTCCACTAATGCTCTTATGTGACTCAATTTCAACTATTAAACCACACTCTTTAAAAAAACACAAAAGTGATATATTAGCCCCGAGAAGAGGAGATTTACATTGACTATTAATTATTTCATACATCTGATATATGTAACATCTCTCTCATAACATGTGAGTTTCACACAATTGTTAGATCCACATATTGAGAGAGATGATATATATACCAGATGTACAAGATATTGTCTCCTATACTAACATGGTTCATATAAATTTCAACTTGAATTTCTGATTCCCAACAAATCAATTTTGAAACTCTTCTTTTCTAAAATATTTTTTCAAGAGTGTTTCCCATGGTGTTTACCTATGATCTGCTAAATGGAACCAATATAAAGACTGAAATATTAAGTTCTAAAGTTGGGCCCATTAGGCCGGTTAACGACCCACCTATTCATGAAGGGCCAGACCCAGTTTATGAACGTAACTGAGCTGAAAAATCAAAACCCATGTACTTCGGAGATTGAAGATAAGGACCTCACCGCTTTAGTTTCTCTCAAGGCCTATAAAGAAAACGTGCTAATAAATAAATAAATATATATATATATATATATATATATATTTCCAAACTTATTGAAATAGTTACAATTATCAATTCAAAAGGTTTGTTTTTCATCTTTAAATTATTGTAAAAATTTCTTCTTTTGCCCCTAAACTATCAAAAAAAATATTTTTAAAAAGTTTGAGATGAAAAATGAACTTTTTAAAATTTAAGAATAAAAAATGAAATTTATGCAAACTCTAGAGGCAAAAACAAAATTTTAGCCAAAGAAAATTTGTTGATATGGAAGAAATTGATAAACATAGTAACTTCAGGAAGACTAAGGTCAAAATGACCATATACCACTATTTGAGAAAATATGTATAGATCTACTATTATTTGTGAAATATTTAGGAAACTACCACTTTTTTGAAACTCGATTTGTGAAAATCGAGTTTTCCATGATACTCGAGTACTATGAAAAAAATTTGAATTTTTTTGATGGTTAGGAGTTCATGGAACTCGAGTTCTATGAACTCAAGTTACATCAAAATATTTCAAAATTTTTCATGATACTCGAGTTCTATGAACTCGAGTACCATAGAAATCTCGATTTTCTAGAAATCGAGTTTCAAAAAAGTGCTAGATTACTAAATATTTCATAAATAGTGGTAGATTGCCTTATATTTTCAAAAAAAGTGGTATTTGGCCATTTTGGCCCTAAACTCAAACCAAAACTAATCATGGTATTGAGTCAGGTTACAGAAGCTCCAACAATGAATGAAGCCAGGAAAACAAGGAACCCATAGTTGAAAAATAAAAGACTGAGCAAAATCAAGCGAACCAAACACCCTCTTAGTAGAGAATCCAAGGTACCAAATGACACTTGGTCGTGAATCACTTTCAGGCTGGCATTAAATCGGCTTATGCCAGTGGCTTCACAGTATCATACAACACGTGAAACAAACACTCTAGAGTGTTATTGGAGAAGATCTACTGAAGGTACCCCATATGATGCAATGGTGATTTAACATAAAAGGCTACAAATCCTGTTATTTGGTTGCTCACCATAGTCATCTAAAATTACCTATTGGTTATTTTTCTTTCCCAACCTCTGAAAGCAGATGCCACCTGATTCCATGCTTAATAACTTTAGTGAAATTGAATTACAGGGAAATTCTGTTATTATTATTAATTTTATTTAAAGGAAAATGTTGCTATTGGTTTTTAGTTAAATCTTCATCTAATCTACTTTGCATAAGAATGTAACAGACAACTTTAACCCAGAGAAATGGAATAACTGTAACAAAATGTTGCTACATGCAATTTGGAGCTAACATGGAAGATGTGAAAGAAATGTTTCCAGAAATACCTGCAGCCACAGGGTACAAGAGCTAATAGGGCTGATAAACAGTGTCCATGACAATCTCAATATTAGACAAGGTAAGAAAGTGTGCCCCATTTTCAACCATAATATTACAGCACAGATAAATAGAGCTAATGATGCTGGGAGACTGAAATAAGTGACATATTATGTATCATTGTTCCATTCAATCACAAAATATTAAAAGGGTCTCAATAATCAATATTCATGATAATACAAATTTAAAGAAGTGTTTTCCTCCCTATTTTCAACCATCATTAAGCACAGTGCACAGATGAAGTCAGCAGATTGTTTTCACTTAATTACTGTCTTATGTTTCTCCCCTACAGAAATCACCAATCCCTTCACACAATCTTGTTCTCAGCATCAATCGTGACCATGTCATCACTGAAAACCAACATAACTCACTCTCATTATTGTAATCAAATGATTCAAACCTTCCAAGAAAAAGGGGCACAATCTACAAAAATATGAAGGCAAATAGAACATGATAACTCACAACTTTGGATCCAAGGAGAGAAATTTGAACAAATTACCTAGGGGAGAAAAAAAAACTAGTCCCAGAAGGAGAGATTCAATGGGACACCAAACTTAAAAGAGAAAATATACAAGACAATCTCCAAAAAAATATAGATACTCTATATAGAGTATCTACACAACTGCCCTTTACATTCAACCATATGCTTGCAATTGCCAATATTATTCTTTTCCTTAAAAGGATATGATGTGAGACTGCAATGCAAATGTCCACAGGGAAAAAAATACCTGAAAACAAACCTAGCAGATATTGTAAGGCCTCCATGCAAATGCAGTAGCAGATACCACCAGTGAACTCAAACAAAACTAACCAGATTACAAAGCCTAAACCTAGATATCATCTCCATCAACAATACCTCTGCCAAAAAAAAAAAAAGAAAAAAAAGAAAAAAGGAAAAGAACCAGTTCTAGATGCACAGCTATGAGAGGTTATATACATGTACACAAAAACGGAAAACTCGTTGAATCCTCAAGTCTTCCAAGTTTTCTTTGTTCACTAAACATTAGAACCTGTCATCAGTCAATAAGCAATTCTGAATGAAACACCACATGAACCAATCTTTAAATAATGTAGAATCGAGTTAGATTGGAATAGTCATTATGCATGGGAACATGTCAGTGTGAACTAAGTAACTATAATTAACATTATATTCTAATACTGAAAGGTAAACTGGTGAAACATCCAGAAAAGCCAAAAGACATGATGATATTTAACATCTGAATATGCAGCATGCCACAGAGAAACTGTATATGATGACATTAACTCTGACTCTGTCACAAGCATGCTACAAGTAAATAAAAAGTACACTACAACAGTATGATAATTTTCCTTTTGAAGTACATGCAACAACATTATTTACAATGTCAACCTATCAGAGTTCTTGGAGAGAAACTAATTTGTCCATCCAGTACAAAGACTGCGCATAAACAGAAAATTTTTTTGACTGGGGATAAGTTCTATCAGCTTTCTGCTTGTAAATCACAATTGACCGGGAGCTGCTAAGTGAACTTGTCTGTGGAGAAAATGCTACCTTACTCAATTTACTTCATTGTTTTGATCAACTAATTCATCAAGCTTATTATATAAGATAAAGCCTGCCAGCTTATAATAACCCCTGGCTTGCATTAAGGCTCACTTTATAGTCCTTTCCTTAGTTTCCTCACTTATTAAAATACATATTCAGAACATCTTCAAATCAAATGTCCGTCAGTCAATCAAACAACTGTAATTATAATACCATCTGATGAATATATAGGGAAACATTACAAAGTGTTTTGGAATTTTAAAATGATTCACCTCCTAACCATAGAGGAGGCCCCATATCAAGAAAAAATAGAGAATATACATATATCTTCAACAGCCTCTATAACGTGGTGGGTTTTTTGTAGCAGTCTAATGTTTCCGATTGAGCCACTACACAGAAGTAGTTCCATTAATCCTGTAGCATTTAATGGACAGTAAGTATAGGAACACTGTTTAATAATATATCTGTTTTTGTTTAGGACGGAGGGGTTAATACCAACAAAAGTATTTCCCTAATCTGTAAAATACAATGTCAACTTCATAGAGCAAAAAAGGGCAGATAGAGTAACTTGAATCAGCTTGGTGTGAAATCCAAAATATACCATGCTCACTTTTCAGGCTCTCATTTGAAAGATCCCCTAGGAACCAGACTTGCAGATTCACAATTAGTGCCCCTTAGAACATCCATACCCTGTTCCTAGAATACGAAAGCAGGCACAATATATTTATGTAACAAATAGTTAGAGCATAAAAAATTCCAGGAATTAAGATTTAAGATCAAATTAAAGAATAGTGCCACCATGAAGAACTACATTCCAATATAGACACTGGAAAATCAAATACCTGGTTGGTTGAAGCTTGTCCATGTACCCGTTGGGGCCTAGTATTAAGATCAATCATTTGATTTTCAATCTTGTCATCACTGCCAATATTGTTGTTGAGCACTGGAACAGGAGAGGGCCTGTAATTTTCCTGATTCTCTCTCATTGTCAGCTTAGGTGGCTGACTCAGCTCCCTTCTTGCTTGATTTGGATCAAGGGGTTGCGTCCCTAGTTCTTCCAAACGGCCAGGTTTGTCCCCTGGAAACTACAAGGAATACAAGGCAATGATTCAGATGGTCTCTGGAAAACACAAACCTGAACTAGCACTTGCCAGTACAGAGACACAAACCTCAATTCTCTGCCTCAGTAGGAGATATCTTGCATGGGTTCTTTTCCCACCGACATGCACAGTCATGTCGCATTGCAGACAAAGGGAACTACCGTCTTTCTCACAGTAAAAGAAAGCTATATACATGTTTACAGGAAAGAGAAATACTTAGCCTCATGCAAAAGTTCAAACTGCAAATTGTCTCACACTGAAAATATAAAACATACAGAAAATAGCATACCAGGTGCATTTTCACATATGTCACAACGCGGGACACTCGAGGGATCAGCAAGCCCAACCCGTACATGTCTACTAGCAAGTTTGTTGCACAAATGGACCTGCAAGTCCAGAATATAGAAAACCATATAAAGCAACTGTCATTGTGTAATTTGAAGACCAGCAGAAAAATTCAGAATTTACATGAGCATGACCTCTATCCTATCACCAACACAACTCTAGTCCATGCAAATGGCAATATGAAGAATTTTAAGTTATGACATGTGCTCAAATAGATTTTAAAAAAACCACCCCATCAAGAAGGTACCCTCATATACCTTCTAGACTTTTAATCTAATGAGTGCAGCTTGTCATGTTTCTAACAATCTACTCAAATCCAATGAAAAAGGGCCTTACATTAGTCCCACCACTATACCTCAGCACACATGTCAGATCAAGTCAAGCATAGTGAAAACTCATCATTCATGCCTCTTGGTTAAGTTACCAATCTCACTACTTAAACATGCAAATATGCACAATGATTTTAAAGAATTTCACAATAGCATGTTAATATTATTGATCCCTGCAAAGCATTACTGATAAGAGAATATTAGCCAGTACTTGAACCCCATAACTCCAATACACACACATACTTCTCAAAACTATATAAGCCATCCAACTGGTTAATCTTTATGGAAGTTGTTGAGCAATAACATTTTTGTTGGAATATTAATTAAATGATTAAATTCACCATTTCCTAACGATTTAAACTTTTAGTAGAATCAATAATTTATCATGGTACCAAAACATGGGTCCTAAGTTCGAACCTTGTCTCTACTCTACCTAGAGTTAGAATATAAATTAAACGATTAAATTCATCATTTTCTATCAGCTTAAACTTTAAAGACAATTGGTAATTTATCAATTTCAATCAATAACCATAGTCAAAAAGATAATGCTGAGTGGCAACCCATTAGCAATCAGATAAGAGTGAAAGTCATTTGAATTCATACTCATATTTAATTAGGACCAGTCCAGCCTAAAAGTAGGCCAAGAAAAACAACATACTACCGAGATGGAAAATAAAGGCATGAAATTTCTCCTAGTGCACGTGTGACTTGTGAGTGAACGAGCAAGCAAGAGAGAGAGAGACACCAGATGAACAAGGACAACAAAAAGAAGACCATAGAACTTGAGTTAACAAATGGCAATCGATTTAAAGTTTAAATTTTCCCCTAAATACAAAATTTAGCACTAACCCATCTCCAAAAACCAATCCAAGACTTCATTTTTCATTACCCAACTCATCAATGATCAAACACACAACAAGTCTCTGAATTTCCAATCACAATGCCACTAAGTCAACTTTCAAATATGCTGCACAGTCCTAATCAAATCGATCCTCAAAAAAACATTTTTAAGATCAAATCAAAGATTGAAACTTTACCTTTTCATCACAAGCCTGGCAAAGAGCAGCCTCATCAGCAGCACAGAAAATAATGGCAGGAGCGCTCTCACATACATCACAAAGTGTCCGCATTTTCTATGAATTGTAGTACTTTGTTCCCTTCTCATTCCTCCTTTGCCTGCTTCAATGACATCTTTTTGTTTGCTTTCTTTAACAATCTTTCACAATCAATACGTAAACTTGCTTATCAAATTTGTTAAGAACTCAAAAGTCAATCAGGCAGAGTTATAAAGGAAGATTAAACATTAACAAGCAAATGGGTATTATCAGAACTAGGAAGTGAATGTGGGTTTCATACTTTTATCATTTAGAAAGAACTGAAAAAGCCATTCAGGCAGAGTTAAGAAAAAAAAAACATTAACAAACAAAAGGGTGTGATTAGAACGAGGAAATGAACGTTCCTTTTCTTTACTAAATGGTAATGGCCGAGGAAGCGGGGCATAGTGAGTGGAGAAGACAGGTGGACTTGACTGAGAAACAGGAAGAAAATAAAAGTGGTATGTTATTCCTAGTCACTTGTGTACTTCATTTGTAAGTACTCGCTGCGGCATGTTGACACTTTGTTTCCAATACCAGAGTTTGCGAAGGTTTTACTTTTATTTATAACGAAATATTTTAACACACAATAGTAAACTAATTTTAAAAAAAAATTTATTGAAAATTGAAGAAATTTTGATAATTTTTTCCAAAAATAGATTTGTTAAGGACACACATTATTCAGGCCCTTTTAATATACAATTTCAAGTTATCTATACTATATGGATCAATATAATTTATAAACATTAAATTTGAAATACACATATTACATTAGCCTAATTTAATAACTCAAAGAATATGTTTTATGCCCTTTTTTAAATAGGTATTTTATCAAATACATTTCAAGGAGTATTTGTATCAATTTAGTGGTTGATATAGTACATAGTGACGAACACATACCAATCGGTATGGTCGATACTAATTCAATATTGACAACTTTGCTTGTTATAGGCTTTGAAAATTCTAACTCTTATTTTATTAATGTTAGGAAATGTTTGGTAATATATACAAAATTTTAAATTAATTCGTTGGTTAGGAGAAGAAGATTTGAACTTTAAATGTTTTTGTTAAAAACATTAGTTGAGTTATAATGCTATGACTATTAATTTTTTTTTTTTAAACACAGATGATATGGTTAATTGCTAGGCATGCCTATTATAAAGGAGAGGGGGGTGGGGGGAATGTTAAACATGGGGGTATGCATGAGAAATTATTGTGTACTCCCGGAGTACCATAAATGCGTGCTCCCTCCTCTCACATTAATGGTGGGTCCCACTAATTAAATTCATGGTAGGACTCATCATTCATGTGAGAGGAGGGAATACGCATTTATGATACTCCGGGAGTACCTAATAATTTTCCTTCATGCATGCGTGTGAGCCCAATTTGTGGTTACCTACGGAAAATTATTAGGTACCCCCGGAGTACCATAAATGTGTGCTCTCTTCTCTCACATGAATGGTGGGTCCCACCATCAATTTAATTAGTGGGGTACACCATTCATGTGAGAGGAAGGAGCATGCATTTATGGTACTCCGGGAGTACACAATAATTTCTCGTTACCTACTATGTTTGTATAATCCAACGAAATATTTATTATCTCTTAATAATTATTTTATGCATATAATATACATATTAGATGAGAGTGAGGATACATATTCAAATACATGAATTACCTTCTCCTACTTTGCTCTACTATTATTATTTTGATGCAAAGTGGTGTGAGTAGGGGTTGGATTTAGTGACTAAAAAGTAGCACATATATATATGTCGTATGGTAATATCATGATTTTTGTGTGTAGTTTGTAGTATGCATTTGTGTTACAACCTCATTTCCTCTCATTTTTGTGTGTATTTCAAAAAAAAAAAAAAAATTCAAGGAGCTTTTATATGTCAATTTCAAGATATTTATGCCTCAAAAGATTTTTTTTTTAATTTATAAATTATTTTCTAACACAAATCATGTCCTAATTCTACAAATATTGTATCCATGTTTCTTTCAACTTCAAATATTAACATACTTGGATTGCTCAGGTGGTGGATTCAATAGATTTGAAAAATGTATTGTAAACTTGGAATTCTCTGATTCCATATATCACACTATTGAATGTGGATTAGTTTGACAAAGTTATGATACCACTTCTTTAATAATTAAAAAAAAAAAATAGTTAATTGAGTTACAAAACTTTGGACATTGAGAATCCAATTTCACTCATCTATTTCCGCTTAATCTTTCCAAGAGTGATTAAAATTTTAAGCTTAGGATCCAAATATGCAATAGGAAATCACTAAAACAGCCACCACAAATGATTTTGTAATCATAAAGTTTTTTTGGATCCTAATTCCTCTATGAAATCTTGTTCAATGAGGTTACTTGATCCTTTTGAGTTTTGGCATTTTTAAAGATGTTTGGGATATCAATTTTAAATACCACTACAACTTTCTAAAGTGTGTAATCCAGCTCAAAAGCATTGCCTATGAAAAAACATACTCAGTGTCCATTTGGATAGTGATTATTTAGCGCCTACTTCTGCGGGTTTGGTTTTTTTTTTTTTTTCTTTAAAGCACGTTTCTGTGTGGCTGTGACTATTCACATATTTAAAAATTATTTTATTATAATTTTTTTAATTTTCAATAAAAATAAGCAGTATGACGATATCCAAACACACCAGGGTATATTTAGACATTACTTATTTTGTCGAAAACTAAAAACGTTATAGTAAAATATTTTTTATTACTAAAAATACTGTTTACGCATGTTTCATCACTTAGCTAGTTGCTAAATAGTAAATAGTGGCATGGAACCAACCAAAAAAACCTCAACGCACGAAAACGCAAACGCAAAATGCCGCTACGCAAACGCACACGCCAGATGCTTTGGTCCACGAAATAGACATTCTAGAAAGCAAAGCATGATATATAGACAAAAAAAGAAGGTGATCTGTTTGTTTGTATGAAGGAAATAATAGTCAAGGATTTTGTTGTAACAGGTGTCGTGTGGTGCACCCAATTATCCAAAGCCAGCCACAATCTTCAAAGCTACTATAGTAATGAAAGCTACACCTGCTCCATTCTCATCCACGAGCTTCATATCTGCCATGGCCCACACCTATTTTATATTCGGCCGAGGCTGCTGTGACCCACCTTAATTTTGAGGCCTCTTATTTTTCTCGTGCCCTAGATGGGCCCGAAGCTTCTTGCTTCCTCTTATTCATGATAAAAGTAAGAAAAATTACATAGAAATTCTGTGTGTGCAACAGAAAAGTGTTCCAACTTCATAACCTTTAAGAAAAAAAAAATTTAATGGTTTATGTAACATATTTAAATAATGCACATAAATAATTTTATAAAAAGAAAAAAAATTAGTTCCAAATTTGCTTAAAATTATTTTTCTTCAACCCACTATATAGCGATTGAAGATGCATTGTGGTCTTAGTTATTTGATTTTTGGGATAATTATAGAAAACCCCCCTGAGGTTTGGCCCGTTTGTACTTTGCCTACCCGTGGTTTAAAATTTATCACTTTGCCCACCTGAACTTCAATCTGTTACCCATCCGTTACCCACCTCACCCTCAGACGTTAGAAAAACACCATTTTATTAAAATTAGAACATAACACATATCAAACACAAACCATTAAATCTTTTCCTCAGAAACACAAGAACACAACATTTGTAAATATAGTTCAAAATTTTCAGTTACACACATCTAAAACCAATTAAATCCTCTGAATCCATACCAAATCCTTCACCCAAACTGTAATTAAAAAAGTTTTATAACCTAATCATAGATTAAACAAAAAATAGAAACAAACCAAAGAGAGAAAAACAGCACCATTGTTCATCCTGCCAATGGTGGTGGTCGAGTGCTTCGACCTAAAGTTTGATGGTGGCTTGTACGGCGGCTTGGCTGTCATGGCGGTGGCTTATAGTGGTGCTAACGGCGGCGATGGAGGTCAACCACCATTAGCAAGCCAAAATCAAATAAAACCCACCAAAAAAAAATTTTTGAAACCCATAAAGCGTTGCCACCCACTCCACCACCACCACTATTAGAAACCACAACTCAGCACCACCACCACGCCCACAATCCACAACCACCACAAGCCACAACCCATAACCCCACCATAATCAAATCATTATCAAACCCACAACCCAAAAGCAAAAAAATAAAAGAAAAAAAATAAAACCACCGCCGTCTGAGATGGAGGCCGAGATCGAGCTCCATTTTGGCCGAGACGGAGGCCAAGATCGAGCTCCATTCTCTCTAAACCACCGCCGGCCCTCTTCCTGGATCTACTCCAAATCGCCGAGATAGAGGCTGAGACCAAGACAGATGCGAGAACGAAGGAAATCAGATGAACCCACAACCAAAACCACAAAAAAATGAAACCCATGAAGCAAGAATGAAGGAAAATGAAACCCATCGCTGTGCTTTGGTCAAGGAAGCTTTTCTGGGAACGAAGGGCTATGTGGGTCGAGTCCTTTGCCTGCTTGTTCGTTCACCAATACATCTCCAGTGACTGCACGATGCCATCGAACCCGAGCTTGTTACCAGAAGCGCTTGTAATGAGTGAAGCAAAAGGAAAATGGTCTTCGAAGAAAAGGTTAAGTACTGGTATGATTGTGGCTGTTGTGATAGTTGGGCTGTTGTGATAGTTGGCCTATTGTGAAATTGTTGATATTGATATAGATTAAAAATAATTTCATTGAGTCATTTGATTGTTGTGTTGTTCCTCCACTTTGTTCTCATTGAAGTTCATGAGCAATGAAAAACCCTAGCTTTTTTATTCTTGTTATATTTGTTTTAGCCTAAAAATGTGTTTTTCTAACGGCAAACGGAGAGGTGGGTTACGGAAGGCTAACAGAACTAACTTCAGGTGGGCAAAGTGATAAGTTTTGAACCACGGGTAGGCAAAGTGCAAACGGGTCAAACCTCAGTGGGGTTTGCTGTAATTATCCCTTGATTTTTTTTTTTTAAATAAGTTATGTGACTTTTTTAAATAATACATATGAATTGTTTTATAAAACATTAAAACATAATGTATTAAATTGGAAATGATAAAACTAAACATCCTCCTTTATAAAATGCCATGCATTGAATTGGAGGTGAATAAATTTTTTTTTTAAATTTATTTATTTATAAAAAAAGCTAAGTGAACATGAATATTCCATTGGAAAAAAAGAAAAAAAAAATTACAAAAGGGGGGGATTAAACCCAAGGCAAAAATTTGGTAAGGAAGAGATGGGACCATTCCCTCAAAGGTTAACAAAAGAGCCCATTTGTCAACATTATAGACCATAAAATTAGCCTCCTTGAAAGTATGTTTTTCAACCCAATCAGAGGAGTTCAAAATTAATTTGGTTTCATCTACCATGTGTGATATTGACCAATGAGGAGAATAAGGGGGTGTTTAAGCATTTTGAAGTGGAGCAATCATGTTTAAGACGTCTCCTTTTCATATTACTTACGTGTACCCTTATTTTTCTGCTTTTGTCGCTAGAAGTTTGGCTGCTTTAGTTTATGCTTTCAAGGGGTCTTGAGCTTGAATCATTTTTTTTCCAAATAAATATAATTTATATTAGGCAAATGTTAACAAACACCTCACACCGTGCGGTGTTTGTTAAGATTAAAATAATGTGGGTTCCACTTAATAAAAAAAAAAAGATAAATAGGAGAAAAAGAATAATATAATATAAAGCTGACTCCACAACCTATAAGACTGGCAAAAATATTGACATAAAGTTGGGTGTTAACGACATAACCCTTCACAAAAGAGGGATGAGAGGATCCCAAGTACTACTTCAACTAATTTCATTTCCCCTAAGATTATTATCTTACTTAAATTTGGGCCATTCTAAACTTGGGTTGCTAAAAAGAAAAAAATAAAAGAAAGGGAAGACATTGTGTTAAGATGTTTGTAAATGTGGGGAATGAACTGATTGGTTACCCCAAGTGGTAAAAGCTTCTCTCCTCCAATAAAGGCCTTAAGTTTAACTTTTGCATACATATATTTATATTAAAAACAAAAAAAAAAATCAATTGATGCCTTGCCCAATAGCAATCTTTTATGAAATGAACACTATAATAAGTTTCAAAACTTATGGTGTATATATATTAAAAAATATATATATATATATATATATATATATATATATATATAGGGACAGTAAGGACTGTGATTTGAACTTCAGCCCATCAAGAACATTGGATGATAACCTAACAAGACCAAAACAATGTATTTGTTTGAGAATGAGTCTTACAAGAAAACTTCCTATGCAGGCCTTAGCAGATAGGATCCATGCCAATGAGATTAAGAATGCAAATTGATGGGAATAACGCTCCTCGATCAGGTTCGAGGATGAGATGTTCTTATATTTAAGCAAGTTTATTTGTCTATAACGTGTTCTTCTTTTTTTCTTCCTTAGATTACATGCCCCATTTTTCTGGTGGCCAATTCCTTATATAGTCCCTCACTCCTGCATCTCAGCCTTCCACTTGTTGATCTTCTAGGAAATCTCTTAGATGCTTGTCCCATTAAGACCTCCTGGAAGCTTTGTGAGGAGTTATGAGCCGAGGTGACACTGTTCAAGTGTCATTTCTTCATAAATGCGGTCGGTTCATTTGGTGCAGTGCATTTTAATGTGGTGGTGACAGTCTCCTCAGATATCTCTTTTTTTTGTTGTTAGCTCAGTTTTACTACATTCCCTGAAACTTATCCTTCCAAAATAGTTAACTCCCTATAGCTCTTCCAAGGCGGCTAAGCTCCTTAGGAACCTCAGTTGCTTCGTCACTCTCCTCCTTTATCCTCGACCCATTGACTTAAGTTTACACAATCCCTATAACCATCCTCAGGTATTTGTTCATCCTTAGGCATGGTCCATAACCCTATAAACGTGCTCGGTTTGCCTGTCCTCACATGGACCATCTTGATAAGCGAGAATCTTGTGAGCCAATCGTATTACTCAATTTTTCTATAAAGGAAAACTTGAGTTTGAATCTCATTTCCCTAATTTATTGTAAGGGAAAAAAAAAAAAAAAAAAAAAACCAATATGTTTGAATCTCTATGCACATAACTCAGCCGATAAGCTTGTGGTATAATCAATCATACTTAAATAACCTTGAATCCAAGCCCTGGAAGAGCCTTTAATTATCCGTCCCCCTCCTGCCAACAGAAGGATTTCAATAGAAAGAAGGCAAAATTGTTGTTTCCATCCCTAAAGTTTGCATGCATTTTGTTTTTTGTCCTTAATTATTTTTTTTAAAATTGCTTACAATAGTTTAAGGGAAAAAAAGAGAGAGACATTTTTCAAAGTTTAAGAACAAAAAGTGTAATAATGTAAATATTTAGGGACACAAAATCGAACTTTTCAAAGTTTAGAGAAAGAAAGTGAAATTATACAAATTTTAGGGATGTAAACATTATTTAGGCAAGAAAGGATAAAGAAAAGGCTCTCTTGGGTCCTTGAATTTTAATTGGGCCAATCCGAACTTGGGTTATAAAATCGGGCAGAACTCGTGCTAGTAATTTGGGCTATAGATAAACTTGGGCCGAAAGATTGGTTTTTGTTAGATTCATTACTTGATAAAAGAGCCCTGCATCCTTTTTTTTTTTTTTTTTTTTGGAATAAGAAGTTTAGAACAAAGTTCCAAAACAAAGTACAACAGATATTACAAGGAAAATTCCAAAACAAAGTACAAAAGATATTACAAGGCATCAAGTTGCAAATAAACAACTAATTATCAAATACAGTAAACAATATTTTTCAGCTCACATTAACATTTGATTTTCAATAGATTCTTAACTTTATTTATTTATTTAAAAAAAAAAAAGAGAGAATAGATTCTTAACTTTTCTGACACCCCTGAACTTTTTTTTTTCCTGACACCCTTGAACTTGCTTTAAGGTTCTCATGAGTCTAAATTTGGCTAAAAAGAGAAGAAGAAAATTTGACTCAAACATATGGCATCTCCATGTGTTTAAACTTAGAAATTGAGTCCAACCGGCAAACAAGTTAATGCTCCCCACTAAGTCATTCTTGGGTATTAAAATCACACCCTGTTAGTTACTATAAACCCATACTAATTAATTAACTTTATGCAGCATACTAAGGGAAATGATAACTAATGCCCTAAGGGTTTTGGTTTAGAAGCTATTTTTAGAAACATTTTATTGGAAGGATGATAAAATAATAAATGTTGTTGACAGTTTTTTATATTTTCTATGAAAGTGGTGTCAAAACTTTCCTATTATAGTTTATTAACAATTGCCTTAAGGGCATTTGTTATTGTTAACATGATTCATAATTTAAACATGATCAACTAAAATATTTCATCCAAAAAAAAAAGAGGATCAACTAAAATATAAACTCTTTGAACATTAGGCATAATTGTTCAAATATAAAATGGCTCAAGTTTATATTATACTAGACAAATTACAATATCAAGGGGAAGATCAAGCTTTTTTTTTCCCAAAAAAGACTTTTATTGATTTACAACTGAGCAAAAGGATTACTAGGTGAATCTAGATTAATTATTCAAAGCTATCCAGAAACTAGATTTTAAAAATAAAATTCTCAACAAAACCAACAAAAGAGCATGCACTAACTAATCCACTCACCAAGGCATGATGAGCGGTTACATTTGACTCCCTAGGAATCCATGCATATTTTAATTCTTGTTATCATTCCTAGATTATTCAATTTAATTGTAAGGAGAGGGTTAGTACTTAGTAGCCTCTTTGAGTACAAAAAAATTTATCTGGTGCGTCTATTCTATGGAAAAAATTATACAGTTCTCTGATGGACCGCGTCACTTGTTCACCATTTCCTTAAAAGACTCTCACTTGTTTAAAATTACTGAGTCAAGTAATTAGTTTCTATTTAAATTTTTTTTATAACTTAGCAAATTTTAAACAGGTGTGAGTCTTTTAATGAAATGGTAGACCACGTCACTTATCATCTTATAATTTCTCCATCCTTTGGAGTGTGACTCTCACATGCTTGTCAAAGCTAGCTTCATAGGACAGATGCACAAGATACTGACCTCTTGAGCACAGTGTGTGAAGAAAAATGTTACTTATTTAGAAAAACATGTCATTCAAGGTGAAATTTAATCTATCACTTCTTTTAATGTGCGTCCGGACTTAGCTTTTCAACAAAAAATCTTGTGGCAGAAGACAATTTCGAGGACTTTAGGGGATTAATAGAAAATGTAGCAACACAATATTTGGAATAAATAAAAGGGACACACAACTGACATGCATAAAAGGACAACCAAAGTAGGAAATCTTAAAAAGGCATCTTATCAAATTAGTTTAATGAAGTTGGTTGATTATTAGTTTATTACTTATTCCTAATCCAGTGTTAGTGGCGTAACTTCCGCTAAAATTGATTGAAATCACAGTGCATCATTACCATCACTCGAATAGTGGCTTTGAAAAGAATATGCAACCAATTTCTTTCATGATTGCTTCAAAATGCAGTGCTATGATGGTGGCCTAGTGCTCCCAAGGTTTTCAGGAATTCATCCAAGTATATTGATCATTTTCTAAGGTACTTTCCTCACAAGAGGCTCAACCTGTTATATCCAGGATTTGTGATAAGATGTTTATTATTGAGAAGGATCTACTTATGATTAGAAACAAGGATGTTAGGTTCATCAAAAAAAGAAACAATGATGTTAGGAAATAGAAAACTTAACCCAAATCTATCCATATCCGAACAACAAGAAAGAATAGAAAAAATTCTCGCACACACAAAGTTACATGGTACATACACTCTACAGGGACGTCGAGGAATTGAAGTGAGGGAGGCATATGTGTTTCAGAGCCTTCGGCCGTGAGAGGAGAGGGTCTTTTGGCTTCCTCAGAGCCGTGTGAAGCTTAGCTTGCTCAGGTGTAGAAGCTGGGCCAAGCGGTAGCGAAGCTTAGGTGGTGATGCAAGTGCAAGGCTCAAAACTAGGGTTATGTTCATGAGATTGTTATAATTTTATTGTGGCCATTACAATAAGAGTTATAAGAATCATTAACATATATGTACTGTCCTATTATTTAAGCTACACTTAAAAAGAAGGAAATTATAATAAAGAGTGTAGGGCATCTAAACTCTAGAGGATGCTCAAATTCCCTAAACCTCCAACATAACCAACAAAATAGATCTTGTTCAACATACATCCCATCAAGAGATTAGCTAGAAGTCTAAGGCCATGGCTCATAATGACAATGCTAATGTCAAATAATCCCAAATTCCCAATTGAATGATTGATAATCATCTCGAAGGAAGTATCTTTTGTCTGGTTATAGTAACTTTGTTTAGTGCATCACTAGTATACATGTGGATATTCCACTTAAGAATAATAGCCATTGCTAATGAGATATGGGACAATAGATTGAGCCAAAAAAAGAAAAGGAAATTGAAAGACTCACACTCACTTGACTTGAACACCCAATTGATGTAATCAACAGTTAGTCTAATACTACTCATTTTGCCAAAGACTTTTTTCCAAGTGATTCTGACGTGGTTCTGAAGCAATAAAATATTCTAATTAAGAGCAAGAATATTAAAAAGTTTATTTGGTGATTCCTCACCTTCATCATTTTAATCCTAGTCTTGCTGAACTGTTTATATATTGATTACTTCGAAATTCATCAATCATGACATGTTTAGGATCCTAAGCTTAAACCTAGGAAGCTAAATGGTTGGTAAACCTGTGACATATTGTACTTAGGTTTTAAACAAAGTCTTATTATTATTATTATTATTTTGGATAAAAGTTAGGAGCCCTTATGTGTAATTGATTTGTTTTAAAAAATTGTATATAACCCAAAATAAGCTCAATAAAAAAGAGAAACCAACCACACACTAAAGTCATTTATTTGCATAGTATTAGGGTCTTAACTGTACCCCACTATATTATATTAGGTGGTGGCCCTCCATAGATGTTATATTACAATCTCAATTGGAATGATGTTCCTCTATGTCATATTAAAATCTTAATTGGAATCTTTCTAAAGAGAAAAGTTTTGGATTAAGTAATATCTATATTACATTAAAGTCTTAAATGAAGTCTCCTCAATGTAATATCTCTATAACACATACAAATTATAAATTGAGATAAGCTCTCTAGTACTAGTGATTGATTGCAGATGTAGAGATACTTGTTGAGGAAATTGATACTGATCGTGGAAAAGAACGACTTAGAGGTGTCTTGAAACATTTTCTTTAAGGTGATAATTGCCCCCACTCAATGAAAACTTTTGTGAACATTTAATAAGGAACAAAGCCTTAAAACCCAGACCCAATTCCTTCATTCCCTTTAGATTTTAACAATACTAAGTAACAAGGGGACAAGAGAGGTCCCATATATATGATATGTCCTCCTATATACGGTTCGTTGTAATTATTTATACTTTCAAGTGGCCTTGTTACTGATTAGCAAGTCCTCCATTGAATTATCTATTCCTTCTTTTACGGATTCTTTATTCCAACTTTTTTTCTTCTTCTTCAATAGTTGCTTCTACTTTGCTTGCTGCACGAAGAGCATTATTAAAACAGTGAGAGAATTAACCCTACACAAAAAAGAAGCTTAATTTGAGCATACTTTAATTACTTTCTAATTATCTTTAAAGTAGCTCATAAGCAAGGTTAAACATGCACCAATACTGCATATTTAAATGAGAAAATTCATTGTTGAATGAATTTTGCAAACATTAAGCAATTATATCTACCTTAAGTTTCATATCCTAGCCACAACCAGAAAACTGACAGGAAAATATGAAACTTTTCAATCAATTAATATTCAACCACGTACATAAATTTGTGATCCAATTAATCTATTTTGATATCTCACATCACATGCTTAATTGCTTTCATTGTGGGGAATATGATTTGACCCATCTAATAATAGGTACGCGTGCAACAAAAAAACAAACGAAAGTATTGTCTTTGACTAGCTATAATCTAGAAAAATCTTTTACCGTAGCGTGCGTTTGGGTTGTCGATTTGCCCATCCTGTTTTCTACGTTTTGTTTGTGGGTTTTATGAGTAGTGTTTATGGATCTACAAAAGTCCTCCAAACACATATTTCTAACAAAATTTGGGTCCCACAATATTATTTATACATTTAAAAATTATTTTATTATAGTATTTTCGGTAATAAGTTTTCAAATTTCAGCAAATAAATGGTATCTAAACACACATTTTGATCTTTTTCTAGTAACATCTATTTTCCTTCTTTTGTCCGCACTTATAATGCCCTCACGTACATCATGCCTCCATGTGGGGGATGCTCCAATATTGACCATGGAAATTGAAGGGAATTTAGCACCCAACTACATATATTTTATAAATTTATATATAGATTTTATGTTCACAACCCAACTTAAGAGCAAACCCTAAAATGCTGCATCTTTAGAGCATTAGCATTCAGTTTCAACAAAATATCTCATTTTACCATTTCAAAAGTTACTTTATTTATTATATTATACCATTTTACAATACACTCAAAATCCTAACTTTTATATTTCTACACAAAACATTAAAATAATATATCTATATAATAAAATATATAACTCAAAACAATAAAAAAAAGTATTTTAATTTTGTAGTGAGTCAAGGAGATAGAGAAAGAGGAAGATACATGCTTTTGAGGTGAATGAATAAAAAATATTATTTTAATTTTGTAAGTGAGTTACAGTACCATCATAAATTTAGGATGGTATTATAGCACAATTGCAAGACCGAGTAATGGGCTTTTTTTTGTACTTTGATGCTAAAATATGGCATATTATAGCATATGTAAGACTGAGTACTGATGCTATTAATATATGAAAGTGTAGTATAAATCCTATGTTATAATGAACCATAACATGAGTATATATAGTAGTTAGGCTAAACTCTTGACTAATAAACTTCTAATAAAAGTAGAAGACTTGCGCTCGCACACAAGTAGTATTAAGCTTAGTTATGCTAATGAGCTAATATACCTCCAAGAAAAATGTCATTGTTAACTATCATTCCAAAACATTTTCCTCCACATAATGAATTTTGGATTTCTCTTCTAAAGGAGGTTTGGTCTTCATTGTTTGAACACAAAGTTGGTAAAAAAGATAGAATTGTGCAGCTCTCTCCTCACATGCAAATTGTTGCTATTAGATGTGATTCTTTTGTCTCGTCAATGTCATGCGTGTATATATGCTATTTCTTAATGATTTTTTTTTTTAATATTTAAAATGTATTAATTCATTTGATACTTTAGATAAAATGTTAAATTTTGTATCAATCTATCTCCAAATTTTCAAATAATATGATACTTAATTTATAAATTGTTAAATTCAAAATCTAAAATCTTAACCGTGAAATTAACTTTCTACATTCAAGGAAAAATGGAGTATTCAGTTTCAGCAGAAAAAAAACAAAAATGTAGACTGAGTTTTTATTTTTTAATGAATTAATGAACTGAGAGTTTGAAACTCATATTCTGTACATTTTCTTGTATATATGTGAAAAAAAAAAAAACCCCAATTCAGGTGAGATATATATAAAGTGCTTGAAGGAGTCCCATTTTGACATTCGTTAATTAATTTATAGGTTTTCTTTTTCATTATATATTAATTCTTGTAGATATTCAGTCTCTTTCAAGTTTTAAATAAAGTATATATTTTATTTCATAATTATTAATAAGATTTGACATTAAAAGTTAAAACAGCTCGACCAACCCAGTCGGCCTATAAAAATATAATAAATAATCTAGCTTTGCTATTTGGCAATTGGCAGAATTGCAAAAAATGTTGTTTGATAACAAATTAACATTTATTTTAATTTCATATTTTTAAGTGTTTGAGTATGACTAATTTATATAAGAATAAGATAAAAGTCGCGAATAACATTTAGGCTTTTTTCTATTGTAATGATGGTTAGGCACTTTGTGCCTCAGTCCCCATTATAGTCGGTAGTTAATCTAACCGACAAATCGGCGTGAACCCCTTGTCATATATAACTCAAAAACCTTTTAGTTTACCTCAATATTGCTAGTGCTACATCCTTTTACTTCTAAAAAGTTGATCCGTGATCGATGCTATTATACTTTGTCATATAGATATATAGTATATATAAAAGGTCATTGTTTGTATTTTTTCTTTTCTTTTTCATTCTTGGTGAAGAGCAAGAAAACTCATGTGGATGTGAGCTACGAGGAATTAATCAGAGGTACGTAGTTGTGTGAGGTTAATATCATAGAGAAGGACATCGTATGTGAAAGTTGTTGTATGATTGTGTGTGATAATTGAATGATGAGCGGAAGTACGAAAGAAAATAGTAAACATAAAGGTTTATGTGATTCGGTTTACGTCCATACCTTGACGACTACACATTTGTATTACAATAAACCCAATGAAGAGTTTATACTATAGAATATTTGACTAACCTTATAATAATCATAGACTAACCTAAAGTTAATAAGTTTATTCTACAAATATATAAGCAGATAAACCTATAATTGATTTAGGTCACTTGGGTCATAGTATATCTAATAGTATCTGTATTTTTTACGGCATTGCATTTAACAGGTGTAGTTGCTCTTAAGATTCAAGCACGTACATCTTGAAAAAAAAAATGCAATAAAGCTTACATTAGCCTGGTGGCTCTGTAGAAGTTTGGATAGAAGAAACTGATCTCTCTCTTTCATTTGTAAAATACACGATTGATGATGTACTATATGATTTCAACGAGAAGAAAGAAACATTCAATGGTAATATAAGTTTTCAGCTAACGCATTTCTTACATTTTTCGTATTGTTGCTCCAAGTGCCCAACGTGCAGAAATGCAAAAAATCATGTTTACACTTTACATGACCCAATCACAGGATTTGAATATCCTACCAAACGCTAAATTCCCAATTAGAAAATGCCAACGTAATGAACCAATAGGCACAAAGTATCTTTGTTTGAAATATATGTATGGCGATCGGCTCTTTCTTATATCTTTTTATATATATATATATATATATATATATATATATATATGTAGGGTCACAAATTGTAGCCCACACCTAGATGGAAACAGGAGATGAGCCCAATAAGCCCAATACAATAAATTTGTAAGAGAGTGGGTCAAAGAATTGGGCTAATAGCGATCCTTACAACAGTTACTGAAGATTAGGTGCTTGGCCGAGGAGACTAAAACACATAAACAAGTTAAGATCTCATGTCCGAGGAGTAAGTTTTGGACTAATTGATGGATTCGAGTTAGGTCCAAGGGGTATGCACTTAGATAGAATGCTTTTCTTTGGGTTGTATTTTTCCAGATGCTACAGTAGTTGTTTCTTGAGGTTTCTTCTATTTTTCTCGTGATGCTTCTTCTGGAGGTCTTACTCCATTATATAGTCCTTCATTGTTCGATCCTATCGTCCACTTGTCTGCCATCTAGCCTGGTACTTGAGTTTCCCACTTCATCTCCCACAGCTTTTTGATTTCCTGGGGGTAAAGATGATTTAGAACACTGTTCAGGGGTCTTCTCCACATAAATGCGGCCAGGAAAGCTGCTGTAATGCATTTAATGCGATGGCAGCAGCTTTTGCTCAAGATATTTCTGCATCCTTATCCCTTCCACGTGCATTGGTAATCTATCTTCACCTCTGGAATTTCCTGGAAGGTGGACTAAGGGGAAGCCGAGGAGGCCCCTCTCACCGACATATGCCAGACCCGAGGAGGGTATCCCTCTCGGATCAATATCCCTGGACACTTACGCGTTCTACTATTAGTTACAAGGGTTCCCTATAATTTCTTCTCCTCGGACGTATTGTTGATGAAAAGTTGTACCTGATCCCACCTCATGGGCCCAGGTTTTACTCCCCCACAATAGCCCCTCAAAATTCTAATTTTTCTTTCTAATCCGAGAAGGAAAGTTAGGATTTTGATGTACATAAGTAATTACAATGTAGTCCTTAACAGTATCTAAATTTAGGCGCGTGTAAGGGTCATTTCTGCCATTTCGCGAGGGCTCCTGACGCTTGGGAACTCGCACAATCATCATTAAACGCTTAGAATTGCGTTTCAACCCAGGCATCCTACGGTGAAATACGAATCCAACGGTCCAGATCTCAACTTCAATATTTGGGCGGGATTGTGGTTTTTCCTTTTTCCATCCCCACTATAAAAACCTCCTGGCGTTACTTTTTGTTTCTTATCAGAGCTTGCAACTTCAGTGTTCATATCCAGGCATCCATCATTTTTCACAAGAAAGAGAGCTTGACGATCTTCCAGCGACCAGAGGAACAAGCCATGTTCATTCTCACGTAAGTTTCTCACTCCGACTTCCGTTGTATCCTCGGCTAACCTCCTCGGCTAACCACTCCACCTTATAGAGACTAACAATGGGTAGATTCGAGCGCTTAGTAAACACTCCGGCCATGATAGAGTTGTTCAAAGAAAAGTACCACATTCCCCCGGAGGTAGTGGTACGTCATTGCACCACAGAGGGAGTGGAGTTTGACCGGAAAGTAGGAGAGGTGGTCATCCCTATGATTGCCTTCATAGAAGGGGGGATGACCATCCCCATGGGTAGGATTACACGGGACTATCTTCGCGCCCATAGGCTCTGCCCCCATCAGTGTGCCCCCAACTTCTTTAGAGTCCTAGGGTCAATCGACGCTTTGGACCGGCATCTGGGGCTAGGATTGACGTGGCACGACGTCGCCCACCTATATGAAGGCCATATAGAGACTCGGGCAGGCTTTTACCTTAAGTCCCGTAGCAATGTGGTCAAACTGATATCCTGCCTCCCCAAGTCTAATAAGGGGATGAAAAACGACTACTTAATCCTGTCGGGGCCTTGGAGCGACGGCTTAGCCTGCCCAACCAAGGCCGGGACACCAGGTGGAGCAACCTAGACTTAGGATTTCTAACTTCAGCATTGAGGAGTATTCTGATGCCTTTACGCTTATTTGCTTAGTTGTTTTATGTTAGTGTTACTATTATTATATTTTTTGTAGCCGAGGCTTAACAATGTGATTTACTTGCTTGACAGATAAATTTTTTACCAACCCAAAGTTCAGCCTGATCAACGTTCCAGCACTGAATTACCTGCTGAGATCAGAGATTTTTGTGAACGACGACGGGCAACTACGAGCGGTTCACCTCATTTTGGATTTCGAGCCCATTTCGAGGTCGTATTTAGACGTCGGCAACTCCATCCGAGCAGGAGACCATCGTTTGGCACGCATAGACGTGTCTCGGCCAAACTTCCTCGCCAACTACGATCTTCCTCCAGTTGACCATCCCATTCCACAGTGGATTCCCCTTGCCGCCGAACCGCTGCGCGAAGTACCATTTGGGGAGGCTATTCTCCGAGAAGGCACAGCTTCTTCTTCCTCCCTTGAACTAGAGATTGACAAGTTCAAGTTTGAAGAAGAAACAGTCTTCATATCAGAGGCCGAGGAAGGAGCGGACGAGCAGTCGTGCATGCAAACTCCAGCTCAAGCGGTAACATACATTGCCGATACAACCGACGAGGAGGAAGACATGGCTCCCCAGACTGGCCCTTCTTTGAAAGAGTTGATGAAGGGCAGGAACAAAGGGCCATCTTCTCAAGATAAGGGCAAATCCAAACAAACTGCACACCCTCCCCCTCCTCCGCCCTAGGTGCCTGCAGACCTCGGGCTCAAACCAAACCCAGATCTGAGGAGGAAGAGGCCAGTGGAGCCCACCGAGGAGGGGGAGCTAGGCCCGTCAAGGGGCAATAAGCAGGCCAGACCTACTCAGGAACGTCGGAGTAGGAGGGCCCATTCTGTGGAGAGCCGAGAGGAGCACCCACCAGCCCAGGTTCGTCAGTCAACACAGACTTGGTCGCCAGTGCTGGAGGTTGATGGTGGCCCCATCTCAGTGGATGCCTCACTTAGGCACTTCCGCGGTGGTCATGCAGGCCGACTGGCTGATGCTTTGTTGCAGCCCCTTCTCCTACCTACGGACTTGGCGGCTTACAGGAGTTTCGATTATCCTGACTTACTCCTTTCCATGAAAAGGGACTTGGCTATGGTAAGTACAATTTTGTTTCTTTTTATTTGCCTATTATTTCTTAAATCTAAGCCACTTTTTAACTTTCCATAACAGGTCGCGCAACAAGTGTACGTGGCTGAGGAATGGGCGAAGCGCTTTCGTGATGAGACAAAAGCCGCCCATGAGGCCCGAGAGACTGTGGAGGACCATCTGAGTGTGCTAAGAACTCAACAAAAGCAAATGGCCGAGCAGGTGAAGAAGACTAATCAGGAGAAGGCCAGCGCTGAGGCTGGACTAAAAACGACTGAGAAGCAGGCTGAGACTCTTCGCAGCGAACTACACCTCTGCGAAATCAACTTAGAAACGGAGAGGCAGATGGTGAAAAATCTGCGCGAAGAGCTTCATAAGGCTAAGGAAGTTGCACAGCTACAGAAGGAGGCAGCCGAGGCCGAAAAGCAAGCTTCTTATGCTCTGGGGGTGGAAGAGACTCAGAGCAGGTTGACTGAAGAGTTTGCTTCTATCGCCAGGGACTACTGCGACATCACTTGGGAAAAAGCCCTTGACGCCGCTGGGGTCCCTGCTGACTCCAGCCTCAGGAGGCCTGAGAGCGTGTACTATGAACCTGATATTCAACCGCTCCCAGATTCTGATCCTCCTCCTTCAGAGCAGCCAGCCCCAGTATCCGAAGCTCCTGCGACAAACCAAGCTCTTCCAGCTCCTGTGGAAGTCTCAACAGCCTCCCATCAAGACGCTGGTCAAGGGGAAAGAGCTGAGCCCTCCCAAGGTAATGCTCCAGATGCTGCCACTCCGCAGTCTGAACAAGTAGCTGAGCACCAAGACCCCAAGACGAAGACTTAGGCTGTTTGTCTTAGTGTTGTTTTTTTTTTTTTTATGCTTATTATTTTAAAGATTTGTACTGCGTTTTAGTCATTAATGAAGATATATTCCCTTTGTTTTACGTATTATGACAAGTAATAGTAAATCCTTTTGCTGCTATTTCATTTCATTTCATTTTTTTTTTGCGTTGTGTGGATGACCAATTTGATTAAGAAGTTTTGGATGTTGGGTTATCATACTAGCTAAATAAATATAACTAAACAAGAAATTTGAGTCATGCATTCATATCTATATTTGAATGCTTAAAAGGGAAATAGAACAAGTGTTAACTAACCCAGATCATCTAGTCCGAGGACTCATGCATGACTGGATTTAAGTTCAAACACTTCATAGAACGGTGAGGGTGTTAACTAACCCAGATCATGTGGTCCGAGGACTCATGCATGACTGGATTTAAGTTTAAACACTTCATAGAAAGGCGAGGGTGTTAACTAACCCAGATCATCTGGTCCGAGGACTCATGCATGACTGGATTTAAGTTTAAACACTTCATAGAACGGCGAGGGTGTTAACTAACCCAGATCATTTGGTCCGAGGACTCATGCATGACTGGATTTAAGTTTAAACACTTCACAGAACGGCGAGGGTGTTAACTAACCCAGATCATCTGGTCCGAGGACTCATGCATGACTGGATTTAAGTTTAAACACTTCATAGAACGGTGAGGGTGTTAACTAACCCAGATCATCTGGTCCGAGGACTCATGCATGACTGGATTTAAGTTTAAACACTTCATAGAACGGCGAGGGTGTTAACTAACCCAGATCATCTGGTCCGAGGACTCATGCATGACTGGATTTAAGTTTAAACACTTCATAGAACGGTGAGGGTGTTAACTAACCCAGATCATCTGGTCCGAGGACTCATGCATGACTGGATTTAAGTTTAAACACTTCATAGAACGGCGAGGGTGTTAACTAACCCAGATCATCTGGTCCGAGGACTCATGCATGACTGGATTTAAGTTTAAACACTTCACAGAACATTGAGAGATACGAAAAGAGGCATACATATTTAATATAAAGAACGAATATTGATTAAACACAGATTTATTAATAATAATACCTTTTCAAATTATTGACGTTCCAAGGGCGGGGTACTACAAGTCCGTCCAAGTCTTCCAAGAAATATGCTCCAATGCCAGCGTTGGAGGTGATGCGATATGGTCCTTCCCAATTTGGCCCTAGTTTTCCCCATGCAGAGTTCTTTGCCGAGCCCACGACTTTGCGCAGCACCAGGTCACCTGGGACCAAAGGTCTTGTCTTTGCATGGGCATCATAACCTCGCTTCAGCTTTTGTTGGTAATGAGCCAATTGAACCATTGCGTTTTCCCTTTTTTCATCAATCAAGTCCAGACCTCTTGCCAAGTTTTCATCGTTGTCTTTTGGATTGAATGAGCTCGTTCTCGTCGTTGGGAACCCGGATTCCAAAGGTATGACTGCTTCAGCTCCATAAGTCATTGAAAAAGGGGTCTCTCCAGTTGACCTACGAGGTGTGGTCCTGTACGTCCAGAGTACATGTGGGAGTTCTTCCACCCATCTGCCTTTCGCATCATCCAGTCTTTTCTTCAATCCGTTTAATATGACTTTATTCACAGCTTCAGCTTGTCCATTCCCTTGAGGGTATGCCGGAGTAGAATATCTGTTAGTGATCCCCAACTCTCCACAGTAATTTCTGAACATCTTACTGTCAAACTGGAGTCCATTATCTGTAATGAGTACACGAGGGACACCAAATCGAGTAACAATGTTTTTCCAAACGAATCTTTTCGCATCCACATCTCGGATATTGGCTAGAGGCTCTGCTTCAACCCACTTTGTAAAATAGTCCGTGCCGACTATGAGATATTTTTTGTTTCCTACAGCCTTAGGAAATGGTCCGACAATGTCCAAGCCCCATTGAGCGAATGGCCATGGGCTAGATATTGGATTGAGGACTCCTCCCGGCTGGTGTATATTCGGTGAATACCGTTGGCATTGATCACACTTTTTGACATATTCCAAAGCTTCTCTCTGCATATTCGGCCACCAATAACCCTGAGTAATGGCCCTATGCGCTAAGGACCTGCCTCTAGTATGGCTTCCACAGATTCCCTCATGCATCTCCTCCAAGAGCAATTCCGTTTGATCGGGATGAACACATAGCAGATAAGGCCCAGAGAAGGAACGCCTATATAGCTTGTCATCCTGCGACAGCCAATAGCTAGAAGCCTTCTTTCTTATTTTGTCGGCTTCAACTTTCTCCTTGGGTAGAATATCGTCCTTTAAGAATTGCATGACAGGATCCATCCAGCTTGGCCCCATTCTGACTTGATTGATCTGAACTACGTTTGCTATTGTCGAGGGTCAATGCAGGTCCTCAACGAGGATTATGCGAGGCAAGTTTTGCGCCGAGGAAGTTGCGAGGGTGGCCAAAGAGTCCGCATACGTGTTGCCACTTCTTGGGACATGTAGCAAGCTAAAGGATTCGAACTCCATCTGCATGATTTTCACTCGGCTAAGATAACCTCGCATTCTCTCGTCTTTGGCTTCAAATTCACCTTTGACCTGACCAACAACTAGCCTTGAATCCGAGAAGAGTTCAATGGACTTTCCTCCCATCCTTAGGACCATAGCCATACCTTCTAGTAGTGCTTCGTACTCTGCTTCGTTATTCGTGGCAGGAAAGCTTAACCTCAGTGACTTTTCAATGGTGATCATTTCTGAAGATGTCAACACTAAACCAACTCCCGCTCCTTTTTGGTTTGATGCTCCGTCTACATGTACTTCCCACGTCGGAGGGAGACGCTTGGAGATACTATAGGCTAGTTTTGCATCCCCTTCTTCTGATGCTAATAGACTATCCGCTTCTGGTTCGGTGAACTCTGCCACCAGGTCGGCCAGCACCTGGCCCTTCATTGAGGTGCGAGGCATGTACTTGATGTCGAAAGCTCCCAGAATTGTGCCCCACTTGGCTATCCTTCCCGTGTAATCTGCACTTTTAAGGACGGCCTTTAATGGGAGTTGCGTAAGAACAATCACCGTGTGCGCTTGGAAATAGTGAGGCAGCTTGCGTGTGCCAAGCACCACCGCCAAGATAGCCTTTTCCAGTGGAAGGTATCGCACCTCTGCCTCATGCAGTGATTTGCTCACGTAGTACACTGGCCGTTGTACGCCGTTATCAACCCTTATCAACACTAAACCTACTGCATAGGAGGCCACTGCAATGTAAGCAAAAAGAACCTCATCCGGCTCAGGACTTGACATGACCGGCGGCCGAGCAAGATAGTCTTTAAGTTGTTGAAAGGCTGCGTCACATTCCGTCGACCATTCAAAGCTTTTCCATTTATTGATCAACAGGAAAAAGGGTCGGCACCTGTCCGCTGATCGAGATATGAATCTATTCAGAGCAGCGGTCATTCCAGTTAGTTTTTGCACTTCTTTTGGGTTCCGAGGAGTTCGCATATTGGTGATGGCCTTAATTTGGTCGGGATTGACTTCAATTCCCCTATGAGTAACCATATAACCCAAGAATTTGCCTGAGCCAACACCAAACGAACATTTGGAGGCATTCAAGCGTAGTTTATGGCTTCTGAGAATTTCAAAGACAACTCGAAGATCCTCCAGGTGTTCAGATGCTCTTTTGCTTTTCACCACCATGTCATCTATGTAAATCTCCATATTTCTCCCCAATAATGATTCAAACATCCTCGTCATCATCCTCTGATAAGTGGAGCCCGCGTTCTTCAAACCAAAAGGCATCACCTTGTAGTGGTAGTTCCCTATTGGCGTGACAAAAGCAGTCTTTTCTTGATCGTCCAATGTTAAAGGTATCTGATGATAACCCTTGAAAGCGTCCAAGAAACTCATCCGAGGATGGCCGACTGTGGCGTCTACCAGCTGATCAATTTTGGGCATGGGGAATGGATCTTTAGGGCAGGCTTTATTTAGATTTGTGAAATCAACACATACTCGCCACTTCCCAGTCTTTTTCTTGACCACCACCGTGTTCGCCAACCACTCGGGGTAGAAGATCTCTTTGATAGCCCCTGCCCTCTTTAGCTTCGTCACTTCCTGACGGACTGCTTCTGCATGCTCTTTAGATGGCCAACGAGGGAGCTGCTTCTTGGGGGTCATTGCTGGATTAACATTCAAATGGTGACAAATGAAGTCTGGGTCTACCCCCGGAGCCTCATAAGCACTCCATGCAAAGACGTCTATGTTTCGTTTGAGGAACTCCACCAATTCCTCCTTTTCCAACTGGGGTAGTTGAGATCCGACTTGAAAGAATTTCTCAGGGTCATCTCCTATTGTGACTTTTACAAGATCTTCACATTTCGCTTTCTCGGATAACCCATCTTGGGACAGCATTGAGGATTTTGATTGCTGTAACTCTTCTTTTTGAGCCTCAGATTCTGCTTCAGGCTTATGTCGGATAGCTTCATGCATTGCCTCGCCATGGTTTGATCACCCAGTATCTCTTCTATCTTACCTCTAGAGGGGTATTTAATCTTCTGATGCAGGGTGGAAGAGACTGCTCCCAACGTATGAAGCCAAGGCCTAGCAACAATTGCTGTATAAGGGGAGTAGGCATCCACCACTATAAAATCGACCTCCACTATCTCCGTTCCGGCTTGTACTGGCAGTCTGACCTGCCCTTTCGGGATAATAATCTTCCCTTCAAAGCTTACTAAAGGGGAGTTATAAGGCGTCAGGTCTTCAGCCCTTAGGTTCAGCCCCTTGAAGAGGTCAGGGTACATGATCTCGGCTGCACTGCCTTGATCCACCATTACCCTCTTTACATCGTAGCCTCCAATTCGGAGGGTAATTACTAGAGCATCGTCATGTGGTTGAACAGTTCCAATCTTGTCTTCGTCCGAGAATCCCATGACCAGGGACCGGCTCGATTTAGCTCTCTTCGACTCGTGAGAGTCATCCTCAGGGTACAGACGAGCCACCGACATTACTCTGGAGGGGCATGACCCTGTTCTGCCAGGTGCCGCAAAGATGACATTAATAGTTCCAATTGGAGGTCTTGGAGGATTCTCCCTTTCTGATCGAGTATCCGCATGGCTACCCAGATTATTGGAATGATGCAACAACTGTTTCAATCTGCCCTCTTGGACAAGCTGGTCCAGGTGATCCCATAAGCTTCTACAGTCCTCGGTGGTATGTCCGTGGTCTCTATGGTATTGACAATAGAGGTTTCGGTTTCTCTTTTCAGGGTTTCCCATCATCTTATTGGGCCACTTGAAGAAGGGCTCGTTTTTTATCTTTTCTAGGACTTGGTGCACAGGCTCTCGGAATACAGCTCCTACTATTTGGCTGTTACTGGATATCTGCTGCTCGGCATAATCCCTTTTCGGCCGGTTATTATTGTACCTGTCCGGCCTAAACTCTCTCCTTTCTTAAGGGACAAGCTTAGCTTTCCCTTTTCCTTGTTGCTGCTGTTGTTGATCATCTTCTATCCTTTTATATTTATCCACCCTATCCATTAATTGTTGCAAGCTGGTGACCGGTTTCCCTGTTAGGGACTTCCTCAGACCATGTTCGGAGGGAAGACCGACCTTAAAGGTTCTGACAGCAACCTCATCAAAATTTCCGTCAATCTCGTTAAACATCTCCCAATACCTCTCGGCATATGACATCACAGACTCCCCTTCCCTCATTGTCATTGACAGCAGGGAATCAAGGGGTTGAGGAACTCTGCTGCATGTGACAAACCGGGAGCAGAATGATTGAGTGAGCTTCTTAAAGGAACCGATGGAGTCAGTCTTCAACCCATCGAACCATCTCATCGGCATCGGTCCTAGGCTAGAGGGAAATACTCTACACAATAAAGCCTCGTCTTGAGAGTAAACTGCCATCTTTTGTCTGAATTGGCTCACGTGTTCTACAGGATCGGTACGTCCGTTGTACATAGAGAACGTAGGCTGATGAAAACGTTTGGGAAGCTTTGCCCTTTCTATTCCCCTAGTAAAGGGAGACTTAGAAATTTTGGTCAGAGCCTTCTTCATGTCTTTGGTTCCCACTCCCCTTCTAGACGAACTTTTTCTCCTTCTCTTGTGAGAATGCTCCTCTTCATAGGAATAGGATTCACTGGGGGGAGTTTCTGAAGAATCCCTGTAACTGTCCTCCCCTTCACTGTTGGAGGAGACATCAGAACTTGAAGGGGTGTGATTTCGTTGTGCTCGACAAAGCTTCTTTTTCAAACCTTCTATTTCACGCTGCAAGTCCTTTTCATCAGCGTGCCCTTGCACCAGATGGCTTTTTCGTCGATAGCCGCTTTTCCCAGCATGGATCGTTCGCGAACTACCCTCACGCTGGTTATCTACGTGGTTTTCCCGTTCAAGATTATGGAGTTCATCTTGTTGACTGACATTTACTGACTCTGCATAGGGCGGACTGGCCTGTTGCGGTCCTGAACCTGCCATAACTGCCGTAAATTTCTACTAGCGCTAATTCTTCCCACAGACGGCGCCAATTGTAGGGTCACAAATTGTAGCCCACACCTAGATGGAAACAGGAGATGGGCCCAATAAGCCCAATACAATAAATTTGTAAGAGAGTGGGTCAAAGAATTGGGCTAATAGCGATCCTTACAACAGTTACTGAAGATTAGGTGCTTGGCCGAGGAGACTAAAACACATAAACAAGTTAAGATCTCATGTCCGAGGAGTAAGTTTTGGACTAATTGATGGATTCGAGTTAGGTCCGAGGGGTATGCACTTAGATAGAATGCTTTTCTTTGGGTTGTATTTTTCCAGATGCTACAGTAGTTGTTTCTTGAGGTTTCTTCTATTTTTCTCGTGATGCTTCTTCTGGAGGTCTTACTCCATTATATAGTCCTTCATTGTTCGATCCTATCGTCCACTTGTCTGCCATCTAGCCTGGTACTTGAGTTTCCCACTTCATCTCCCACAGCTTTTTGATTTCCTGGGGGTAAAGATGATTTAGAACACTGTTCAGGGGTCTTCTCCACATAAATGCGGCCAGGACAGCTGCTGTAATGCATTTAATGCGGTGGCAGCAGCTTTTGCTCAAGATATTTCTGCATCCTTATCCCTTCCACGTGCATTGGTAATCTATCTTCACCTCTGGAATTTCCTGGAAGGTGGACTAAGGGGAAGCCGAGGCCCCTCTCACCGACATATGCCAGACCCGAGGAGGGTATCCCTCTCGGATCAATATCCCTGGACACTTACGCGTTCTACTATTAGTTACAAGGATTCCCTATAATTTCTTCTCCTCGGACGTATTGTTGATGAAAAGTTGTACCTGAGCCCACCTCATGGGCCCACGTTTTACTCCCCCACAATATATATATATATATATATATATATATATATATATATATATATATATCATTTACTCTACACTTTTCTGCAGATGGTTTAACTTTTTCATCTAAATCGATATAATGTAACTTAGTCATTTATTCTTTTTACCATTTTTTTGGATTGGTTATCTTATTTTTGCTTTTCGAGAAAAAAATATAAATTAAAGTGGAAGTTTTTTCCCAACAACAAATAGATGAGTCAACTATTCAATCAAATAATATTGTGTGTGTTTCCTATCTCTTCTTGAGGAACCACGACCATGCTAAGAATAGCTAAGATTTCTAGAAGAGTTTGATTTTTTATGAAGCAATGTCTTTGTTGATACTATATCTAAATCTTGTAAGACCGCGACTAATCCTGAAAAGAATGAATGAAGAAAGCAGCATCCCCCAACCCCCCCCCCCAATAAAAGGATTTTTTGTTGGTGTTGTTTTTGTTTTTGTATGCTTTTTTTTTTTTTTTTTTTTTTTTTTTTTAAGTGGGATGTACCTGTATCAGAGTATGCTAAACCAAAATGTAAATTATAACTATACTATTGTAAGCATTTACATTGAAATTTCTAATATATATCGTGCATTCATGATACGAATCTTTATTAAGCATTCCCAGTATGTGCCTGTTACTCCAAAATTATTAAATTTTCCATGGTCAAATGTTGTTACAAATAACAAATAAAATCATATTTTTTATGCCACGTTTACATGTGATAGTAATGTTCCACTTTGGAGGATATTTTTTCTGACTTTTTCCTCTTATTTTATTATATACTTTGAGGTTTGGTTCACCTTTTCGACAAGTCTAGAAGTTGGAGGATTGGAGCCCCAAAACTTGTCACATTTTAGTTGTCTATGTCCCTGATGATTAATTATTCTATGGAATGAGCCTTATAGTTTGTTAACCAAAAAAAATAAAAAAACCCCTTATATAGTTTAAGTGAAATGGAATTGTTATTATTATTTTTATATATTATAAAATGCATTATAGAAATGATCATCAAATATATATTAAAAAATGCATTATAGAATTATTATTATTTTTAGTTGTTTTGAGTGGTTAATAGGCCGTGTCATAGAATAAAATGACATACTGATCTTTCTTGGAAATTATTTTTTATTTTTATTTTTTGAATATTATGTAAAGTAGCTTTCAATAACATCCTTTCAAAAATATAATATTAATTTTTAGTTCTCTTGCTTTGAATGAACAAAAACATGAATTTGAGCTGCCAAACAAGCAACGTTTATTTATTTATTTTTTAAAATCGATTCTATTTCACTTGATTTTTAACCCCTTAGTAATTAAAGTAGCTTTCAAAAGCATCCTCTCAAATATATATATTTTGTTCATATACTTTTCTTGCTTTCAATGAAACAAAGACATAACATTCAATTCCAAACACACGCAAAGTTATAAAAACACTTTATTCCATTTCACTATTGATTTCCCTTTTCAGAAATTTCAACTCTTTTTTTATATTTACTTAATCCTTATCTGTAACAACAACAACCTTACCGAACCTTAACAAATAACAACCCAGCAATATAAAATATTTTCAGATCTTCCTCTTTTTTTTTTTTTTTTTTGAGAATCCAGATCTTCCTCTTAAAGCTTTATAATTTGCTAATATTTTTCTTAATTTAAGGTTCAACCAATCATAAACATTTGCTTTATAGGATTAAATATCATTCTATGATTGGCTACTAGATAACATGACTACTAATTAAGCTTGAACATAGATTACATCATATGAAATTTATTAGGGTAAATTATATATATATTTTTAAATTAAAAAATAGTGTCTATTTAATTTAATTTTTTTTTTAAAGGATAAGAGATGAGGATGAATGTGTCTGTTTAAATTTAAAAAAATGATAAGAGATGAGGATGAATGTGTTTGGTTAAATTTCAAAAGGATAAGAGATAAGAACATTGAAAACTTCTGAAAATGTGAGTTTAGTGTGAGGTTTTAAATTGTAGCTTTTATCTTATAAATTTGTTCTCTTTAATGGGAAACCTATAAGTGAGCAGGGGAGAGATATTTTGGGATATCCAGGACTTTGACTATTTTGGATATCCAAGACTTAGAGTTCACATTTTAAGCAGGTTGGAAGGTCCTTAAATAGTAGTATAGATAATTTAAAAATTGTTTTAAATTAAACCTACAATTTTAGGAGTTTTATGTATGATGTTGTTTAATAAAAATACTCAAAAAAAAACGTCCATGTAAAATTATATTCATATATGATCGATATAATGTTAAGGACACATCTAGAGTCTGTTTGGATACTGCTTATTATTGAAAACTGAAAACTGAAAACACTGTAGCAAAATAAATTTTAAATATATAAATAGTATCATGAGATCTATTTTTAATGAAAGTTTTGTTGAAAAAAAAGTTGTAGGTCTCATGAACAGTGCACAAGACCCACTGCCAGACTTCAGCTTATCCAAATGTTCACCTATTCCCGTACTTAAATTCATACATTGTTTATGTGTCATCTCTTGATATTAAATCCAATCAAGAGTTGACACACAAACATGGTATAAATTTGGGTTTTGAAATAGGTATGTCCTTAGCATTACTAATAATCCAATTGGGTTTAACTTTGAGGTCGGTCGGTCGTGAGGCTAATCCGATCCTTAAAATCATAAAGTTCAAGAAATCTAATTTTAATTTCCTTAAGTAAAAAACTTGACGGTGGTGTTATTCACGAAAAGTAAAAAGCAATCAAACGGTGGTGGGGGACACTAATCAACGGTGAGATTCCTAAGCACCTAAAAATATACAGCCCACGTGGCGCGAAATCAAACCCCCCGCCTTCCCCTCGCTATCTTTTCTATATCCACTTTTATCACGTGAGGCGCCTGAATTCCAATCAGCTTTGTGATAATAAGCAAAAATCAAGGACAAAACAGTAAATTCAACCCTCCCCTTCCCTTTCCTCTTTCCCCCACAGCTCACACACAGTTATTATTAACAGAAAACTTCAAAGACGTTGACGCCGCATCATATATATATTTTTTCCCCTGTGGACTCTTTCGTACATTCACACCTCTCTCTCTCTCTCTCTCTCTCTCTCTCACACACTCGCACACACAGCGAGAGAGAGACGGTTGGTGATGAAAGTTGAAACCGACTCTCTCTCTCTCTCTCTCTCTCTTTCTCCTTCGCATTGTTAGATCGTGGAGAGAGTGAAAATTTCGCCGAGTTTAACTGTTCCATCAAAACCCCGTTCCGTTCCGTTTTTCTCTGAATTCTTTTTCCCACGCTTTAAGCGTCTCTGTGCTTTAAAGCTAAGTCGTTGAATAAATATATGTATATTTTTTAGCAAGTTTGCTTAGGTCAGTGAAAACTGACAGTTTCTCTTCTTGAAGAAGATCTACTGCTACTGATTTTCGAAGCGAATTTCTCATTCAAGAGGTAAATCACTAAATTATTCAACTTATCAGAATTTGTGAATTAAAAAAAAAAAATTATCAGGAATTGAATTTACCGTTGGATTTTTATTTATTATTTTTTTTAGGCTCCTCCAACGTTAAAATGCGCGAATTTCGGAGGGTTTTTATATAAATAAGCATTAATATAACTGACTGTTCACTAAAAAAAAGTATTTAATTTTTGTTGTTTTTATTTAATTTTTTTTTTCAGAGCACGGCATTTGAGGAAGAGATAATAAGTACAGAGACGAAGTTTCAGAGGTTCAGAGTTTTTGGATCAGAGGCCGAAAACGACGACGTTTATGGGGGGACACACGCACAGAGGAGAGGCTCTTGGGCCTGCAATGCCGAGAGAATTGGATTTGGATTTGGAGTTGCTGTGTTTGGTAACGGTTTCGTGAAAAGGACAGAGAAAACAGAGAGAGAGAAAGATAAAGAAAGAGGTAAACTTACTCACTACACCTACTACGCTGAGTAAAACTTTGCTGTGCTTGTAAATGAAAAGAATGACACACTCACAGAGAGAGAGAGAGAGAGAGAGAGAGAAGAGAGAGAGAAAAAGACAGGACGTTAGGTTTGGGGACCATTTCTCTGAGCAAAGTTCCAACCTTGCTTGGCCCTTGAAATATTTATGTGAAATTCCGTTACTTCATCTTCAAGCATATAGTGGGTAGACACTACAATTAAGTTTATTTTATTTTATTTTATATATATATATATAAAAAAGGGGTTTTTATATTTTATTTTTTATAATAAGATTAGGAAAAATAAAGAATGATTAAGTAGGTTTAATCACATTTCACAGCTAAACCATGATTTTCAATTTTGTTGGGGGTGCTTGGATTGTATGATACTCATGATTGATTAGCTTGCTTTTGTTTGTTTCTATTTTTTCCTTTTGTCTTTTTTTTTTGGGTTGTTGTTGGATTAAATCAAAAGGGGTTTTTTTTTTTTGGGTGGTGGTTAATTTTTGTTTTTAAGGTTGGTTGGTTAAAACCCATGATCAGCTTCTTGTTGCAGATAATGAAGTGCTTAATAATTTCTTCTAACAAGTACAACAACCTTGCTTTTAACGTAAACTGTCTTGCATTTTAGGAAAGCAAAAGCAATTGTGTACTTGACTTGACCACACACTATCCTCTTATTTGAGAGTTTTGTAATTATGGGTTTATATTGACTGCATAATTTGCATTGGTTGTTTGGGTTTTTGAAGAGCAGTTGGTGAGCATTGTAAGAGTGAGGGAAAATGGGAGCAATAGGTGGGGAAGAGCTGATGAAGTGGGAGAAGATGCAAGGATTGAGCGGTCGCGAGGAGAAGATTCTTGTTTTGGTGAGGTTGAGGCCTTTGAGTGAGAAGGAGGTTGCTTCGAGTGAAGCAGCAGATTGGGAATGCATCAATGACACCACAATCTTGTACCGGAACACGTTGCGTGAGGGATCCACATTTCCAAGTGCCTATTCATTTGGTAAAGACAACTTCATCTATATCTTTACTTTTGTTCAATGCAAATACATCCAACGTTTACTTCTTCAATTATGATTTTATATGTAACCTGTATTGATGAGGATTAGGTTCTCTTGTTTTGACTCTGACTCTGCAAACCTGTAATATACACCCAAACAACTAACTATTACTTGTGGTTAATGCATGGTTATTCTTTGGTTTTTGGTGGATGCTTTTCTCATTGTGATTTGCCTAGGGAGCTTTTTGCTTCTATTCCATATCTCTTATAATGCTTGGCTAATTTAAGTCAGAACTACTTTCATAATTTTCTCTACATGCATACATGTTCACCTGACCATAACTTCTATAATAGGCTTAAGTTTCAAAACTAGTCCTAGATCTTTTCAATGCATCAAACTGCAAAAGAGGTGCTTCTCTCTTTGAGTTAGGTTATGGAGCCTTTTTCATTAAAAGATGTTTTAATTAGAGTTCATATGTTCATAGGACTGTTGTATTTTATCTCACTTGTTTTTTGTCACATTTTGGTGATAGACAGAGTATTTCGGGGTGACTGCGCTACAAGGCAGGTGTATGAGGAAGGAGCCAAAGAAATTGCTCTTTCAGTTGTCAATGGTATTAACTGTAAGTATAACTTGCTGTGCTGGCTATCTGTTTCCCATAAGCCACTTATTACTAAACAACAAGTGAATTGTTTGTACCATTTTGTATTTTCAGCAAGCATTTTTGCTTATGGGCAAACAAGCAGTGGAAAGACATATACCATGATTGGGATAACAGAGTATACTGTAGCAGACATATTTGACTATATACATAGGGTACTAAAAATTACAGTAGTGTTTGTTCATTTAGCATTTTTATACTTCACAAATATCCTTGTTTATAGACCTTGGTAACATGAAAATTGGTGTCATTATTTCAGCATGAAGAAAGAGCGTTTGCTGTGAAGTTCTCTGCAATTGAGATATACAATGAAGCTGTCAGAGACCTTCTTAGCACAGATAATACACCTCTTAGGCTGCTAGATGATCCTGAGGTGAATGCCAGTTTTCTTGTAAATTTATCCAATGCATATATGAATTGACTTAATGATATATCCTTGTCATCAGCGAGGGACTGTTGTGGAGAAAGTCACAGAAGAAGTTTTGAGGGACTGGAACCATCTAAAGGAGCTCCTGTCCATTTGTGAAGGTAGAGAATGTTACAAATTTCTGCTCTTTGATGACTTTGTACCCTTGTATAATTTAGTATAATATTGCAGCTCAAAGACAGATTGGGGAAACCTTGCTGAATGAGAGAAGTTCCAGATCTCATCAAATTATCAGATTGGTTTGCCCTCGTCCTTTCCTATCTCTCATTAGAGTCTCATTAGAGTGTTAAACTTTTATATATATATATATATATATATATATATATATATATATATTTTTAGAATGTTAATTTAAAACTTCTTTGGGAATTGACTCTTGCAGACAATTGAAAGTTCTGCTCGCGAGTTCTTAGGCAAAGGCAATTCAACCACCCTTGCAGCAAGTGTGGTAGGGATTGATTATTTTCTTCCAATCCGTGGTTAAATGGATAAAACATTGCCTTTCTTGAAATTTAAATTCAAAAATAATTAAATTGATAACAAATATAAGTCCTTGTTTGTTTGCAGAATTTTATAGACTTGGCGGGTAGTGAGCGTGCATCTCAAGCATTATCGGCTGGGGCAAGATTAAAGGAAGGTTGCCACATAAACCGTAGTTTACTTACTCTGGGAACTGTTATTCGCAAGCTAAGGTTGTCTTATTCTTCCTTTCTGGACAATAATCTCCTGCAAAGTCATTCATCAGCCTGGGAATTTTTTAACCTATCATTACTTAAGGTTGTGGGTATAGTTATTTGTTAGTTACTGATTGTGTTTACTGCGCTGCATGTATAACTTCACTTTTCTGAAACAATAGCTATACTTTGGCTTGATTGCACTTCTTAGATCACTAACTATCACAGATATTGAAACTTGGCTGCTTCTAGCATGTTGTTTAGGATGTCACTTGCAGTAAGACATACATTGAAAATTCTGGAATATAAATTTTTGTAACACTATTTCCATCTCATAATCTGTTTGCCGCTCCTTCAGATACTTAACTGTGCATTGTGTGGAGATCAATTATAATTACTATTAGTAGGGAGAGTAGTTTCTATATGTTCTGGAAAATTAAGCAAATTTTTACTCTATAGGGAACTACTTGTAACCTTGTTCGCTTATTGTTGTCTTATGTCACACATAGATACACAAACATTGTTCACCTATCATTGGTTCACCCTCTCTCTCTCACTCTCTCTCTCACACACACACATTTGAGCTAAATTGCTTGGTTTTCCTCCCTTAATTTAGTCATGTGGTGATTGACATGCATAGAGATAATTACATTAATGTGGAATATGACTGGGTGCAGTAAGGGAAGACATGGACACATCAATTACAGAGATTCTAAGCTTACGCGCATACTGCAGCCTTGCTTGGGTGGCAATGCCAGAACTGCCATCATTTGCACTTTGAGTCCTGCACGAAGCCATGTTGAGCAAACGAGAAACACTCTTTTGTTTGCTTGTTGTGCAAAAGAAGTAACAACAAAAGCCCAGGTCAATGTCGTCATGTCCGATAAAGCCTTGGTTAAGCATTTACAAAAAGAGCTGGCTAGATTGGAGAGTGAGTTGAGAAGTCCTGCACCTCCTACCTCTACTTCTGATTATTCAGCACTACTGAGAAAGAAAGATCTTCAGATTGAAAAGGTTATGCCTTGCTGTTTAATTTCATGTCCTAATAAATTGTGTCCTAATAAATTTAAACATTTTACTATGTTTAGAAGCAAAAGAATTATTTCCATATTACTACATATAATCTGGAATATTTCTCTTATGTGGTTAAAACTAAAAAACAGGATTTGTGCCTTAAGAGGCTTGAAAGTGTAGGAAACAAGAATTAAATGAAGAATTTAGAGTGATATGAGTAAGAAATTTCATGCTAAAGTTGCTCCTCTTGTTCTTTAATAAATGTTTATATTAAAAAAAAAGGGTGAAAAATATCATAAGAGATAGAGAAGCAACATAGGAAATGCTGTCTGTAGGTTTAAGATGCCCCTGCTTCATGAGCCAGTTCATGGATCTTCTTTTCAAAGGGAAAAAAATTGTATCCTTTATTTTTTTTTCACTGAATAAGTTTACCTGTAAATGCAATTTTTCATGGAAACAAGTCTCAACATACCTGTTACATGTACAAAAGCTTAACCGCAGAACTTTGTTCCTCCCATAAGACTATGAGCTATGTTACTAGGGTTCTAGCACTCATCTAAGGTGCAGGTGTCTCTCCAGGTTTTGCAGAAAGATACATATGTATATACATACAACTTCAAGCATTCAAACCATGATAATTCCTTATTGACTAATTGATTACATGGGTTTCTATTATGCAGATGGAGAAGGAGATTAGAGAGCTAACTAAGCAAAGAGATCTTGCTGAATCTCGGATTGAGGATTTACTACGCATGGTTGGAAATGAAAAAACTTCAAGACAAGTAAACAATTGCCTAATTATTATAGATTTCCATTGCATGTTCATCATGATGTTCCAACTGCTAAATCTTGGTTTCTTCTCATTCAGGCCAGTATCAGTGATCATCCTACATCGCAAGCGGGAGATATGTGGGACGATGATTATTCAGTATCAGAGTCAGAGTCCCCAAGTGTGGCTGATCCTAATTATTCAAATGGTGGTGTCAGAAAGTTCAACAATCCTCATTATTTTGACATAGATAGTGTGAGCAATTCTGAGGACCCCTACTGCCAACTTGGGGATAACACTGAAGACAATTCTCTCTCTGATGCTACCTCTTCACTGTCAATTGGAAAGAAGTTTGTTAGGTCTAATTTAAGTCAAAATCAAGGGGAGACTTCAGAAGATCCTGATGACTACTGCAAGGAAGTTCAATGCATCGAGATGGAAGAGTCAAGAAATAGCAAGAATCCTGAATTCCGAACCGTAAGACCTGGTGAAAACGAACAAACACTGGCTTTGAGATCATCCAGGGATGGAGATGTAACTGGACAGGGAATGATGTTGACTCCTGTGAATAGGAATGGAGAAGTAAGTAAAATCCAAAATGGTCTTCCATATGGTGCTCTGGAGCAGAAATTCCACAATGTACAAATCAGTATTGATTCTCTTAACAGTTCTAACCCTAGTGGAACATCTCTGCAGGTCATGGAAGCTGGTATGATGAGTTCTGGAAGCCTCAAGTTAACTAGGAGCTGGAGTTGTAGGGCAAATTTCATGGCTGGTTCGTCTTCTCCTGAGAAGACAGAACGAATTGAGCACACCCCACTAAATGGGTTTGAGAAAGAGTTCCCTGGAAGACCAGAAGGTCTTCAAAGGAAGTTCCCTTTATTAACTTATGGTTCCAACGCAACGAGCTTGTCAAGAAATAATTCACAGTCCTCTATTGGGAGTGCTTCCATGGATGATCTAAGATCACAGAGCATCAGAACTTCTGCAGATGGGGAAATTACTAGCATCCAAACTTTTGTTACAGGACTAAAGGAAATGGCCAAACTTGATTATGAGAAGCAACTTGTTGATGGGCAGGTAAGAACATGCCTATTTGCTTATTTTCTGGCTTAATATTACTTTTCCCAGAAACCGATCTTCATTTATGAGGTGTCATCTTATTTTTGGATTATGTCATTTGGTCTTCTTTTGACACGTCACTTGAAGTTTATCACACTCATATTATAAAGGAGTGGGGTGAAATGTAGACAATCGCTTTGATGAATGATTATACACGTCAAGAAGTACATGTAGAGTATAGCATCATAGCATGCTTGGCATATGAATTATGCATTACTATACTCATCAAGTAGCATGTCAATTATCAAAAAAAGGAAGAGAAAAAAGTAGCATGTCATCACAACTTATATAATGCCTGCACAGTCTTGACAAATATTTTTAGAACAGTAAAATGCATATTTTATTAACTTTGGGCAATGTGGCATGTCTCATGAATTTTGCTTCCCCCATTTTGGTACGTGCCTTCTAGGTCCAGGAAACAGGACCAAAAGTTGATAAGTTTGGAAAGGATGTGAAAGATGTAGGAGTTGATCCAAAGCTCCCGGCACTGGAAACTCCCCAAGATTGGCCTGTGGAATTTGAGAAGCAGCAGAGAATGATACTTGAACTTTGGAAAACTTGCAGTGTATCATTAGTCCACAGAACCTACTTCTTCCTGCTCTTCAAAGGTGATCCAACGGATTCCATTTACTTGGGGGTGGAACTAAGGAGACTATCTTTCCTCAAGGAAACATTTTCTCATGGAAATCATATTGTGCAAGGTGGTCAGACTCTTACAATGGCTTCAAGGTTCTCTCTCTCTCTCTCTCTCTCTCTCTCTCTCTCTCACTTGCACACACACACACACACACATTGTTCCAGGAATATTTTATGTGGATGAAACTAACATGCTTGTTTGGAGGGACAGCATGAAGGCTCTTCGTCGTGAGAGAGCAATGCTGAGCAAGCTGATGCAGAAAAGGTTTTCTGAAGAAGAGAGAAAGAGGCTTTTCCACAGGTGGGGTATTGCATTGGACTCAAAGCGCAGGAGGCTACAGCTGGCCAACCAACTGTGGAGTAACACAAACGATATGAATCACGTCATAGAGAGTGCTGCCATCGTTGCGAAGTTGATCAGGTTTGTAGAGCAGGGGCGGGCCCTCAAAGAGATGTTTGGACTTAGCTTCACACCTTCAAATGCAAGGCGGAGATCCTTTAGCTGGAAAAACAGCAAGGCATCCCTTTTGTAAGCTTGTTTCATGCCCATAGATATACAACTATAGAGTTGATTTATTGGAATAGATTGGCCTTATATTAGCATTCTTTTCATGATTGAGATTGAGACAGATTGTCTATGATTGTAATATAAGTCTAAAAATCTCAGTTTTCCTGCTTAGGTTAGAAAGCTACATTGGGTTTTGGAAATCTGGTTTTCTGGGTTTGTTGTATCTTTCATGAACATATTTTGTGCTTATAATCTATTCGTGTCAATTTCTACTATCTGTAAAGTTGAACTAGTAACCTATGATCACTTCCTCTCTCTCTCTCTCTCTCTCTCTCTCTCTCACAACTAATTACATAAAAGATGGTTTGATACCAAATTATATGGCACTCTGTCCGGCCCATTGAATAGGTAAATGATATTTATCAAAAAAAGATAGAAAAAAAGAATAGGTAAATGATACTATAGTTTTGTGGTTTAAATGCTGCCCATCTAATAGAATCTTTGAATGAGAGGTTTTTGCTTCTAGACAACAGTAACACAATTAAAATTGACTAAACAAATAAAATCTTCACACGTCAGAATCTAAAAGAAATGAGGCCCCTATCTAATTGGTCCAATGCAAAGGCCTAGTTACACAAGAAATAATCTTGATTTCATAATCTCATCTTCTGACGTCAATTAACTTCTCCAAATATGGACCAACAAATAAAATAAAATAAAATTGACATTATTTAACGAGTAATACTGCAGTCACAAATTATTTTACAAACTGTTGATGTAGCCAATTTCTTATTGGTTTTTATCTAGGTCCACTATTAATATCACTTTTTTATTTATCAATAATCACTCACTATATCAGTAGTTTATAAAAAAATTTATAAAAAAGTTTATATATCTAGCATTACTCTTGTTTAATTTTCACAGATTTGTTAGTAGATCTACGATATAGCTTAATGGGCCATAATTTGGTTGCTTGGAATTAGTTGGAGCACACAAAATCCACAGAAGCTATGAATTCTATTTCTATTTTCTAGGTGTCTACTGTTTACCAGCTTTGGATCTTAGCCCATCTCATTATTAGCCAATTGGACTAAACAATGAGGAATAAAAATAAAATTAACAACGGATGTACAGAAACAGTGACATCATGGGATTATTGCCTTTGACAAAATGTTACGCTTCAACAGTCCTACTGAGCTAAAATGCGGAAATCATCTTGCTGGTCTCATGAAGCCGTTCCACGAGATATCTTCTCTAACCATTGAGATTCGCAATCTTAATTTTGTGAACTAATAATGAGCAGTTGTCCATAGCCAATTTGTTGGTTTTGAGTTGCTACTTGCAATTGGAAATAAATTGAAGAAGGAAACAAATTTGGATAATGAAGCTACACAAACTATGAATACACTAAAAATCATCAGATCCACAAAATCAATGGAAAACAAAACCCAGTTGGTAAAATTATTCAACATAAGGCTGGCAAGTTGTTTACTAAAGTTACTTGGACATAAACAAGAGAGTGAATGTTGAAGACCTTTTGTATTGAATAAAATAAGAGTGGGGAAATATCAACACTTAATCAACCATTGCTCAAATTTTCATTCAGAATCTCAAACAACAACCAAATGTTATGTTTGATTAACATTCTCAACAGAACAGACCCTTACAGCCTTTATGATAGATCCTTAAATCACATTGAATGACAACTGTGCATCAACTTTCTTTTATTTGTTTGCTTCTGCTCCATCGGGCTTCTTCTGTTCTGGTTGAAGAAACGGATTCTGCAAAATATATGGAAGAAATGTAATACGGATCAAAATCCCCCTCTAATCAAATTCAGCAAAATTAAATCAACAACTAGCATAAATAACGTGGCAACAAATAAAATGGGCGGCTAAGGCCAACTTTATAGTTTAACAGTTCCAATTAAGACGCTATGGCAATAAACTTTCAAGATTTGTTAAAACATTTGTAAGAGGTCATAAGTTATGACTCGTGACAAAGTATTCCTGATACAAGGAATCAAAAAATATTTTGTCATTTGAAGGTGACAATTTCGTCCTAAATTCATCTTTCGGAATTCTGTTACAGTAGTTTAGGGAGTTTATCTTTTGACATATTTCCTTTCTAATTCAAAATTCAGAATCTGTAAACCAGTGAGTTGAATAGAAGCTCACACTTTCCATCAGTTAAAAAGGTAGGAAAACAAATGAGAAGAGAGAGAGAGAGAGACAAACAGACAGACTGACTGACTAACTAGCTGATAGAGAGATGTAAAATCTTGGACTTCTCGTTATTAATATTTCAAGAAACCACCCTAAAGTTCAGCTTGATATAACTACTTTGTTCTTCTTCTTCCTCTTAAGGAAACTACAAAATCATTCACAGTTTTAATTTCTTCCAACTTTCTAAAGCTTCCCACGTTCCAACAATGAAACAGAGCATATGAGACTCCACTTACTTTCCCGGAAGCCAAAATTTTGTAAACGAAATGTGACCATCAAGTCAGAAAAGATAGATGATCAATTCATCATTCTAATTGCAAAGTTTGGGAGATATAAAATAGAGAAGATACAATCCCAGAACAGAAAATGGATGAGGCTAGGAAGTATCATTGTTACTGACAAAAGTAACATCCTAAACATATCAAACAAAGTCACTTTCTATTGTTGTTTCCAAAGTGTGGTACTGTTATCAAGAAAGTACCTGTACCCCGTAACCCATCATTCCTTTTCCATGAGAGATGAGAGGGATTTATCATTTGTAAAATCCAATAGTCTAAAACACGAGAAATCCTTAAATTTCACAAAAAAGAAATCTGACAAATTTGTCATCCTATGTTTGTGTATGTAACCAAATTCACAAAGCATGAGCTGGTCAAACAACAAGAGGTGATCTCATGATCTCCAAAATCAAACAGTTGGGATAAATGACTTGGTATATTTTATAACCCAACTAAATAACATTATCCATTGACAAAGTAGCAAGTGAATATGAATACATAAGGGCATTCTAGATCCTACCAACCACTAAAGCTCCATCATCAATAATTTAGACATAATCATCTTTTGGGGAAATACATACAAAAACTAATCCACCATTGACCTAATAATTTTAAATTAACACTAAAATCAAATAAGAGATTTGCAGGTGTCATGGTAAGGTGCAATTAGCATCGGGTCACTGATTTAGTGAGCAAATGCTCTAACCCACATATGGATCAGAAGAAATGAAGATTTTACATTATATCTGTGTGATCATATTACATTGGTAAAATAAAATATTTATCATTTTACCTGTTTATTATGCCAATTAAGTACTCTGTAAAAGTGTGATGTTTTTACATTTCAGGACCCAAACACCAAAATAAAATTCAATAAAACCCCAGAATTTGTTAAATAAACTGTATTTTTTTTATAAGTAAAAAACACTAGTAAACTACACTAAGTTTCAAAACTCTAATTTTCTAATTGACAATAATAATCCCAGTTTAACCCAGTAATAACAGACCCTCTTGTCACATAAACC